>JASDQU010101044.1:4092-14155 GCA_032191745.1 Picea mariana
TCTCTCTCTTGCACTCTAAAATTCTCATGAAGAATGCCAAAAGGGGTGCACCTCAATCCCTAGTTAGACTCATGAGGGGAAGGTGAAGAGTCACATGATCCAATGGTGGAGATTAGATCTTGGGCCATTTTTTGAGGAAAAGATATGAATTTATCTTACTCAAGCATTTTTAGACTTTACTTGGCTAAAGTAAAGTAGATGGGAATATCACCCTATGTTTATAGCCAACAAAAATAACATCCTAACTCACAAGTATTAATTACGAGTGCTTAGGCTAGTCTTTTATCAACAAAAAGCTTGTTGGAAATTCACTTTTTATGTAATTTTCTGAATATAACAGTTGCTGAAATAAATGTAAGAACAAAAGTAAAGACACCAAGATGATAATCAAGATAGATGATACATAAAGAAATCCTTTATTTCATTCCAAATCATCAAAGAGTCATTTTCTTTACAAAATATGATATAGAAAAGTTGGACCAAAGTCAAACTTAGACATCCCCGATGGAACATACAAAAGGACCTATGACAGAAAAACAAAACTGAACTCTAAAACCTGGATCAACTTGCCACATATTGCTGCCCACTCGACTCTGCACAATAGCCTTTACCAGTCATGAAAATTAATTCACAAACAGACAAGTCTACACAGACTATCAAAGATAGATCAACACCTCTGAAAAACAAGTGTCCGAATGATTTGATTCATCCCTGAATATTGTTGTCTACAATAAGACCCTGCTATCACAAAAGAGAATTAGGCTTTGATGAATATATGAATCAATGACAACTGAACTATCTCAACACAAACTCAAAGAGCAAACCTTAGCATGCTTCTGCTTCTATTATCCACTCGTTCCTCCCTT
The DNA here is from genome assembly GCA_032191745.1 of Picea mariana. Classification (NCBI taxonomy): domain Eukaryota; kingdom Viridiplantae; phylum Streptophyta; class Pinopsida; order Pinales; family Pinaceae; genus Picea; species Picea mariana. The sequence continues at coordinate 4,959 of JASDQU010101044.1, forward strand.
TCCTTTTGCTTTTAACAAATTAAAATTGGTTGAAGAAGTTGAACCAATTCATTAGTTAAGTTAATTAAAAGAATCAACTAAATTTAGTTAGGGGGAAGAGTAATAATTATAATAAGGGTCACAAATAAATAATAACTAGTAGGTGGGGACCCTTGTGACTCCCTTTAGTTCATAACAATCTTAATAATCATAACATAACCATTAGTTAAGCAAAACATACCTCCTTGTGCTTCCCATCAACATATTTACTTTTGGCAATTTAAAATTATGAAATTTGAAATTATTTCAAAAATAATACTCATATATCCAAAATAAACATGTTGTCCAAAGATCCCCAAAGTCAACTGTCATAAAACAATAGATATAATAAAAACTCAAAAAACATATTTCCAAGTCTGTGATGTGACCCTTCCTTGATTGCTGCTGTCACCTCTTGATTTTCCTGAGTTTGCCTTTGGCTGTGCAGAGCCCTTAGGCCTAATCTCATTGATCATGTGGGAACAATCTTCCCTCAAATGCATCCAGGAAGACACAGATTTGTCAGAGTCATTGGAGGGTGAGGAAGGGGCAACAATGGTTTTTCCTTTATCAAGTGCATGGTGGGATTCAGTCTTCAATCTCTTGCTAGCATGGGAGGATTGCGCTGACGAGTGGTTAGGGGCATCTTGGGCAATGGGGTTAACAGGTGGAGGAGGAGGCAAAGACAAGTTGGGCCAGCCACGATGTTGGGAGACTGTCGGGTGGACAATATCCTTCCATCCATCATTTTCAGGGACCTCGGGTTGTAATGAAACATGAGGAGGTACAGGGATATCAGGTGCTTGCGGGGCTTGGAAAGGAGGCCTTTCAGGCCTAGGTTGGAATATTCCCTACCCAATCGAATTGAAGAATCTGACATGAAACAATTGGCCAAGATCTTATGAATCAACGTCAAAATGTATGGAGAACCTAGGCCTTTTTATGCCTCGGTTCCAATTACCTCTACCTCTGTTTCCTCAACCATGGATTCCTCGATTGAAAAAACTCATCCTGCATGCGTGATCGATTAACAAATAGTCTTTTAAATAGCCATACATGACAACACTTAAAAATATGAAATAGATTTGTCTCATAATGTATCCGACACATGCAATCCAATCCATACAAATTGTTTTACTGTTAATCAACGAGCAAGGGGGTGAAACAGGGTTTTGGGATATGTGAGGGGTTTGTATTGAGCGAAAATATGATATAATAACAGGGGAGAAGAATGGTCACTTCTCAATGACAACAACAATTAATTGTAAAGCAAACCAATAAAACCTCACTGCAATCCACACAAGACACTACCATTTTCATCCATTTTAACACATAAATTCTCTTGATTGTAATCAATCTCAGAATAGGGAGTGAAAAAGGAATATGGGAGGTGACGGTGTTTGTAATTAGCAGAAAGTGAAATAATGGAAGGGAAGAAGGACAATTATTGTTCATGGAATTAATTAAGTGATCCATAAAACATTCTGTGAAAGGATATGCATCAACCATCAATCACTTGACTAAATAATAATTTCTGTATATTTAACAAGTTCACTGTTCAAAATCAAATGTCCCACACAGTGCCATCACAAAACAACGAACATCCTATACAATTTGCAAGAGGTTATATTCCCTTCATTCACACACTCCGCATTTCATAATCAATTTACGAACAATACCCATTTCCAATCTGTAATTATCAAAATCAACCACTGCCCATGCATTTCTTCAATCCACAACTATACTCAAAAGCCATGTTCTCAAAATAATAATGAAGTCACTATTACTGCAATAGAGCCCATAAAAATGCAACGATATTGGTTAACATATATATATGCAGTAACCAACAAGACCAAATTGCCACACCCGAAATGACAATTAATCATACAACCAACAACCACCATTTAGACACAAGCTATGCACAGGGTAATTTTCTTAGGCAATGTAGTTCTGCCACTGTAAAAGAAAAAAAATTCAATGTGATTTAAAAGCTGGACCACCTATCCAACATGACTCTCATCAACAACATTCTTTCTTGAACTAGTGGTTGATTTCAATAAATAACATGCTTAAAACTCTATGGGTATCCCTGAGTATGAAAAACAAGCTATCCATACCACACACAATGCACAGCTAACAAAACTCCGCTGTGCAACATTTCCACTTAGCACAACAAACACACAATCACGGTAATAACTGAACATATCGATTGAGCCATAGATTTAATATAATATTTCTTCGATTTAGTCACACCATGATCGACTATGTTGTGCACACTCAGGTCCATACAACCAACAAGCACAAGGATGCAGTGGATATATTATCTATAGTTACCCAGTCCAATAATCATTTTGCAAAATACCATACACACAACGCGACATGCGTGAGAAACACCAAGCATTTGTAACCAATGCCAATTATCATCCGAAAACTATTAGTGCAAATAATAGTGACTGTATATCAACCAAACAATTCACCATTGTTGTGGAAAATCAATCCACCGAACAAGATGTGGTAGATATGCCTACCCACTCATCCAATCGAATCGGGGCAGAGGCCCTTTCCAGTAAAAATATTGAGCTATTAACATAAGGAGTGTGGTTGTATCTTTTGGAAGTGCAATTGGAAACAAAGGGTTCATGCTTATCATCACAGATGCAGTAACTCAATTCTAAAACAACATGACTGCCATACAACCAAATGGGAAAATTCGTATTCACAAGTAATCGACCATACATTCAATCCATGATAACCCGTAGCAACTTTGCATACATGACAATCTCCTTTAAAAAATTCGAGAATGGAGGGTTAAGGGTCTACTCTGTATCCAATACTAGGGAATGGAGCCAACTCCTCGTAATGGTGGAAATTTCGAGGCCAAGGGTGTGCACACAGAAAGAGACATGATTCATTTGAGGACAAGTAAAAATCCATGACAGGGGACCCAAAAAACAAAGGGGAGGCTCTCATTCGGCCAGACAATTTATTTAATGCATGAAGTGTATAACCCTCGTTTTCTTCGTCCAAACTACCACAATATTGAGGTGAAGATAGGGCTGAGTTAAGAACAAAACACTCACTTTGTAACCCTTAACGGTGGAAACAACCAATGCTGAAGTGAAACACAACATAGTGACGCAAAAAACCTTCAAGCATTAAACCCAAGAAAGACAGAGACTGGATTTAGTGACAGTGCGTGAAGATAGCTATCCACCCAAGACTTAAACAAAAACCCTCCAACTAAACCAGTAGTGGTAACAGAGAGCTATCACCAGGAAGACCAATAACCTCTACGAAATCAAAAATATTACAGGAAGAACCATCCGCTCTTCATTCAAGAACCAAAATTTCACACAGTTGCAATGCTCATGAAAAACACAAACCCATAAAACTGAGCCAATAATCATTTCATAACCAGAGGGAAGTCATGAATGGCCAAAAGAAAGGACATACCTGTTCATTGAATTCCTTAAAACGAGAGTTGGCCGAGTGGTTCCTCCCTGCTAAAATTTCGGAGCATAACACAATAGCAAGATCGAACAATAGCTTGACTAGGGTGGCGGCCAACAGGAAGAGTAAAGGTGACGTGCAGTAAATGTACGACGCCTCCACCCACATCTCATTAACTCAATAGTACATGCCAACAAATTCTCCATTAACACGACTAATCAACCATGTATCAAAACCATCACCACATTAAGAGCCAGTAGTGCGATCACCATATTCTATTTCACATCATATAACTCAAACAAAATCGCCTAACCATCAACGTTCACCACCTTATCAAATGATCCAACGACGTTCAATCTATCCAAACATACCATATGTATATCGACCACATAATTCCATTAACTATTGCATAACCATTACCATTGTCACCTTGCCAAATGCGCCACCAACATTTCAACTCTATGAATATTAAACATGTAATTCAATCAAATTTTCATAACCATTTACTTGCTAGCTAGGGTTTAGAAATAATCATCAAGTCTTTTTGTGCATGTAGTATAGTTAGGATAGCTTTAAAATCTTCTCCTAGCAATTGTTTCTCATTTCCTTCAATTTATTCGCATGTGGTATTGCAGAACTAGTTCCCTTTTCTTTACATTTGTTATAGTATTTTTGCTTTCATATAATTTCATTAACATGTTGGTTATACAGGTGCAATAAGAACATACAATAATGACATTAATGAATAGCATAGGTTGTAGTAACATAATGAATCAACCCTTCATAAGCTCGATTTATAACCAATACCAACAAGATCTTCATCAACCATGTGAGTCGTGTCACACATCACCTCAACATAAAAAATGAATAGATCTGCTCTCCAATAGTTCAAGGGGGTCCCACCTACTAGAATTATTTAGTTTTTATAATAATAGGCTTTAACAACACTTTGCGGGTGAAATTTCGTTGACATTTTCAATCGTCAACAAACTGACGACTCCCGAGGGAAATTTGTTTTTAACAGATTTATAACTCAATAATCATGGTTTCATAGACCAAAATAGCAGGCCAAGAAGACATAACTTGGATGATTATGCAACAGGGGGGAGTGAGCGGATTTAATGGGAACATGACTGGGAATTTGGGAATAATTCATGAAAAGTATGAGGGGTTTTACCACTGTATGCATAATCATTTGACTGGAATTTTCTCTCTAACTTTTGGAGGAAATTTTTTTAAACTTCCTCTTAAAATCTCAATGGGTGAAGAAATGGCAAGAAGAAACAGGAGATAGCCAACTCTTTACAAGACATCAGCCAAAAAATGTAAAAAATTCAAGGGTTCTTTAGAGGAGCATCATAACATCTGTGTAAGCTTGATTATTATTAACTAACAATGCTTTGCAGCAGTGTCATTGTGGTAAAATTGATCCAACATCCTATTTGACCAAATTAATTAAAAGATAAGAAGAAACCAAAACATGACAGAAGTAAAATGCAGAACTAAAACAACATCAATAAAAGACGGAAATGAAGCCCAACAGGGGAAAAAAAACTTAACTTGGAGAGAAGAAATCAAAGTATTGTGAAGCAAAGAAAATATTCACAAAAATTGAAAGCATAGCTAGGCTACTAGTATACAACAAAATCCAGACAACATTATAACTTTTCATGTTGGTTCCTCACAATATTTCAAGCGAGGGTTGTTAGTGCTGTAGGGAAACAATTTCTCCTGTAAATCTTTTGAGATATAAGAATTAGTGTCCAAGAAAAAATAAATTTGGAAAGGACCGATCACCTGGAAATCTGACGTAATCATCATTCCCTTGACACGCACAATTCGCTCATCAATATAGAGATAGAGACTGACCAATTCATCGAGAGTCATGTGCATAGTTTTTTTTAACGCAGTACCTGTATCAAGTAAGATAAAAAGTCGACATTTGTGAGGCATGGTATCCCGATTAGTAATGAAAGTGGTTTTTGTGAACATTTTCCCCTTTTACTTTGATTTTATTGTAACCAAACAAACTGTCAAGTAAAGGTCTTAACTGTGACTCTATAACCTGTTGCAAAAAAATTTCAATACTGGGAGGGGAAAAGGGATTTCTCATAATCACTTGCCTAAAAGTTCGAAGACTAATGAAAGTTATGATATTACCAGTGGTCCCCACAACTAATTTCCAAATTGAGACCCATTCAGGGTGGGCTGAAAAAAACATTCCAGCTCTTAAGAAATCTCTCAAATCCCTTCGAAAGGGTGCTTCCAGTGCAGAGTTAACAAATTCTTGTTTTTTCCTAGCTAGTTTCATGATATGTTGAATAAGACCAGGATCAAAACCATGAATATCCTCATAAGACCAAACAAAAACCTTTTTAAATTCACCTAATAGTCCGGTGGGCCTCATCTCTTCTTTACCAGAACATTGGACCTTTATTTTAACATTGGTTGAAGGTTCAAATGTCCTAATGTTCAGGAGGATGGTTTTAATCACCTTCTTCTGTAACTCCTCTTCCTTTTGTTTTTCTTTATTGCCTACAACACTCAAGGAAAATGAACTCTCAAGAGGATTCAAGACCTCGAGAATCTTATTATTTTCTACAGATATAATCTCCTCGGGCTTGAGAGGTTCATTTTGAATGACAACACAAATGCTCTCATAATTAGGGATGGCCTTCCAGAATTATTCATTTTCATAAATGTATGGATGATGCAGATATTGGAAAGCACAATCAGGCCAGCGAGGCAAGATTTGTTGAGTAGGAGAGGCTGCAAAGACAACTAACCGATCAGCTATTGAATTCAACTCCTTCTTAACATGAGTGACGTTGAAATATAGAAGGTTCAAGACAAGTGCCCAAACAGTTTGGGAGTATTGTTCCATCAAATTTTCGCTAGGAGAGCATGTCTTACGTATCAGGTTCACAACAAAATTAGAATTTTTGAAAACTGAAAGGTGACCACAACCAAGATTAAGGGCGTTCTAAATGCCTAATAACAAAGATTTTAATTCAACGACATTGTTTGAACAAGCAAAATCCAACATGTATGACAGATTATGAATTTTTCCTACAGGGGAAATCAAGATAATAACAACTGCATTACCTTCGTTAGAGTGTGAACCATCAAAGTGCATATGCCATAAATCATCATCATAATCAATTCCTTCCAGAGGAATATTATCCTCTTCAACAAATATGGAATACACTCCTACGTCTTCTTCGATGTAGTTTACGCTAGATTGCGGAACACTCTCTATGTAGGGTGAAATTATTCCTTCTCTAAGGACTATAATTTTCTTACCAGTTCGAGGAATGAATAAATGTGTCCCATCAAGTGACAGGTATACACCTATCAGGGATTTCCAATCTCTCACCAATATAATTGAATAATTTATCATAGGCATATCAATCACCTAAATGCTGAGGGTTGTCCTTATCTCAGGATGAGCGCATAAAACCAAGGTTACGTCTTTAATCTCACCTATGGTTGTTTGTTGTAGAATATTATAGGATAACATGCTTCAGGAATTTTCGTTTGTACATGACAAGCCTAGCTCTTCCATAATAATCTTCGACATAACACTTGGGCCTGAACCACCATCAATGAGGCAACAATGGGAAATATTATCCATGAGCTTTACAGAAATATAAAAAGGGTTTTTTTTTACAGGGTATCTAAATTTATGTACACCTACTTTATTTACAGAAGAATCCTCTTCGTCTACCTCTTCGGAAAGATTGGCTACAACGGAAGATTTTCCTTCCATGAATTGTTTCATATGCATCTGATGTTCATGGATGGAAACCATGTCTAGGAGGGTTGCATCTGCTTTGATGTTGGCCAATTGATTCAAGATATTGTATTTAGAAGAGGGAGGAGGGGGAGTGATTCTTTGACTCTTAGGAATTTCAGGAACCTGGGATGTGGCAGCGGTTGAGGATGAGCTTGGGCTATAAGAACTGCGAGGAGGATCAAATTTACCCTTGGGAGCATAGGTTGTGTTCATAGTGTTAATAACCATGACATCCTCTGGCTCTTTAAAGTCTAGGATAATGATAGTAGTTTCTGGTATTTTACCAAAGATCCTATCTTTGGCACTCTTCTTTACCTCACATGTGGTTTCTTCATGGTGCTCCTCACAAAAGTTACACCAACTCCGAGGCATGATAGCCTTAGGCTGAAATTTGTTTTCAACCGGATTTCTAAAAGGGGGTGCAGAAGAGGATGAAGAACCAGGGGTGAGAGGGGAGACAATACCCTTCCGCTCAAATGTTATCATACGATTGTTCATATCTTGTACTAGTTGTAAGAGAGCGAACACATCTTTCTGTCTAACTGATTCTCCTTAGGGTAGACCAGTTCATTCAAGTTGTTATTCATACTTCGAGAAAGTGTGTAGGGCGGAACCAAGATTATCAATGGATTTTTCCTCAAGCCTATGACGGTAGGGAGAAGGAAATGCATTGTACTAATGCATGAAAGCGGCTTGGTTCTGCGGGAGGATAAGTTCAAGGATTTGATTGTACAACTTGGTGAAATGAAAGTTGAAAGAATTGATGGTCTCACCATATTTAGAAGTGATGTTATTGTATTCCCTTAAATTCTCAGCAGGGCTTTTGGATTTCCCATAAGTGGATCGGAACCAATATATTAACTCCTCCCAAGTAGACAGGATCTTAGGAGGAAGGTCAAAGAAATCAGCCTTCCCTTCCCTTCCAAGGAATTGAAAAACAAGTGCATGAAGGTGTCATTGTCGTTGGTCCCTATGTTATGAAAAGCATTAGAAAATGCCACCAGGTGTTCGTTAGTATTGACAGTGTTATTTCCTGAAAACCTAGGCAAGTGATCTTTAAACTTCGAAAGTGGGCGAGTAGCAGGTGCTAGGTTAAGAGGAGAGGACACATGCCATGGTGTGGTTGTGGCATCCTCTTCGAACTGGAAAATCCCATACTTGTTAATGACTTTGGTGGGGTTTGTAGTAGATTGGGTCGGGATATGATGGATGTACAAGCTACCAATCACCAATGATGATGAAGATTGGGAAGATGGCACACTCCCAGTGCCACCAGATCCACCACTAGATGCCATCTTGTGGATGATATAGGAGGGAAAGAAAGACGAGCTGAATGAATCATGTAAATTCCTCCTTAGAGAACTTTGTTGGGCAGATAACACTACATTTCTTGTTAAGAACCAAACATCAATATAGCATAGAAAAACCTCAGGAAAAGTACTCAACGCCTTGAAAAAGAGATAATTTCAGATAATAAGCCTCTTCGAGGGGGCAACCTCCTTTTACCTCACTTAAATGTTCAAGTACAAGATGATTAAAAATGAAAATGTCTCCTTGGTATATATAGGAGACTAGGAGGTATAATTACAACTAATGGCCTAAAGCCGACATAAATAAAATAACATTACTAATCTAATGTGCCCCAATTAAGGGGTAATAAATAACATTACTAATATAATATGCCCCAATTAAGGGTTAATGAGCCAATATTAGGGCTTAACATGCCCCTCCCCTTGAGACAAGTGTTGTCCACAACGTTTGAGTAACTCTGGATGCTTCTGTATAAAAGACTCATCTTCCCAAGTGGAATCTTCAGCCGGTAGTTTCCTCCATTTAATGAGATACTCTGAAATGGATCTATTCCTCAGTTGGTGAATTCTTGTGTCAGTGATGGCTTTAGGCTCCAATATGATTTTTCCTTCCTCGTCAAGTT
>JASDQU010101044.1:29418-42995 GCA_032191745.1 Picea mariana
GGGCGAAAATTCGTTGACGTTTTCAATCGTCAACACCATTGAGATCAATGGTGGTGATTTAATGACCTTTAAGTCACCCACTTCACAACTATCCCAAAAGTCACTTTTAATTTTATTTCTCATAAAATTAATGTACTAGGGACCACATTAGACACTTTGTAACACCTAGGTGCCTAAGTTGTGAGGAAAACTTGTCCTTGGTACAATTTTTAATAGGCACCCCATGCGTGTGGTGTTGGAGTGGTTCTACACATGAATCAAATTGATTAGCTTCATATTTGTTATGATTCGGGGTATGGCACAAACAACATGGATGATTTCATTTCATTATGGACACTCTTGGAAACAATTATTATAAAAGATGTTAAAAAACTACATGTGATGGGGGACTCGAAGCTGGTCATCGATTGGGAAAGATATAAGATAAATGTTCGAAACATTAGGCTGGAACCAATTCTAAGAGATATCAAACTATGTTTCTGATCCTTTGAGTGGTTGTCTTTCAACCACATTCTCTGTGAATTCAATGAAAAGGAAAATTCGCTCTCAAAGGAAGCTTTACAACTTCTTTTAGGGGCCTTTGTTTATTACAAGTTCATAGAAGGAGAGGAAATTGAATCAATGGAATTTAAGCTATAGAGAAACCATGACTGTATGGAGAAAGAAGAACAAACATAAGAAAAAGGTTTTTGTTGATGATTGTTTTTTATCTTTTTGTACAGTTTTTTATATATGATAAGTAAAGAATCATGAATGTATAGAACAAGAAGCTACAAGAATTAGTACAAGCGGATTTTGTTCAATAATATGTATATTCATCCTTGAATACAAAGTTTTTTTCCTTGGGAAAAAAATATTATCATTCCCTATTATAGAGCATTATACAAAACATCTACATAGTAATATAAACATTATTACATTTTCATTTTCTTTATGCATGTCTTATTAATTCTTTTCTTTGTTTCCCTTTCATTCTTTCACACCCATAACTTAATTGGTCCAATGTTTAAGTTTCCTTGCAATTTGAATCATGGAATCAAATTACCAAGTTATTGCTAATGATTAGTGATGATTACACAAGAAATATATGGGTATATGCCCTAAAACTTAAAAGTGAAAAATTTAGTTAGAGAATAAAAATGGAAATAAATAATTTTTTTAAAGAGTGATAATTGAAGTGAATAGACTAATAAGGAATTTAAAAATTGTTGTGCTAAATATGGAATAAGGTTTCAAATAATTTTTGTATGCACACCAAGAAAAGTGGGGTAGTTGGAAGACTCGAGCTAATACACAAAATGTATTCTATAAAATATATATTATTCTTTATTGATGATGATGTATTCCAAGAACAACAACATGTATTTAAATACACGTGAAAGAATATAGTCATGTCTTTTGTCTTTAAAAGACATGATTTTTCATTAAATGTACAATAATTATATTAATTATTTAATTTATTAATTAATAATATTGTAATACATGTAAGGTATATTACAAGTCATCCCTCTTTGAAAAATCTTCGTCCTCGAAGCATGGGCAAGGACAAATGTTTAGATCTAAACACCTCATCTTCCCAAGTAGCTTCATCTTCAGGTAGGTTCTTCCATTTGATCAGATACTCATTAATTCTTCTATAACGTAGGAATTTGGTTCGAACTTCGAGGATGCCTTTAGGAATTAAAATTAACCTTCCTTCTTCATCTAAAAGAGGCAACTATGTTTGTGTATGGACAATAGGACCTAGTTTTTTCTTCAAACAATAAACATGAAAAATGTCATGCAATTTCCATTTATTTGGAATATCGAGTGTGTAAGCAACTTTTCCAATTCTCTTTCGAATTTTATAGGGTCGATAAATCTTAGGAGCCATTTTTTGTTTCTTGTAATTTTTAAGAGAACTTTGCTTGTAAGGATGCAGTCGAACAAACACCCAATCGTCTGTCGCAAATTCCTTGTCATCTTGTTGTTTCATTCGATTCCTTTCTTGTTTTGTTGATTTTTAAATATGTTAGGTTAAGCATGAATTTCATTTCATTTTAGCATTTAACCGTAACCATAAATGTTGCAGCAACCAAGATCACAAGAAGAAGTACCATGCACAAGAACACAAGAAGTATCCCAGGAAACCCTTCTCAACAAGGGAAGAAAACCCAACCAAATCCTTTTCTATATTCTTCAAGAGAAAGACCTTCACCACCAAGATAAACCCTAGCACACAAGAGGGTGCTTAAACTTTAGAACTCTAGAGCCCAAGAGAGGTGCACACTTTTCCCAAAAAAGTGTACTTGCTGAAATTTTCAAACTCACAAGAAAGATATGATTCCATAATGGGGAATCTTCCTTTACTTATATTAGACTTATCCTATCAACAAAAGTGTCTATTAGCTCAACAGGGCCGACCTCACTAAGTCACATTATTATTATTATTATTATTAATAATATTAACCAGATTAATTATCTTTTACATTTATTTTTAATCACATTAAGGTGGGGTTGACCTGTACCCTTTACATAACAATTAGGTTTACAAGTAGGTCTGACTCTTGAACAATATATAGCAAAGGATCTGATACACCCACTAGTGCTCATCCACTAGGGGCACATCCATAGGTATGTCATATCTCTGGTTCATTGCATTACACAGAAGAACCAGATCTTCACACGTTCAAATGTGCTTTTCCACAGGCACATCCACTCTTCAGATCTTCTTTCCCACTGCCTCATACAATAGAACCATTTGGAGTATTCTCATCAACTCTGCTGCTCAGAGGAGGCTAATACATCATCTTCATTTCTGTTCACATGACGATGCACCCAACACTTTGGTATTTCACATTTTCACCTTGTGCTCAACCACAGTCATGTCTAACTCAACAGATCACCTTTCCCACTGGATAATCATATGGATTTCTTCTCAACTCTCTGAATGGAGGAGGTCATCTCTACGTTCCTAGATCTGTCTCAGGTAGGAACCACATACCCTTATTAGGGGATTTCTCTGAGGTTTGTAAGTTGAGAGAAAGACTCACATAGCTGCAATGATCCACATCTCACAGGTTTGTAAGATGGAGAATGTCTCACATAGTTGCAATCATCAACAATCCCTCTCAACTAGGGAGGCATTATTCATCACGCCAAGTATCATACGAATGTTATCTGAATTTTTTTTTTGGCTAGAGTCATCAGTACTCCCTCTCAATTAGGAAGGCATTTTTCACCAAGTTAGTCTAGTGCATATATCTATAATCTGCTCATGTGTAGGAAGATACTACATGTGTATGATTTTATTCTGCATCATATCTCTGATATAAGGATGTTTCATCTCATTGTGTTTCGATCCATTAGGAAACACTGGGTTCTCAAGGAGCTTTACACGTGACTCCTGGTTATCATCATAGGATCCATCTCATGGTCAAGTAAATCTGTCAGAAGCTTGTAAGGCCAGATTACTTCGCACACTCACTGCTATATATTCTGCCTCTGTGGCACTCAAGGCCACAGAGTTTTGTTTCTTGCTGCATTAAGAAACCATGGCAAACTTCATGGTAAGAAAATAACCATATGTGCTCTTCCGGTCCACTGTACTCTCTGCTCAATCTGTATCGGTATATCCTTCAAAATCAAGTTCACAATGGAGGAATATCTCAAGTCATATCCAACTGTGCCTCATATATATCTCAATACATTCTTTACTACTATCCAGTGAGTCTATCTTGGCTGACTCATGGATTTGATTAAGCACATTCACTGCATAGAATGAATCAGGCCTGGTGTTAACCAGATACATCAATGATCTAATCATTTGTGGATCAATCTCATCTTATCGTCATCATTCATTTTCTTCAAATCTATCACGGTGGTTTTGCATTCTGTCATACTGAACTTCTTTAATATTCCCACTGTGTGTTTTCATATTCCCATATGAAAATATCATTGGTCCTCTGTCATACTTCTTGTCCCAAGAAGTGGTGCATCATACTCATATCCTTCATCTCTAATTCATAATTCAAGGGTTACTTGTATCCAATAACAAGGCTTTCTGAATAAGTCATCGAAATTAGGTTCTCGTCACCAACACTGTAATAGTAGGTTTGGATCAACAACACTCTTGCTAAAACCCAAACTCATAATGAATCCATCCATCTGATATATTTTCCAACTCATGGATGGTAGTACTGATGGAAGTGTATTGGGCTTACTGGATCAAGTGTCTCATCATAGACAACTCCCTCTGTTTGTGAGAAACCTCTGGCTATAGATCTTGCGTTGTATTTCTCGAAACTTTTATCAGTTCCATGCTTGATCTTATAGATCCACTTGGAAGTCATTATAGGCTTCCCTTCTGTTCTCTGAACAATATCTTATACATCATTCTTTTAAGACATACTGGTATTCTTCTGTTATGATATCTTTCCATACCTATTCTCCTGTTGATTTTCTAATACAAGGAGGCTCAACATTAATGAAATGGCTCATGATTGAAGGATAGCTCAGAAATCTCTTTTTCTTTCTTAGGATGTGCCTTGAGAGGTTTGTATGTTTCTATGCCTATTTGCAAAGTGAGTCTAGGTAGTCCTTTTTACGCCCTACTACAATATCTCTAAATATATCAACTGAAACAATTGGATCAATTGGAATGAGGTATGTCTCCCTCTGAATTGTTGAAGGGGGAGAAAGTATTTGTCTCACTGTCAATCTCCATTTGAGATTCTCTGGATTTTGAAAGGCTATCTATTTTTCAAGGACAATTTTTGTTCTTGTATAATGAACAAATAAAATATGGTTTGGACTCCCATACTAGGGATAATGGTCCAAGTCTTTGAGAGCTCTTATACTAGGAAAAATATCCTTCATTTATTTAAAAAATGAAATCAACTATAAAATTAGAGATCAAATGATTTACCTAGTTTGTAGTCATGTCCTTTTAGAGGATGTACTTCTCCTCTCTCTTCTCTTCACTCTTTTGAGGTGGATATGGATCAATTTCAGCGATGGAAGCATATTGTCTTCCCTTCTTCCTGGTTGGACAGTTTCTTGTAATGTGTCCATACTTGTCACATCTGAAGCACTGAATTTCTGAAACATCTCTTCTTTGATAACTTGGATTGGATGAATAATTTTCACCTTTAAATGTTTGCCGGAAATTTATTTTGAATTTTCCTCTCTTCTTTGTATGAAGTGCATGAGCATGATTTTCTTCTGAAGAATCTTACACTCCTCTATTTCTAATTCTAAGTTCTTCTTGAGTGCAATCTGTCCATAGTCGATCAAAGGTTGGTAGAGATTCTCTTCCACTGATACTATGAATGAAAGGCTCCCATGATTTTGGAAGATTCTGGAGAGTGGTTAAGACAAGTTCTCTATCAGACATGATTTCCCCAATGGTCTCTAGTTGTTCTTTAATCTCTGATAACTTCATAAAGAAGAGTGCAATTTTTTCACCCTTCGTCATCTTGGTACTTTGAAGTTGGGTATTTAAGGTAAGAGCTATGAGAGTGTTGTCACTTTCAAACATTCCTTTTAAAGCTTCATACATATCATATGTTGTCTTTAGATTGGAAATACGAGGCAAGAGGTGATCTCTTACTGAGTAGATGATTATTTTTCTTGCTTTGACATATTATTCCTTTCTTATCTTCTTCTCTATATCTGTAGTTGTTGCTGGTAGAGTTTTAGTTGTAACATCCAAGAGATCATCTTCTTCAATAATGACTAGAAGCTTTGATTTCCAGGGGCTGAAGTTTCTTGCTCCATCAAGCCTATCTTCTACTAATGTTTTGTTCTTCATTTGATTGGTTTCTTCTTGTTGACTGGATTTTGAAAACCTAATGATTAGGTTAAATTAGAAACCTTGGATTATATTGGACTTATGAATACCAACAATCAATTTGATAATGTCACAAAAATGCTTGATGATTCAGGAGAACGTTTCTTCAGAAATCCAGAATTAATATTCTGCAGGAAATTTCGGCACCCTAGAAACCCTATGGCCAAAAATCAAAATTTCTCGAAATTTGATTTTGAGAGCTTCTGGAGATGCGCTGGAAGAGGCCGTACTATTCTAATCCAAAAATATCCCTAGCGTCCAAGTATGGAGGGATGAATCACCACTGAAAAGGAGGTCATAAGGAATTTTATGGAAACCCTAGGAGGGTTGTATGGTTATGCAAAGGGTGTGCTGAGACTTGGTGGATTCTTGTACAATGGGTTCTTTCAATACCTATGCTCTGATACCATGTTGATTTTTCAATATGTTAGGTTAAGCATGAATTTCATTCGATTTTATCATTTAACCATAACCATAAATGTTACAACAACCAAGATCACAAGAAGAAACACCATGCACAAGAACATAAGAAGTATCCTGGGAAACCCTTCTCAACAAGGGAAGAAAACCCAGCCAAATCCTTTTCTATATTATTCAAGATAAATACCTTCACCACCAATATAAACCCTAGCACACAAGAGGGTGCTTAAACCGTAGAACTCTAGCGCCCAAATGAGGTGTGCACTTTTACCAAAGAAGTGTACTTGCTGAAATTTCCAAACTCACAAGAAAGATATGATTCCACAATGGGGAATCTTCCTTTACTTATATTAGACTTATCCTATCAACATAAGTGTCTATTGGCTCAACATGGCTGACCTCACTAAGTCACAATATTATTATTATTAATATTAACCAGATTAATTATCTTTTACATTTATTATTAATCGCATTAAGGTGGGGCCAACCTGTACCCTGTACATAAAAATTAGGGTTACAGGAAGGTCTGAATCTTGAACAATATATAGAAATTGATATGATACACCCACTAGTGATCATCCACTAGGGGCACATCCATAGGAATGTCATATCTCTGGTTCACTGCATTACACAAAAGAACCATATCTTCACACATCCACAGGCACAACCACTCTACAGATCTTCTTTCCCACTGCCTCATACAAGAGAACCATCTGGAGTCTTCTCGTCAACTCTGTCACTCAGAGGAGGCTAATACATCATCTTCATTTCTGTTCACATGACGATGCACTCATCACTTTGGGATTTCACAAGTTCACCTTTTGCTCAGCCACATGCATGTCTAACTCAACAGATCACCTTTCCCACTGGATGATCATCTGGAGTTCTTCTCAACTCTCTGAATGGAGGAGTTCATCTCTACGTTCCTAGCTTTGTCTCAAGAAAGAACCACGTACCCTTTTTAGGGGATTTCTCTCAGGTTTGTAAGCTAAGAGAAAGACTCACGTAGCTGCAATGATCCACATCTCACAGGTTTGTAAGCTGGAGAATGTCTCACATAGCTGCAATCATCAACATGTTTGAGGTGATCTTTAAGAGTGCATAGAACTTCATTCGACGCAGCTAGATATTTTTTCACAGCAGGAACCTTAGAATTGATGACATACTCCTTAATATAGGGAGGCGGGTAACCATACAATGCTTCAAACGGGGACATTTTTGTTGAGGTATGATATGTACTATTGTACCACCATTCTACGAGATGTAGCCAATTGATCCATTGTGTCTGATGATCATTCACAAAATTTATTTTATATCCTTTGAGGAATTTATTAACTACTTCAGTTTGGTCATCTGTTTGGGGATGGTATGAAGTAATCATGGCTAAAGATGTCCCCACCTGACAAAACAATTCCTTCCGAAAATTGCTTATAAACTTGGGATCCCTATCATCTATGATAACTTTGGGAAATACACGAAGTTTAAAAATATTTTTAACATAGATATCAACAACTTGGCTATCCTTGGACTTTGAATAGATCTCGACAAAGTGTGCATATTTGGTTAATCAGTCGAATATTACAAATATAACATATTTTCTATTAGAGGTAGGAAGACCAGTAATACAATCCATATATATTTTAGACCATTTTTGGGTTGGGATATGAAGAGGTTGCAGAAGACTTGGAGGAGCAATGGTTTCAAACTTTTGTCGTTGACAGGTGTTACATTCTGCCACATATTTTTGAATGTCGGATCGCATACCTTTCCAAAAAAGGATCGTCGTATATTGTAGTAAGTTTTGAAAAACCCCACATGGCCTGCTGGTGGAGAATCATGATTCTCTTTCAAAACTTGGAGTTTGAACTTGGAAGAGCTGGGAAAAAATATATGTTGTTTGTACCACAGTATGTCATTCTCCCAAGTGAATTTAGGATTTGCAGTTGGGTTGCCTTAAACTTCTTCTATTAGCCTTCTTATTTCTGGGTTTTTGATATGCTCAGTTTGAAATTTTGAGATCCATTCGGGAATGATGATGGACATAGCGCATATAGTAGCATAATTACCAAGTTTCCTTGATAACCCATCTGCAACTACATTCTCCTTCCCTTTTTTGTAAAGAATATCAAAATCAAAGACTTGTATTTTTCTCACCCATTTTTGATGCTATGATGAAAGGTTTTTCTGAGTTAAAAAGTACTTCAAGCTATTGTGGTCCATTTTCACGAGAAATTTCATTCCCAACAAGTATTGTTTCCACTTAACCAAGGCATGCATAATCACCAACATTTCCTTGCCATATGTTGATTTTTTTTTCTCCCTTGGTTTGAATTTTCGACTTTCGAATATGATGGGATGATTACCTTGCATAAGTACAACACCTAATCCAACTCCTGAAGAATCACATTCAAGGACAAATGATTTGGAGAAATATGGTGTTGACAAAACTAGAGTGGATGTCATTAAATCTTCAACCTTCTAAATCATGCTTCCACTTAAATGTATCTTTTTTCAATAATGTTATTAATGGGGTCACAATTTATGTATAGTTTCGAACAAACCTTATGTAGTATCCGGTAAGACCTAGGAATCCTCGTAATGATGTGATTGATTTGGGGCTAGGCTACTCAGTAAATTCCTCAGATTTCTTTAGATCAAGGCTTGATTCCTTCATCTGATACGACATGTCCCAAAAATAATATCTCTTCTCTTTTTGTCCAAAACAACACTTGGATTTGTTAGCGTAGAACTTATTCTCTTGAAGGATTTTTAATATTGTCTCAATGTGTTTAAGGTTTGAATTCCAGTTCTTTTTATAAACAAGGATATCATAGAAGAATAAAAGTATGGATGAAATAAATAATTCATTACCACTTGGAAGGTAGTGGTGGAATTGGATAAACCGAAAGGAATGAATCGAAACTTGTACAACCCTTCATGGGTACATAAATCAATTTTGGGAATGTATTCCTCTCGAATTATTATTCGGTAATAACCTGACTTCAGGTCTAGATTGGCGAAATATTTAGCTCCATGGAGATCGTCCAATAACTCATCCATAATTGGAATAAGAAATATATCCTTTATCATAATTGTTTTTAATGCCCAATAATCAATACAGAGTCTATATGATCCGTCTTTTTTCCTAACAAGTATGACCAGAGCTGAGAAAGGACTCTTTCTTCGTGTAATAACACCGCAATCCATTAATTCTTGAACCAAGCGCTCGATTTATGTCTTATGATGGTGTGTTTATCTATAAGATATTTTTCTAATTGGTACAAAAATGAGAATTCATTCTATAATGTGATCTCTCGAACAAGGTGGAGGAATCCCATGAGGAAGTTCCTGAAAAATCGTGTTATATTTTTTAAGAATTTTTTCCAATTCCCTGGGATAATCATTTTTGTCCTTCTTAGTAGTACCCTATATTGCATAGCACTGTAAAGAATAATCTTGGGCTCCTTTTTTAATCATTTTTTCCATCATGTTGGACAAGACTATTTGTGGGGGAGGACAACTAATTCCATGTAGTTTGTACTTTTCCCCGTTTTGATAGAAACTTATAAATTTCTCTTGTAAGTTTAAACCAATAGTACCAAGTGTATCTAACTATTGGGCCCCCAATACAATATCTACCCCTCTGATTGGCATAACATACATAGGGGATTTTAATTTTTAGTTACTCATGGATATTTCTACCTTGTGGCACTTCCTATCACACAATGTAGTCCTATTTCCCGGGATGGAGACTTGAAATTAATAGGTAGGTTGAATAAATATGTTTAGTTTCTTTGCTATCTTTATATCTATAGAGTTATGTGAACTTCCACTATCAATGAGCATTTTCACTTTGGTTTTCTTAACATAGCCATAAACTTTTAGGGTTTGGGGCTGAGAAATATCCGTCATTGCAACAACATAGAGTGTCGGATTTGTTTTTTGAATCCATGGGATTCTTCATGATTTCTTTCTTCATTAGATGAAGTTGTGTCCCCTGCTTCTTCATCCTCATCATTGTCACTCTTGTCTATTTTGCAATGAATTTTTTTTTCTCTTTGCACTTGTGGCATTGTTTCCAATTAGGTGTTGTACATTTAAAACATCGATCCTTAACCTTATCTTGTCTCGTGTCTGGTGGTGATGTCATTTTTTGAGGGGGGATGTATTTGGAGCTAGATTCTTCAAGTGAGTGCCGTTTTTTCTTTTGGTAAACTTTAAGTTTCTTTTCAACGATTTTAGCTTTTTGGTTTTGCTTGATATCCTTAATGTCAAGTAATTCGAGTTCATTTCAAATATTTTCCTTCAATCTTTATAAGGCTATTTGAAGTAGCCAATATTCTGATATATTAGGGACACAAGTGGATAACACATGTAAATACTGAAAAAACTATTCTACTGTACTGGACTGTCGCAATCGAGTGAGCTTAGAAAAAACTCCTTTTTCTTTTGTGTCAAGAAAACAAAGAAAGAAGTTATTTTTTAATATAATCCAGTCTCTTGCTAGAGATTTGGATTTTTATGTCCACCATAAGAACCAATCATACACAAAGTATTTCAAATGTATAGATGTGACATTAATTTTTTCTTCGTCATCGACAATCTGGTAATACTAGAAGTACTGTTCGATTTTATTTACCGATCGGGTTGCTTCTCTAGCATCTGATCCATTAAATCCTGGAAGAATAATCTTCACCTTGGGCATGCCATTATGAGAACTCCACATGTTGGGAGAATAATGTGATTGGTGAGGTACTAACTGTGACATTGATTTACTTGGACTTCTACTCCTGTTTTCGATTGTTTCAAGATTTAAACTCACGTCTTGGCAGTTTTTGTTGCATTCTGCTGATTCTTCATTTATTTTTTCAATTTTAGCATCAAATGAGGTATTCACTTTATTTATAAGGTTTACAAAAAACTCTTTAGAAATTTTTCTTAGCTTCATTGTGGAGGAAGAGTTGTCTTCGGTATTTTTTTTGGTTTCATGTAACATCCCGCTCTTGTGCACACTGGGCTAACTTATTCTTGAGGACACTTGCTCGCAAGTGATCCGGATTATTATACTATTAAACATTTGATTTTGATTATGAGGCGTTATGGGTTGATGACATGTTGTTTTGCTGCACTGACATAGACATGTGCTATTGACTCAGTTTTATTGAGTGTGCAAGATTTTGGACCTTGAGGATGCAGAGGCATCGATGGACCCCTTGGACTCTGGATCGAGTCGGGGAGTGAACTATTAGGGTTTGATTGTTTTATATGTGATATTAATGCATCTGATTAGATGATATGATTAAGGATATATTTCTGACATGATTCATTGATGATGCAGGCTGAAGATAGCTTGCCGACCAGACTCACATGTGGAGTAGAGGGGTCATGCTCGACTACCAGAGATGTTGAGGGAGAGGAGTGGACAACAGCCCCGCCATAGCCTAATAACACTCCTTTCGTGGCTCGAACTATAGGTTAACTATTACCTAGTTCGAGAGGATCCACGATGTCGTGAGGGAAGATTGCGACAGTCGCTCATGATGATTTTTAAGGGGTGTGCAATAAGGCAGGGGCCTTATTCCTTAGAGTCCCTTAGTCTCCCACAAGATCACTTGGCGGAGTATTGACTCTAGGGGTTTTTGATGTCTACCAAGTCAGTTAAGAGGCGATTCGCACCCTTGGAGCATGTGGCACATCATGCAAGAAAAATGGAAAGAGGCGAGTGACACCCTTGGAGCATGTGGTGCGTCTCTAAGGGAACGTCGTGTAAGAAAAATGGAAAGAGGCGAGTGGCACCCTTGGAGCACGTGGTGCATCTTGAAGGGCACGTCGTGTTATTAATTAATAAATGAATAAACCTAGATGGACTTATGACAAATAACGTGATAAGAAAAAATTAAAACAATTTCCTTAATAAAATGTCGCCTAGCCTCAAAAATTAAAATCTAGGTCTAGGTGAAACTTGCGGTAAAAGAAAAAATATGTTTAAATAAAAATAAAAATAAATAAATCCCCGGATGGGGTGACATGTGGGCAGTCTGGGCACATGGAGGCACTAACGGGGGGGCCATTTATGAAGGCCCCTACTCCTGGCTGCGGGCAGTTAATAGAGCCCTCGCCTCCGTAGATCACCAGATTATGATGGAGCTCCTCGCACGTGGGCAGGGGACAGCCAGCCAGAGAATTAAGCTCTCGGTGTTAATGCTAGAAGCTATGGGTTATGTGGATTTCAGAGTGAACAGACCTCCCACTTCGCATTCGATTTTGTTCCAGCAGGTTCAGCATCACCGCGCAGGAGGTCCCGCCCTAGCCCTCACCATGCCACGGGTAAGGGGTAGGCCTCGCCGAGGCGCTAGCTGGTACGCAACAGACTCATGGAGAAAACGACATCAGAGGTTTGCCAGAGCTGTGCTCCTGGCCAGGAAAAAACACAGGGGTGGTGCCACTGTAGCTAACTCCCCGCTCCGTACTTACATTGAGGAGGACCTATCCATCATGCTTCCACTGGATTTTTCTGAAAGCAAGATGTTCGTCGTCCTGGAAAATTGGGATCCTCTGGCGAGATTTGGATGCACGCCAACCGCACTCAATTTGGGAAATTCTCCAGCTCCCGCCATTGATCCGAGTGAAGCTTTCGCGGCCTGCTCTGTGGAGGAGGAGCCACCGGAATCCAATGCTGGGGTGCAAACGCATGGGACATTGCCGGACTACAAGGCAAGGGAAGAGGAGGAGGGGAAGCAGGAGCACTTCGTTGATACGCAGTAGCAGAGGACGACGCCGAGTCGAGAGGAAGCGGAGCCTGAAAGGAATTCGTCACCTTCGTCGTCGTTCCTGCACCTCGAACATCTAGAGCTGATCTTTGAAGTGCGTAGCCTCATGGACGATCAAGCCTTCAGAGCAGTGTGACTTAGCCAATGCTTAGACATGTTGTATGCGTCCTACTCCAAAGCTACTCTATGACGCCAATGCCCCACTTGTGCTCAACCCTTCGTCCTCCCTGTCAATGGAGGCAACTTCGATTAAATAGGTTCTGGTTTTCCCTCATGGCTTCCATGCTCTTTTCAGTTATAGTTTATCAGAGCAGTATCTCTCTAGTTCTTAGCATAATTAGCTTGAGTATAGTTTTTCTGTTACTGTTGAACATACTGGACATAATCCCTGGTTTCCTTCGGGTAGGGTGGCGAAACATTACGCCAATTTTTGCTTGCTACTGTGGATAGGTCAGCTGTCCTGGTTTCCTGTATAGGCAGAACAACTGGCATGTGCATGACAAATGTCTATCCTTTTTGAAAGCTTAATATAACAGGTTCTGCTTTTTATTTAAAAA
>JASDQU010101044.1:43045-67509 GCA_032191745.1 Picea mariana
GGATTAGGATACAACAGAAGTTGAGGAAGAAATATTTCAAATACATTCAAGAGATCTGCAAATGCAATGAAGAAGTAAGCAATAGATTGACTAAAAGAACGAGGATGATAAATAGCTGTAAACCTAGGTGAAAAACTGAGAGGCTCTTTCCTTAGTAATCACAAAAACAAACTCACTTCTTGAAGTAATAAAGAAAAGGTGCATGGTTAATCTGATTATTTCTTCCTTACCATATGTTGGATACCAGTTCTGTTCAAGAACATCAACACAAATAGAGCCAACTCTGAAGTGCCAAGCAAATGAAACCTAATTAGGAAAATAACAAATTATCATGTATAAAATGATAAATCAAATGGAAGAATTAGGGTGACCTAGGACCACCAATTTTGAGTCTAACAAAAAAAAAAATTCAGTTTTGTTTGGCAACAAAATTTTATATATGCTAAGAGATTATTACTTGAAATGCATAGAGTACAGATAGCTCTTTCATGTATCTCAGATAGAGTACAGATAGCTCTTTCATGTATCTCAGATAGAAACACCAAAATAGCCTAGCCAAGTGTAAAATTTTCTCTTATGCTGTTAAGTTATATAAGTTGTAAAATTTTCATGTATCTCAGATAGCAACACCAAAATGTCCCACCAGCTTCTTACATGCCACGCTTCAGACTGCATGCAAACTACAAACCAGAGTTCCATGAATATGCATCCCCTGCATACCGAGGACAGAGAAAGGGGGTGGGGATATCCTCTGCATTTTGGTAGTTTGGAATGGATACTTACATTGCATGAATATTGGGGTGGTAGATCTTATTTGAAAAACTAATAGATGGTGATTTGTATGGATAATCAGAAGGTACTTCCACACGAACCATCCACACTCCATCTTGATAAAGACCTATTATCAGTACAAACAGATAGAATTCTGTTTAGCATCCCAACAATCCATTCATTAAAAAATTAAACAGTAATCAATAATTTAAAGTTGTAGCAGAAAAACTCAGGTCACAACACCATTTCATACACGAATAAACCAAACAATGGAGCAGCTAAGAACCCATCACCAAATATAAAGTTCAGATCGAGACTCAGGCTAAGAAAAAAAGTGAGACAAACAAGTCTACTGTTATTAATAATCACCAAAAGCTGAAGTAAATAATCTACATGTAAAATGGACTGTGCCATCTAATTGATCTGTTGATATGAAATAGATTCCAGAAGCACCAAACCCATTTAATTATTTCTTTTATGAGACATGCATAGAGGAGCCCAAAGTTCTGTCATCTTTCGTACTTAAAAAAACTCTAGCCCTGTATTTTTTTTCTTTGAAATTACTCAGTTTGTCACCAAAATAATTAAGGAGAAAAAGAAAACAGTTAACTCTTATCTAGTTCATTTTAGTTTCAATAGAATCTAACCTGGTTTACTCAACATAGACCTCACTGAATTTTCTACACAAAAGATATATAATTAGCTATCAACATTATGGGAAGAAGCTACAAGATTGTCACAAATAACAGAAATTCCCTTGATCAACTCTAATAAGGGTCACGTTTATGGAACAAGAAACAAGAAACCTGAACCCGCCACAGGAAATAAACTAGAAACAGGTATCCTGTTAGCATAGCATTTGTAAAATTACAAACTAAGAAAAGAAGAATATGTAAAACAACAGAGTATCACAATACTCCAACGAAACGTCATAAACTATTTTGCCTTAACAAAACAATTTCCATTTTACTAATTTAGTATCTCTGAATTTGGGCATTTCTTATCATAACGAAACCCAAGAAAAGAAGGAAAAACATTGAAAATGTAACTTACTGTTTTGAGGTCCCTTGAACTCCACGTAGAATTTATTGGTTGAATTCTCTATGAGCTTCACTTTAAAGCCATTCATCATACTGCCCGATGAAAGGCAATTTCCATATGAGATATAATTTACAAAAATGTTAACAAACCCCAATAATGCATAAAGCTTGCATTTATCAAGAAGAACAGAGAAAACCATTCAGTTACAGTAACTCCAACCCATAACAGATACCCAGTTGAACAAGAAAAAAGAAGCCAGTTGAACAAGAAAAAGGAGGATAATATTAGCAAATGATATTATGAGAATGGCTTTGAAGCTTACAGCTTCGTGATATCTGTATCCCTGCGCTTGCCTGGAGAACACATGGTATTCAATTTCTTCTTGCTTGTCTTCGATGTATTATAGATGTTGTTGGCGCATGCAGAGTATAATCCACCACAGCGTTCTGAGAGCTCACGAATAAACTCTCGGGTGGTGAGATTTCGATAATAAGTTATCCGTTCTAAAAATAAGAGGGAAATGAACTTATAATAGAAGAAGAAATGGAAGAATCCTCAAAATCTTCAAGTGATCTGATGTGAACACAATCTAATTCAAATTACACATCTATTTTGGATTTGAACTTGTGACCTCTTAAGAAGAAACACATGTTCTTAACAATTAGACCCACTCATATTATATATTAATATTATGTTGTAATGTATAACATATGTTAAGATTGAAAATTATGTTATAAATTAATAATTAAATTTTGTAAGATCCCGGACAGGGTGACATGTGGGCAGTTTGGGCACGTGGAGGCGCTAACGGGGGGGGCATTTATGGAGGCCCTTACTCTTGGCTGCGGGCAGTTAATAGAGCCCTCGCCTCCGTAAATCACCAGATTACGATGGAGCTGCTCGCGCGTGGGCAGGGGACGACCAGCCAGAGCATAATGCTCTCGGTGTTAATGCAAGCAGCTATGGGTTATGTGTATTTTAGTGCGAACATACCTCCCACTTCACATTCGATTTTGTTCCAGTAGGTTCAGCATCGCCGCGCAGGAGGTTCAGCCCTTGCCCTCATCATGCCACGGGTAAGGGGTAGGCCTCCCCGAGGTCCTGGCAGCCTCAAGGAGAAAACGACATCAGAGGTTTGCCAGGGCTGTGCTCCTGGCCAGGAAAAAACGCAGGGGTGGTGCCATTGTAGCTAACTCACCGCTCGGTACTTACATTGAGGAGGACCTATCC
The DNA here is from genome assembly GCA_032191745.1 of Picea mariana. Taxonomy (NCBI): domain Eukaryota; kingdom Viridiplantae; phylum Streptophyta; class Pinopsida; order Pinales; family Pinaceae; genus Picea; species Picea mariana. Next base: position 46,088 of record JASDQU010101044.1, read on the forward strand.
ATCACGCTTCCACCAGATTTTTCCGAAAGCAGGATGTTCGTCGTCCCGGACAATTGGGATCCTCCGGCGAGCTTTGGATGCACGCCAACTGCTCCCAATTTGGGCAACTCTCCAACGCCCGACATTGCTCCGAGTGAAGTTTTCATGGCCTGCCTTGTGGAGGAGGAGCCACCGGATTCCAATGCTGGGGTGCAGACACAGGGGACTTCGCCGGACTTCAAGGCAAAGGAAGAGGAGGAGGGACAGCAGGAGTGCTTCACGGATACGCAGCAGCAGAGGACGAAGCCGAGTCAGGAAGAAGTGGAGTCTGAAAGGAATTCGCCACCTTCGCTGCCGTTCCTGCACCTTGAACACCTAAAGCTGATCTTTGAAGTGCGTAGCCTCATGGACGATCAAGCCTTCAGAGCAGTGCAACTCAACCATCGCCTAGATATGTTGTATGCGCCCTACTCCAAAGCTACTCCGTGACGCCAGTGCCCCACTTGTGTGCAGCCCTTCGTTCTCCCGGTCAATGGAGGCAACTTCGACTGAATAGGTTCCGATTTTCCTTAATGGCTTCCATGCTCTTTTCAGTTACAGTTTATTAGAGTAGTAGCTCACTAGTTCTAAGCATAATTAGCATAATTAGCTTTAGCATAGTTGTTCTGTTACTGTTGAACGTACTGGACACAACCCCTGGTTTCCTTCGGGCAGGGTGGCGATTCATTACGCCAATTTTTGCTTGCTATCATGGACAAGCCAGCTGTCCTGGTTTCCTGTATAGGCAGGACAGCTGGCATATGCCTGACAGATGTTTATCCTTTTTGAAAGCTTAATATAACAGGTTCTGCTTTTTATTAAAAAAAAAATAATAATTAAATTTTGTAATAAACAAATATTTATATAAATTACGTGCTACATTTAAATGGAGAATTACGTCATAATATATAATATATAGGATGTAAGTATGTTAAAATAATGAAATTAAAAAAAGATTTAAAAAAAAGTTGTATTATTGTAAGATTTAAAAAAAGTTATATTACTATAAGTATAATCAATTTTTTTTCCACAGAAAAAATTCGTACAAAATTATTAAGGAGATACAAAATTTCATTCGCAGGTTTATAATGGCTATAAGGAAATAGCCAAGTATATAGTAACTAAAAAGGGAACTACATAGAGAAAATTAAATTTAACAAGTGTCTGAAGTACAACCCTAGACATGGGAAAAAACCAGAAATAAAAGAGGCCTGAGAGGGCTGAGATCTAGCTAATAAGCCGCTAAACATAGTTACAAACATGTCAAAATAGACTAGGAAAACCCTACATCTACAAGAAAATAGTTCAGATGACGCACGCCCGAAGATGGACCTCAAAGTGCAGAAGCACTGCACGCCCAATAGTGGACCTCAAAGCTATGACCCAACCTCCTTAAAGAAGCAAAAAACCTAGCAACCAATACAAAAAACATCAGATCCCAGGTCCAAAACCTCCAAGAGAGAGGCTCCAGGGAAACCCCAAATCAAATCACGAAGAAGACGGAGAGGCGAGGCCAAACAAAACACAACTACCGTTAGCGAAAACCAGAGCAAAAAGGAGTCGGCTAAGGAAGAAACCTTAACCGCCCCAAGAACCAGCGAAAGGAGCTCCATACAACATACAATCCATAGGCTACGCACACTGACGCACCAGAGCAAAACCAAACGAGAAACCAAGTATCCTCAAGGTCCAAACCACAGGCAGCACAAGCAGGCAGTTGACCAGAGCGTATCCAAACCATTGAGTGATTGAGCACCAACGAATACATGTACCGTTCATCCAAAGGGTGAAACCATAATCCAGGGCGTCACCAACAATAGGGAAGCGCCCACAAAAAAAACTCTACGAGAGAGGTTGCGGCCAGAAAAACCCTAGCCGCAAAGCCCACTCCCCTTAAGCTTCCTCCTTTATAAGTATTATCATTTGTATGTATTATCATTTAAATTAAAAATTACCCTTAAACTTCCTCCCTTATAAGTATTATCATTTGTATGTATTATCATTTTAATTAAAAATTATTAGACAATATAGTAGATCAAATTGTATACTTCCTCCCTTATAAGTATTATCATTTGTATGTATTATCATTTTAATTAAAAATTATTAGACAATATAGTAGATCAAATTGTATGATTAAAAAATAAATATAAATTAAAATATTTAAATTAAAAAATGATTTTAACCATATATTATTATGTTATCATTTTCCTTATATATCTATAATTTTAATAACAATTTTTTTATTATAATTAGGTTATTTATTTCTTTCAACTTCAATTAAAATTTATTAACTTTGTAAATACAAATTATTCTTTATTTTTATTTTTTTTAAAATTATATTTAACTTATTTACCTTTATTTTTTTCCTTAATACAAATTATTCTTTATTTTTATTTTTTTTAAAATTATATTTAACTTATTTACCTTTATTTTTTTCCTTAACTTTTTTATTTAGATATAAATTTTAAGAAATAGTATTTTGTTTGAAGATTTGTTTTCTTCTTTTCTCTAGTCTCTATTAAGTAATTTTTTAATTTTCGATTTGATTGACCAAGCTTTGTATTCTATATGTTTTGTAATAAATTTGAAGTTTTGAATTAATTTGTTGTATTAAACTATTTTTTTAGTTTTCAATTTGATTGTTTGAGCTTTATTTTTTTTCACGAAAAAAAGCTTAATTTTATTATCAGTATTTTGATAAATCAGAGCTAAGTAAGTAGCATAAAAAACATAGGCATAAAAAACATAGTTATGGAAGCCTATATTCATAAGACATAGTGTGTTTGTTGCAATAAGTTCTTTTCAACAAGCTGATTACAATTTATACACATATTTTGTTATGACTTGATATCTGAATCCAAAACAAAAGAGAGATTAGTTTGATTGTATGGTGTCATTTATGAAAGACTTAGATGGTAGTATTCATAGACCTCCACGCCCACCATTTATATGATGTGCTAGTTGCCAAAATGGACTTGAAGCCCATTTTTTGATAAAGAATCCACTAGCTGGTTGCATTCCCTATATACATGAGAGAGAGTGTAAGTATCAAATGAGTTCAAATTTATGAAAACTTCCTCCAATATTGGCAATAAAAGAATATTATGACATATTTGAGTTTTCTGAGACCACTTGATAACATTTAAAGAGTCTCCAAAGAGTTGAATATAATGAATCTCTTTTTCTACTGCAAATTGTAAAATGAGCTTTAAGGACATAAGCTCAACAAAAATGTTTGATCCCACTCCCAATCCTATCTTGATTTTGAAGAAATGTGTATCTGTAAGATACAAAACCGCCCCCCCCGCCAACAATTTTGTTGGTCTTTCTGTGAAGCACCATCAAAGAAGGCCCAAGGATAGATGTGGTTAATAGATTCATGAGAGATAATTAAGACAACGAGAGAGAATTTTTCCTGTGGAAAATGAGAGAGGATCGAAAGACCCTGAGTTGCAATGCAATATGGAAGAGAGGCTCGATCATGAAAGATAACTTTGTTACTGGATAGCCAAATTCCCAACAAATTAAAAGGGGAAGATCTTTTATCTTTGTGTGTGCTTGGTTGTGGCACTAGGCATGCCAAGCCAACTCCACTGAGGGACTGTTCCAAGTCATAACTTGAATAAGACGAAGTGCAATTTCCTCCCATACCCTTTGGGTGAAATGACAGTTAATGAAGAGGTGCATACAATATTCATCTGCCCCTTTGCAAAGTGGACACCAATCGAGGCCTGCTATGCTTCGCTTCCTCATATTGTCCCAAGTTGGTATTTTGTTATATAATACACACCACATTAAAATATTATATTTTTGTGGGTATTTTAACTTCCATAGCCCTCTCCACCACCATATTTGGTCCCTGTGCAAAAATTGGACATTTAAAGTGATATATCCCAATTTTGGAGTATAGATCCCATGGGGAGATTTGTGCCATACTAATTCATCATCTCTATAAATAATTCGAATATGACACAATCGAAGAGCCGTCGTGTAGTTGTTCCGGAGAAGGGATTGATTACCTTCCAGTCTAAAGGAATCAACACCCAACCATCCTTGTTGCCAAATTGAGGTGGAATCTGGATCTAATACATGTGAGATGAAGTGGATGTCCTGCTCATGAAGAGATTCTCTGATTTCACTGGGGAGAATATGAGATTTTCCACTACCCGGCCAAGGGTCGACCCTAATCCTAACTCGATTCCCTCTACCAATACGCCATGCTAGATGATCCCCTATGACAAAGAAAGATGAGATCACCGATTTCCAAATAATAGAAATATGGGGATGTGATTTTTCTAGTTTTCCGAATCCTGTCTTAAATAGAATATGGACTGATGTATTTATGAAAAGAAATTATAGTCCACAGGTTGGTAGATGATCAAACACCATCCAACTTTGGCAGCCAATTCTTTTGAGAAGAGGAAGATATTATTCAACACCCATCCACCTAATTCCTTTGGGCATGCAAGGTGATCTCGTTTCACCCATGGAAGGGTATGATGATCCAGTGTACCCGACCAAATAAACCAGAAGAAAATTCTTCAGTCCTTCTCTAATATACCCTTGGGGATCTAGGCTAGGGACATCCAATAGAATGAGATGGCTTCCAGAACTGATTTGGCCAAGGTAAGTTTGCATGTTCTGGATAACCACCTAAAGCTCCATCCTTTGAGGCATTTTTTCAACTTGGCTAGAAGTCAACGATAGTCAACTTTGCAATATTCATTTGGTTTAAGATGAAATCCCAAGTATTTGATGCCTTCTGGTAAGTCAATGATCGAGAAAGGGAAAAGATGTTTATAATGATCTTCCATGGATGCCTCCATACTTGTTAAGGATAGAGTGGATTTCTGAATATTGATGATCATTCTAGAGACATCCTGAAACAATTTGAGAATCCCTGCAAGTTTTTCAACATCCCTCAATCGCCCATTGCAGAATATGCGGATATCATCCATAAATAGGAGGCGAGTGATTCAAAGCCCCGATTTAGTGGAGACTCCTTGAAAGTCCCCCAAATCAACAACCTGACTGATAGCACTACTTAGACCTTCCGTGACCAGTAGGAAAAGTAGTGGGGAAAGGGGGCATCCTTGTCTTAAGCTTCTCTTAGAATGAAAAAAGGGGGAGGTTGTACCATTGATGAGGAATGCAAAATAAATAGAGGATAAGCATGTCATCACCTACTTGATGAAAGGAAATTCAAACCCCATGGGTGAGGTGGAGTCTAATGAAGGACCAATTTACATGGTCAAAGGATTTAGATAAGCCAATTTTTAGAATAGCTCCCCATGACTTTGTGGTCTTTAAACTATGAATCCCTTCTTGTGCTACACCAATTGATTGATGAATCTGACGCCCCTCCAAAAATCCAAACTGTTCTTGTGATATGGTGAGATTCCCCCAAGAGAATGGGTTTTAATCTTCGAGCAATGACTTTGGCCACTATTTTGTAGAGGCAGTTACAAAAATATATTGTCCTGAAGTCATCAAAATATTACGACTCATCCGATTTATGGATAAGTGTGATGAAAGTGGAATTTATTGGAGCATACAATCTCCCGTTTCTCCTGGAAGCTTCAACAACCTGAAGTAACTTAGGTCCAATGAGCTAAAAAAATCCTATATATAATTCAATTGTCCATCCATCAGTGCCCAAGATGTTTTCCTTCTAGAAGATATGGAGGGTTTCCTTGAGTTCCTCCTTTCCCACTTCAAAAAAAAGATATTTGTTTCCTTCCTCGTTAAAAAATCTGGGGAAAATGACAGCCAACCTTATAATCTCTGCAATATTAACTCTTGGGCCAACCCCGAAGAGGGATTGGAAGTGATTTTCCCCCATATGGGATAATCCTTCAAAGGAGGAAACCGTGGTTCCCAATTGATCCTTTAACTGCCAAATGGTGTTTGCAGAATTTCTTCATTTCACAAAGTCTTGGAAAAACCTTTTTTTTTCATCGCCTTTATTTAACTAGGTAGCCCTTCTTTTTAGGCCCCATTTTGCATCTTTTTCCTCTAGCAGTTTCTTATGTCTTAAATCAAGAGCCAACATGTCATTCTTTTCCTCCATTGAGATGTAACCCCCCTCCGCAGTATGAGAGAGTTGTTCAAGCCTATCTTCAATTTGTCTTAATTCAAATTCCTCCCTAGCACGTTTGGCATGTTCTTAAGGAATGACCAACTACTTCATGCGCTTTAAATTTTAGACAAAATGGATGGTAGCCAAGGTATCTGATCCTTGTTCACATGGTATCCAATTCTCCTTGACAATATTATGAAAATGTTCATCTGGTAGCCAGGATGAATTGAATTTGAAAGGGATAACAGGCTTCTTAGGTCCCCTTATCAATTCAAGCCATATTTGGGAATGGTCTGAGGCACCACCACAACCCACCCATTTCCTAAGATGCAAAGGGAGGTCCAAAATAAAATCCGACACCAAGAATCGGTCAAGGAATTTGGAAATCCGAGCCTCCCCTGATCTCCTATTCCTCCAAGTGGGGAGTAGCTTGATTGGAGCAATGTCAATGAGCCCATGGACATTTAAAATATGGGTAAAGTAGGTTGTTTGGTTTTATGGGTGTACATTGGGTCCCCATACTTCCACTTCCCCCAAATAAAAATTCAAGTTCCCCCAAGGATGAGTTTCACTAATCTGAGCAGGTGTTTTTTGAGAAGAGAGTCCCAAAAGGGGGCTCGATCAGTATATGGTCCATAAACATTTAAGAGCCCAAGGTCTAGCCCCATTCCTTCAATATGCAAATCCACTCCTAGACAAGAGTCAAGAGCTAAATATTTTGTGACTTTGACCAATCTAGTGTTCCAACCAATCGCCAACCCCCCCCGAATGAACAAAAGAATTGGATCCAAGGAAATTCCAGGATGGGAGTAAAGTCTCCAACATCTTCATCACTAACACTTATTCCGCCATAGTTTCTTGTAGAAGGATAATATATGGTTGGTTCAACATGATCAACCTCTTCAGTTCGATTTTTTTCCAGGAGCTCACCACTCCCCTGCAATTGAAAGATAAAATATTCACAGGGAATCCCTAGAATGGGATTGTGGTGCTCTAAGGCCCCCATAAATTAACCTTTGACTTCTGTAAGAAATATCAATTAAGGCACGATTTTGTGATTTTGTGAGATGGGAAGTTTGTCCCCTTCCTTTTTTGTGAGGATGCTCATTAGGGTTTGGGCCCAAACCAACACCGCCTGAATCCAAAATAATATTTTGGTTCCGAAGTTGGAAACGAATAACTAAATCATCCGAGCCCAAGGAAGAGTGTTCATTTGAAGAATCATGGCTATGTGAGCCGAAAGAGGGAAGTGGAAAAAGTGAGAAAGAGGAAATAAGAGTGGTGGTGGGAATGGAGGAAACTGAGTCCTCTCCTAAGGTTAGGGTTGTGGGAAAGGGGATGTCTCGAAGAGAAGGGAGAGAGTTGAATTTTAAGATGTTTAAAGAATGAATTATACTAGAAACAAAAGCGGGGATGGAGAGATGCATACCAAGAAAAGAGCCAAGTTGTTGAAGGGTTAACAACCTTGCTAATGCCGAGTCTAGGAAACCTTCTTCTGGCTGAAGAGATACCAAAGAATTCCTGTTTTCATTTGAGACTGGTCCTTGAAGGATTGTAACTCTCCTCTGACCCTGAGGCATTGGGGCCAGTGAGGAAGACCCATCGTTTGAAGAGGGAAGAGAGTTGGAGATCTCAGGGGCCGACACACCAATATGTTTTTGATTTTGAGTACTTGGGGATCTTACTTCTTGGCCACAAAAAGGAAAGGGATAATCCTTGACAATATGTCCATGTTCATGACATCTCCTGCTCCAAAATGGTATCCCTTCATAGTCCATAATTTGCATTCGGGTGCAGCCTCTGTCGGTCATTGGGAATTGATTTTTTAAACCTCCTCTAATGTTTAATGATACCATGATACAAGCCACTAAAATTTCCCCGGACTCTTTGAAAGACATTTCTGCTATTATATATTTTCCAAGCATATTCCCAATGTGTGAGAAGCTTTTGGGAGACCAATACTGCAGGGGAAGTCCGGATTGATGAACCCAAACTGGAATAATGTCCATTTTTTCATTATCAACATCAAAAGTGGGGTCCCATTTTTTTAGAATAACTGGAGAAGTATCTATACACCATCTATAATGTAGGGCACTTTCTGCTTCTGAGACTTCATAGAAAATGATCAGGAACCATGATTTTGAAAGGCGACTGATTCACGACGAGGATCATATGAAGAGCCCTAGGAAGTGGAAACCCAAGACATAAGGGTTTTGAGATTGAAGTTTCGGCCAAGGGATTTCCCTTCTAGAGATTTATATTCCATTTCTATAGCCTCAACCATCGTTATGTCTTCGTCAAAAACCATATTAGACTCCTCTAAAGAAATCAAAACACACTTGTTCCTATGCCTCCTTTCAGGAACTGTACCTTTGGGAGAGTTCCTTTCTACAGAAGAAGGGACCGAGGGTGACCCCAAAATGTCCATAGTGTCGTCCCAACCATTTAGGTTTGTAGGATCGAGGCATGAGGCTATAAAACCAGTGTTGAGGGGAAAATATTTAAGGCCTAGGGAAAGGCCAGATCTGAGATAGGATAGGGATAAGAGTGAAGAAATTTTCTATCTAAGCCTGATCTACCTTCAACATTTAAGCCCACTATGGAAGTGTAAAAGAGGGAGAATGGGACGAAGGGGATCGCCGATGACTAGGTGAAAAGAGAAGAGTTTGTCAGGGGGAGGGTCGAGTGTGCAAGGAGGATCACAAAATCATCAAGAGAGACTTGAGGAGAGGAATACCTTTCCAAAGACAAAATAAACACATGGATGGGGGAGAGAGAACCACCAGAAGAACCAGGAGAAGGCTGGGAGACCTGTGCCAAGCCTAGATCCGAAGCTCCAAACATAGTTACCGAAGATGATACTGGAGAAGAGAAAAATGATGGACCATCCGTCCACATCACCGATCCGACCACATAGGGACACACAGAGGAGGCTAGAAAGGGTGATCTTCCAACTATCGGTAATCAGCTGGGTCCGAGGAATAATCCACTAAGTTTTCTTAGACTGCCATAATCCTTTGCCCTAGGAACCTTAGAAATATTCTTGCCACCAGAAATAAAAAATGGTCAGAGAAATGATGGGGATACAATTACATATGCCTGCATAAAAAAGACTTAGGGTTTTTTGGGCCTGTGGTAATAGCCGGGCCACATAGTCATTTTCCCCCTCCCGACTGTCTAAGCCTTATACTTGATATGTTTTGTAATTAAATTTGAATTTTTGAATTCATTTGTTGCATTAAGTAATTTTTTAGTTTTCATTTTGATTTTTCAAGGTTTGTACTTGATATGTTTTGTAATTAAATTTGAAGTTTTGAATTCATTTATTGTGTTTCTTTCTTATTAGTCCTTGCTTAAGGCCAGGACAATATCATTTTTTTAAAGTTAGATTTTATATATTACATGATATAAAAAAAGAACATATACATGCACTCTATTGGAGTTTGAGTTTCCATTAGAGGAAACCAACTCATTTCCATCCCATTTCAAGTTTGAGTTTCCTAGCAAGGCTAAAAATATGATAGCAAGTTTTCAAAAAGGAAATGTAGACACAAGAAGATAAATTAAGAAAATGAGCATCTAAACTGAAGAATAAAGCTATCCATCCGGGGGTAGTCTCCCTTGTTTCTCGACGTAAGAAGAATGGGATGTTTCAGAAGGATAAAATATTGAGCTAACATATCATACATCGATTGAGCTAACTTTACAACCTCAAACAATGGTTATCTCCTTGCTATGATGCTTTCTACACTCTATTGTTTGTTGAATAGGTGAGACAATCATTTTCCTTTTCCTATCACTACCTATGGATTCACAATCTGCAGGGCCCAGACCCCTATGTCTTAGATATCCACTACCTTTGCATGAATTAGCATGCTCCCAACGTCGCGACATATTGTTTCCAAGAGGAGTTTTCTTCACAGAGTATTGTAGCTATCTTACAGGGACATAACCAACAATATAAAACACAATGATGATCCTGGGGAGACAATGCATAAAATTGATGCATGAGCATTTTTTCCTCCAAAATATACCTTGTTGAACAAACCTAGGGGGTCTTTGAGTTTACCAAGGGAGTTGGTTCTCTAGCTTGTTATTATTGTAATTTCCAATGTTTTATTGAAATTCTAGAAGGAATGCATAGGATAGGGTTTGTTTAACTGAGTTTGGTTAAATTTAAGTGAATCTTCCTATAATAGTAGATCTCGAGAGTTGTGAGTTCTAGAATATATCCTAGAGTAATATCTTGAGGATATTGTGGATCTGAGAGATCCTTGAAAATTTTTTGGAGTCTAAGTAGGATCTGAAATGAATTCTGGTTTCATCCATGTGTTGTATATTTTGTAAGCCTTCGGGCATTAAGATATGATTATAAAGTGTGTGTGTAGAGACAAAGTGAGAAAGGGTACTTGAGTGTGTAAGAGGCCGAGTGTAGCCAAAAGGATGGAACAAAGGTCAATTAAATGTAAATCAAGCCAAAGAAGGCGAGAAGACCTTATTTAATTGTGTAAAAATTCATTTATAGAATCTCTAAGTTTATCTGGTGTTTTTGTATATCATTGGGGTGATGTTTGAGCTATTGAATCCATATATGATCCTTTGTGTGTGTTATCCAATGTTGTGCAGGTTCGTATCGTAATTGATCATCGAAGAGATAGATGCCTCCATGGTGATAACGAATCATTCAAATCCATAATTGAGTCATTTGGAGTTGTGAATGAACATTGACCAAGTCTTGTTCTACATGCAATGTGAACTAGAGGTCAAAGAAAACCTTTGTAAGCACCAATGAACATCAACCGTTGGATCATTCCATTGATGAATATAAGGCATTGGATCAAAACAGAGATAGATTCTCATTGCACGTAACCGAAGAATCATGACCATTCGATCCAAATTTAGATTGATGGTTCTTGTTATAAAGAACCATGGGTATCAGAGGGTTTAAGGTGTTTGAGGATGAAAAATTCTCAACAATCCAGTGAAGGGAACATATATAACTATCAAACTAGAGGAAAAGTGATGGATTACAATGTATCAGGGTTTAGAAGGTGAAATGAAGTTAAAGGAAAGGCGAACAATCTACATATAGAAGAGATCAATGGCTTAGATTAGATCTTGGATAAATTTTCTAGATCAACGGTCCAAACCCCATAACCTAGAATTATAGATGATGAAATCGTGATCATTGAACATTAGCAAGATCAATGGTTCAAACCATCGTGCATCTCGGACCGTAGGAGTTTTGGTTGATGAGAATTGTGAAAATTTCTGAGGTCCCAATGACGACAAACATCATGTTGATGTAAGGAAATACACACATGAGGTGACATGTGGATACGAGGCCCCATGATATATGGTTTCCGTGGAAAACCATTGACGGTGAAGATCAAATCTTGATTTTGTAGATCGAAAACCCTCGTCGAGACTGATATATGACAGGCTGACGTTAGAGCCTCACTTAGGGGAAAACACGTGGAAGCAAGGTTCCAGATTGATCAAAGTTCTCTGGTGGCCCACATCATGATTTGATTATAATTAGAGGAAAATAAATGATCTATACTAGATCCGCGATCCCGATCAAGGGTGATCCATAGTTGAACAATATCATAATGGAAGAAATCATGACCGTTGATCACCAACAAGATCTGTTGGCCCCAAGTTCTCTACCTTACTGCTAAGGGAAAAGCTAGGCCACCTCAATTATTGGAATGATTGGTTTTTTATAAGCTTGGTTTGTTTTGATGGTTAGTTGATAGATGAGGTTCAAGGGAAGGGTTCTAGTTGAATTGTTCAACAACATCAACTACAAGGTTTTCCTTAGCCGATGGCATGCATTCTGGTAAGAATATAAAGATATAAAAAAAAAACATAAGAAATACTAACAAGAATAAAATATTTCACTTGTTGTATGGAATTTTAGACTTGAAATAATATTTCAAATCCAAAACATGTACATGAACACAAATTCTCCAAACAGGTTGTATGGAAATAAATAATTCACTGAGATGATAACTGAAATCAGGTTGTATGGCAGTAAATAATTCACCGATACAATAGTTGAAAAGAGAACAAACAATGATTCACATACATTTCACATTCATTCAAATAAAATAATAAATCAAACCAAATTTGAGAAGAAACAATTTGTCACTAAAAATTATATTCACCAGGTGGGAAACTTAGCAGTTTTACACTTCAAATCCTAGTCAAAATCCTGATAGATTGATACCTAAAAAAGATGAACCACTTTACATTCACATATTCCTCTATTTATTCATCCAAATAGGGTTTGGATACCTATCTCATATCTAAGTTCTATATTTACACTCTACATTACATTCAGACCTGTAAACATAAACTTCACTATTTAGTCCTAATTACAATTTGTGAACATTTCTTTAGACTAAGTGAATTTGAGTTCAAGTGCTAGTCCATAGGGATGACTCCCCATCACTTCGACCTTAATCAAAACATTTCCCTTATCAAAAGAATAAATTTATTAAAACTTTTAGTAATATCTCTAACTAAACCAAAACGATTATATCACTGTAACTTGAGCTATTGCTGATAACTAAAGTGAAAGAGTTTCATAATAAAAGTCTTCATAAGATGTAACTTGCTGTCTACTTTGCATTGATGCCTGTGCACGTCAATAAATGGAGACCAACATCGAATAGTGGTAGACCAAGCTGGCATAAGCTTCAAATTCTCTTTCGTTTTGACAACAGTAAACATCAGATAATCTCCTTCAACAACATGCATGTTTTTTGGCATTTCTTCTGTAATTTTGAATTTTTTTTTGTAGATTTGTTTGTTGCAGTTCAAGATCTTGGTTTTGTTGCTGCAAATATTGGATTTTCTACCTAATTCTACCATTCTATTTTCTGAGGGCTTGTACCTACTGATTAATGTCGTTCATGTCCCTGTCATGTTTAATTTTGGGCTTGATCTCTTGCTTTACTTTGCTTCCATTTTTTGGTTCATGCTCTTCCTCAACAGAACTATTGATATCAATGGATAACTTGGCCTTTATTGGTCTCATATCATACTTGGGTTTATTCTCAGGTCTTTCATCAATGATTTATTTCTCAGGTTCATGCACCATCATCATTTTCCCATTTGCCTCTGGTTTAATATCCTCTAAAATCTGCTCTGTTTCTGGACTTATGTCTTCAAAATCCTTCTTAGGGTCTGGACCAGTTTCCACCAAATATTTCTTTGGTTGTGAATCAACAATGTAATTTATTTCCAAAAAAATAGGTTTGACACCTGAGGTCTCCCTCTTTCTGTGCTTCTTCCTATTCTTTCCCCCTATCACCACCTTCAAGATGTGGATGGACATTTCCTCCAAGTTTGTGAATTCAAAGAGGTCTTCATCAACATATTGATATTCAATCAATATGGGGTTTTTCTCTTTGAGGGATGGATCAAAGTACGATTTGGAATTAAGCTTCAAATGGTTGGTTAGCGTGTTATTTAGATTGGGTTTTCTTGGAATTTCTAGGACTTGTTTCCCATTTCTCTTTTTACTCTGTTTTTCTACAAGGGGCTCTTCAATTTGTGTGTATAATGACACAAATTTATCTGCAACAATATTATGACCGACCTTCTTATTCCTCCCCTGTTTGCTTGTTTTCAATTTGGGATTTTTTCCTACCTGCATAGAAGTGGGCATATGTTTATCCTCAAGATGTTTAGGAGATGATTGCACTGCTAGGCTAGCCTATTTTTGTCCCTATCTGATATAATTTCTGACATAAACCTGACCACTTTCTCTTTCCCTTTTTTTCAATGTAGATGACCTCAATTGCCTTTGAGGAATTTCCTATTTTTAAACCACCTCTCGCCACTTATAGGGATAGTTCATGTTCCAACGATGAAGTTCTCTGTTATGTGGATGGTTATGTCCCCACTTTTAGTCTAGAATCCATCAAATTTCTGTGAGAATATTAGGGAAATTATTGTGTGATGTCCATTGAAGGAACATATGAAGTCGAACCACTCACCCCTGATAAAAATATCCCTGATATCTAGTATAACCTCGAACAATTTGAGCCATGTTGTCTTTGCCTTGTTTAAATTCCAACATTCTTGGGGTGATACCATCGTGCCCTAGCTACCTCTGTTGAGAATAATGGTCGAGGATATGCATTACTTTGGGTTCACTCACAACCTATAATAATAACTGCACAAATCTTGCAATGATAACTGCATAAGGCACAAATACATATGAACTATCACAAAACTTGCAATGATAACTATACAAGGCACAAATGCGCATTATCTCTAGGGTAAAAGGAACATGTGAGCATGATAAGGGTTTTAATGCACTTTTATTCAAACTTTGAAACATTTTCTTTAAAACCTAAAAAACTCATAAAATAACGTTTGTTTGTTGATTGCAAGAATGTTGGCATTCTTGCAATTAACATCTTTTTGCACTTATAGTCCAAGGTTATCCTTCTTGTGATCCATTTAGTGATATAACCATGGTGAGAGGACTTATTCAATTCAAATCAAGACTTGAATTGACCTCATAAAGAGAAAACAACTAACAAAAAGCAAATAAGGGATGACAAAAAACAAATTGAAATGACTTAACACACCATGAAGAAAAACTAAGTAGAAAATAGGTTTATAGATGAATGGGATAGTTTGATGAATAAAAGGAAGAAGTGAAGGTCTAGGATCTAACATCGACTCCAACTAGGGGTAGCACTTCCGTGTGAGGTGCTAAGAACAATAGACATGTGTTCCTTAATTCTTCATTTTTGCCACCCTACCACCAACCACTTAATTGCCTCTACCAACCCATTACTTCTCTTATTTCAATTGAAAACCAAATATGAAACTATACCCCAGTGCCTTTGTAGGGTTATGGATTCTTATTCACACTAAACTACTAAATCATACTAAAAATTAAAGACTATGTACAAACTGAACCACCTCTAGTTCATCAGGTAAAGTAATGCTTCAGGAAGCGCCCATTGAATGGGCTTCCAAAGATCTCATTTTCATCCAGATTTTGCAATATAAAGGTATTCTTATTCAGAACCTTGGCTACCTTGAAGGGGAAAAACCAAATGTTACCAAACTTACCATGTTTTGGCTTGTCCTCTCTCCTGGCATTGCACCTCAGAACCAGGTCACTTGCTTGCAAAGTATATTTTTTGGTTTTCCTATCAAAGGCTGCCTTGAACTTGCTCTGGTAAGCCTAAGTTTTATCGCTTAATATTTCTCTTCTTTTATGCACTTCAATAATTTGAAAATTTTTCCTCTGGATGTCATGAGGCTCCTCCACTCCCTCCTGCAAAAATTTCAACACCGGTAGACCAAGATGGGTTGGAAAAACAACATGCACCCCATAGACTAGCTGAAATGGAGAGGTACCTAGTGGCTTCTTGGTGTTGATCCTGTCAGTCCATAAGAAATACTTCAGTTTGGAATCCCATTTTTTTTTTATCTAATAGGTTTTTGATGATACCAATGAGGGTTTTATTTGATGACTCTTCCAAACCATTCCCCTATGGGTAATATGGTGTAGAATGTGTCAGGATAATGTTGTAATTCCCACAAGAATCAATCTTGGCCTTGGAATTGAATTCACGAGCATTGTCTGTTACTAGTTTCTYGGGGCATCCAAACCTGGAAAGGATGTTTGTTTCCAAAAATTTCATGATCACCTTGTCAGTGGAATTCCTGGTAGGAATATCTTCAATCCACTTTGTAAAGTAATCAATGGTAGTAAGAATCCACCTGTGCTATCCACTGGAGGGTGRGTTTATCTCACCAATGAAATGTAGGCCCCATTGTAGAAATCTGTCATTTGCAGTAATGGGTTTTAGGGGTAGTGAGATAAATTTCTAATTTACAACAAATTTCTGACACTCTTCACAAGTTCTGACCATGGAAAACACACCAGAAAATATGGTGGGCCACTAGTATCCAACCCTTATAATTTTGAGGGATGTAGCTTTCCAATGCTGGTGCCCTCCACAAAATCCTATATTCATATCAGTTATAACTTGTTTTTTGACTCATCTTCATTGAGACACTTCAAAAAAATTCTAGTAGGGTCTTTCCAATATAAATTATGATTTAAAATGAAGTATTTTACAACCTTTAATTTAAGAGACCTAGTTTAGGATTTTTCCAACTTTGGTGGGAATTCTAGGTGTTGTAAAAAATAAATGATATCTCTATACTAGGGTGAAAGGGAAAATTATAAAGTACTTGCATGGTCTTCTTCTCAACCTATATCATTGGATCATCTGACTGGTTGAAGATATGGTGCAATTCTAGTGCTTTGAAAGGCCCTATCCCTTGATCAGTTTAGTGGGATTTGTGTGCAAATCATATTCCAAAAGTTTGACTATCCATTTTCCCCTCTTCCCCTCACTTTTTGGTTGGACAAGGATCTCCTTTACACTATTGTCAGGGACATAAACAATTATCTTAGACTACAGAACATAAACCCTGAAGGACTTGAAGGCCTTCACTATGGCATAAGCTTGCTTCTTCAATATGCCATATTTCAATTCAACATCCCTAAGTGTTTTGTTGAAGAAGTCAATGGGATGTTCATTCCCTTTTTCATTCTTTTGCAATAGTACAACAACAATAGTCTCCTCAGAGAAAAAAGAGAAAATCAGGAATTCTTTGGAATAATATGGAATACCCAGAACAAGGGATTCAATTAGAGCTCTCTTTATCCTTTGGAAGGATGACCTTCCTTCCCGTGTCCATTTGATGTCATCATCCTTTTTCAGAATTGGTAATAATCCTAATGATCTCAACAATGTTTGGTACAAATCGCCTCAATATTTTTTTTTCCCTATAAAAGATTGTATGGACTTCTTATTTATGGAGATGTCAATTTTATGAATAAAATCCACTCTTTCCAGGTCTATATTTATACCTCTTGCATATATAATGTGGCCTAGGATATTTCCTTCTAATATAGAAAAATGGTACTTTTGGGGATTCAAAGAGATTCCATACCTTCTGCATTTTTGAAATATTTGCTTCAGGCGCTGCAGATGTTCATCACCAGATTTTTAAAGAATGGTGATGTCATTAAGGTAGATCGCCATGAACTTGTCCTTCTCACCCACACATGCAATGCCCATGGCCCTCTGAAAGGTGTCCCCTTCATTCATTAGTCCAAAGGGATTTTTTTCATACTTGAATGTTCCCCATGGGGTATTGAAGGAGTTTTTTTATTTGTATTATTCAAGTACTACTATTTGATTGTGTTAGCACCATAGGTCACTCCTGGATTGCAACAGGAGTAAGCATGATACCCATCAGTGTTATATGCCATAATTTGTTTATAAAGGGTGATCAAAAGAGAACAGACCCAGAATAATATCGTTTGAACTCAGGATCCTAGACCGGGCTATGCATGAACAGGTGAGGTCTTAGTTTAACTTCAGACAGTAAGTTGTAATAAGGGTGGGTAGGAGGAATAATTTGGTGAGAAAATGTAAAGGTCTGTTGTGAGCATCAAGCTTCCAACAACCCAAAGAGGAAGAACTTAAACACAAGAACTTCTTGTATTCGAATTACAAGAACACTAAAAGAAATCGTAACAGCATTACAATTAAACATCTATCATAACACAGTCACAATGATTTATGTAAATCAGTCAATGTTACACATAAAAAATACTCACTTCGATAGTGTCGCAAGTGTCATCATTACAAGTGTCGCATTTTTCTCACAAGTGTTGCAAGTGTCAAGGAAAGCATACTGTCATGATGCCTATGTCGTGCCTATAATGACATGAGAAGGACACTTGACACACATCAAACACTTGATTTGAAAGAGGAGTAATGGTTAACTGGGCTTATGAACCTCTTTCCATTTGAAAGAACCCAAAAAAAAGAGTTTTTGGAGGAGAGTGCTCCCCTATACCTCTCTCAGGAGTGATGGCACTCCCCTATACACTATCTGGGAAAGTTATAGGACCACATCAGCCCTTTTGAAGGATCGCTCCTACTCTCAGGAGTGATGGCACCCCCCTAAAGCCTATTTGGGAGCGTTATAATTCTCTGATGGCCCTTTTGAGGGAGTGCTACCTATTCTGGGCAGCAGTTGATTTGTTGAGAAGAATGGGGGAAGGATCTTTTCACTCTTAGAAGGAAGTTGGATTCGAATCCTCAATCAAGCCATGATCTTAGGGCAGATCCCTAACTGAAGGAGGAAAATCCTCAACTCACTCTAAATATATCTCAAGTAGTTGAGCCTCTCCAAGGCTATATAAGCAAGCTTTCTTATGGTGAAAGGGGGAAGTTGGATAGAGAATCATACCAAACTTATGATCTCATAAGTGATATTTGGAGAAGGGAGCTGGATGGAGAATCATACCAAACTTATGATCTCATAAGTGATATTTGGAGAAGGGATGAGAAGCATGAAACCTATGATCTCATAGGAAACATGTAGTGAAGTGGAGGCTAATCAGCGAAGTTATCGTCATTTCGATCGTGGAGCTTTTGAGCAAGGGTTAGGCAAGGAGAACTTGACGAAACTGCTACATTCTATCTATGGTTGTAAGTAACGTTTTGTCCTCATTAATGTAATATGCTTGGCCTGTTTCTTTCTAATTCGTGTTTGACATTACATGAATTTGTCTCTAAGTAGATAGGTCTTCTTCGAACTAATCTCGATATAATAGGAAGTGGTTGTACTTTGTTTGTCTACAGGGCGTATCAAAGAAATCAAGATTGGAGTTCAACTCGGAGCGTGTAGGGACAAACACTGGTAAAAGGTACGTCTTTCCTCCTTCCTCTTCATGCATTAGTTTGTGTAGACATAAAAGGAAGTCAGTGACCATGATAATCACTTTTTGTCTTAGAGTTAAGAGTCTAGCTCTTTGAGGAGATCTACCTGTCCGCGGGGAGATTTTCCTTCAACAGAAATTGGTGACTCCACTGAGGAATCAAATCAAAACTTTTGGTTTTTCCTCATAGGACTTGTCTTACCCTTTGTTGTTTTCAAACCTTGTTCACCCCATTTGTTTGATTTTATATGCTGATTGACTCTTTACCCCATCACACTCAGCTTGACTGTCAAAATTTGACTGAAATTTTGGGTTTTTGGACATTTTTATGAGTTTTTTAAGACTGGCGCCCCTGTGCCCATGTTAGTAGAGTGCCAACACTCCCTAAAGGTGCTCGACAGAGATTTATAATGCCCTGGTGTCCCTTACACCAGAGCGCCAACCCCTTTTTGCACAAAATCTTTTCAAAAATTGCATTTTTTTGATGTCCAGACCCTGTTTTTTCACTTGTTGAGATTCTTTGTGATTCAATGATTCTTCCCATTGAACTTTGACATCCCTTCTTCTGAGACATAAGAACTTTGTTTTTCAGAGTTGGTGGCCTTCTTCATTATTTTTGAGTTTTTGCTGTTGAGAGCTTGAAATCAATCCACTGCTTTCTCCTCTCCTATCCGACCAAGCGGGAACTCTAGTGAAGGGCATCAGAAATATGTGAATCATATTGTTTGGTTCTTTGAGGCCATTGTTCTTCAACATCTCTCTTTTGTGTGAATTGTTTGATTTTTCTTTGTTATCTTTTGTCTTCTATTTGCTTCTTGTTTCAATCATATCAAGAGGGTGTGTGTCATGTGTGTGAAATCTGATCATACTTGTCCAAATCTCCTTTATCTGAAAGGATAGTTGGTAGAAGAAGTTGTTTTGCATTGAATTAGTCATCATTCACATACAAATGACAAAGATACATTTTAGTGCTTGATTTTCATATTAGAAGGAGTTTTTGAAAATGTTTTAGCATTGCATTGGATTTGATTGAGAACATTTCATATTAGTGTTTGATAGTGAAAATGACTCTTTCTCTTTCCCTTAAATAGGCGTTCATTGAAAAGAAACGATTGCTTATCATCTTTCATGAATTTTTTTGGGAATTGAGTCCTCATCTCATCATTTTCACTTTCGTGCACCCTTTGAGTAAAGAACAGTTCTAAAACGAACGCTAATTAAAAATTATCAAGAACATTTTTGTCTTTAGGATCTTCCACCAACAATAGACTAGGGTTAGCACTTTGGATTAGGCTGTGAGTACAACTCTCAAAAGTTTTCAAAAAAAACATTAGCGTCTTGAGCTAGGGAGAGTCAAATCCAATTTTCGTATTGGTTTTCTAGAATCCCCCTCTCACATAGGGGTTACACACGAGGTCACATTTGGGAAAATTACGAAGATTATCTCTCTGTGGTTTAACTGTTTGTAGTGGTCATATCGTATATTGGGGGTCACTGGAAGGTATACCCATGATTATGTGTGGGAGCCTCTTAGGTTGATTTCGGACTTGTTATCCTGCCCATACATTTCATATCGGACTGTCGATTGTACCCACCCAGGGAATCACTGTGAATTGGTGTCTTTAGTTGCCATAATCTTTAGGTACTTACACAAGGTGACGGTGAAGGGAAGTCTCGCTATACCTGGAACAGACATTTGTCAAACTCACTCGGGCTCCTTGGAAGGTAAATCCACAATTACTGCATGGAAGCTTGCACCAAGGTGAAAGTTCGTTAAGCAGATCTCCATTGTAATTGTTCCACCATATCCTAGCCCCTTCTTGACTTGATCATGCGACGTTGCATTTCATCACCAACTAGTACGATCATCGAGAGAAGTTTTGTTTGCTTGGTTGATTCCTAGATTTTATTAGCGTATGCTATTTCTTTTTGTTAGTTGGCCCTAGATTTTCAGTGTGTTGTTTTTCTCCACAATTGAGCCCATAGACGATAAAGGTCTTTGTCGATCACGTAGGATGCAAGGGCTGCCTCTAGAAGGCTATCAACCCTTACCTCCTAACCCTCCAGAAGACAACTACCGTAGAGAGGTAGAAAATCAATCTGACATTGGAAGTGTTATTGCTCCTTCATTAGATAACTTAGAAGGCGCTTTGGTCACAGTTGAAAATCCCACTACACTTGTGTCGGTAACTCCTCTCGAACCACTTTTGGTTCGTTTAGACTCCCTTGGGAACGTCATAAACGAAGAGATCCCACGATTACTAGAGAGGATATTTACCAAAACATATATGGAATCCACATAACCAATCTTTGGTGACGAGTATAGAACTCATGTTTGTCCTAGCACCGCAGTAGAAACCAATCTGTTCAAGGATAAATTCGTGAGTGCGGACACAGACCAATCTCCCCAGATCCACCTGGATCTGGAACAAACTGTGACAGAATACTACTCTTTCCCTAGTTCTAAAGTATTGAATGGACAAGAGAAGAAGGATGATGTACTTACTTTATGAAATCTCTCCTTATCTCTGTTGATCC
>JASDQU010101044.1:71524-104826 GCA_032191745.1 Picea mariana
CAAAGTGGTCCCCTTATGGTGAAAGCCCTCATGGGAAGATGCTTTGCAGAGTAAGAGAACCCATGCTTAATTATGGAATAATGAGATGAATGATAGTTAATTTTTCAGGGAAACTGTCCTAGATGGATAGTGTTTTTCATGCCATTTCCGGTGGTATGTGGAACGTCACATAACTCCTCACGGTTAGAGAGTTATGGACATGAGAAGTTGGAGACCCCAGGTTTGGGTAATGGACCCAAGTTTGTTTGATGGGTAATGGTATGAGTTATGATATATTTTCAGATAATACTATTATATATGGATATTACATGTCATTCCATTTCTGGTGGTATGTGGAACATCACATAACTCCTCACGGTTTGAGAGTTATGGTCTTACGAAGTTGGAGAACCCTCATATGTCATCTAGAAGCCCCAAAAGGTCAAAGTAGTCAAAGTGGTTTAAGATATTTTAAAAGGTAAATAATAAAGTGAAGTAATGAGTGTATTATAATTCAAAGTGAGTACAAAATAAATTATTTCAATAATAAATTTAATGGAGAAATTAGAAGTGGGTTAACCCTAAAATAAGGAAAGTGGGGCCAAGTGACCTAGAAAATGTTTTTAAGGAAACTACTTGGAGAGTATAAATAAGAGGCAAGGCTCTCTCATTTTAGATACACTTGAGAATGTTGAATATCTATAGGCGTCTGAGGTAACCAAGGATATATAAGCCAAAATTCTGAGGGAAGAAGAAGAAACGAAGGCTGAAATGCAAGGAAGGATAAATTCTTTTGATGGTGTTTTCTAAGGTATGTTATTTACAGGTCATCTCACCATTTTTGCTATAATTTTTTTTCCATAATGATTCAGACCATGAAATTGCTATGAAATTGTGAAAACATATCCAAGTATCTGTGGTAAGAAATTCATCATGTGGTTCATTTTATGTTTGGAGTTACACTCCGTGGAAAATAGGGTTTGTGGCTAGTCCTGAAACTAGTCAAAAATAGGTGTTTCACGTAAAAGAATCATAAATTCTTCATAAAAGATCCAAATTCAGTGAAACAAAATGTGTTGGTTAGGGTACCATCTTTATTATTCTGTGTAATAGTTTCATATCAATTCAACAAATATTGTGTGTGGGGCACACTCTACAAGGTCACTCTCTAGAATAAGCTAGAATTCAACAAGGTATGTCATTTTTCTATAACTCCTTTTATGAGAGGTTCCAAGTAGTGACACCTGGAGGAATTGCATAAAACACACTGAAGAACATTTTATATCCATTTCAAATCTTTATACATTATAGGTTCAAATTTATGATTACTTCAAGTTAGGGTTGTTGACTAATCCAAAACTAGGCATGTGAGACTAAACAAAAGTTTGATGAAAATGCTAGTCTCTTGTTGTTAAAGTTAAGGAAGGTTTGAAGGAATGTGATAATATACACCAGGTATATTACAAATCTACAAATCATATTTGGATGATGAAATTGTTGAGGGCTTTTGGTTGAGGTACATGTTGAGTACATGGTTGAGACAAGTAGTTGATGAGTTGGAACATACATGAGGTGTATAGTTGATGATGTTGGTACATATTGATGAGTAGTTGAAACATGATTGGTACATACTTGGTACATGCTTGGATGCACTTGTTTATAGTACAGGTTGATTACAGGTTGTTTGGTACAGGTTGGTGCATGGTTGATGCACTTGTTTATGGTACAGGTTGATTACAGGTTGAGGTACATGTTGATGCATGGTTCAGATTTATTGGTACAGGTTTACAATGGTATATCTCATAGTGATAGTGTGATAGTGGTTCCATCATTCTACTTCTGCTTCATGGTGGTTGGATGTGGCAAGGATAGGTGGTTGTAGCCACCTTCCGGTTGTAGACATAAAACATAGGGGGTTGTATCCTCCTTCTAGTTGTAGCTAGAGAATTGGGGAGTTGGAGATTCCGTCAAGTTGTAGCCTAAGAAACTAGGGGGTTGGAGCCTCCTTCCAGTTGCAGCTAGAAAACAAAGAAGTTGGTGCTTCCAATGAATGTAATTCTTCAAGACATATAAGAAAAAGCATTCCATGGTTTTCTCCTGATTTGGGTTTCCACGTAAAACACTGGTGTATTGTGTATGTGTATGATTTTTCATTTGTTCATTGCTTATTTACTCTGTCGTTATTGGATGATAATGCTTCATTGATATAACACTTGGATTATATGGTTAAAAAGGATTAAATTGCTCTATTACTGATTCATTCCCCCTCTCAGTAATCCAATAATTGGTATCAGAGCGGGTTCCTTAAGGAAACAGTTTAACCACTGGAAGGAGATCATGGATTATTCTGAGAATGGAGTACCAATGTTTAATGGTTAGAATGGTTTTAAGTATGAGATGTGGAGCATAAGGACGAAAGTATTTTTATAGGCACAGGGGCATTATATTTGGCTACCAGTTGTTACAGGATATGATAGTTCAAAAAGGGAAAAGACTGCATCCAAGAAGGAATTGAGGAAAAATAAAAAAATAGCAATGGATTTCATCTAGGAAGGATTACCTAATCAGGTAAGAGAAAAGGTTGGTAAATGTTCATTAGCAAAAGAACTTTGGGATAAGTTACATGACATATGTTCTTCACCCATCATAGATTCAAAAAATGCCAAAGAAGATGTAGAAACAAATCAAGAAGAATTATGTTCACCATGTCAAGAAGATTCAGAAGATGAAGAGTACATAATCACCATAGGTATGTTGTTTTGTGTTAATTGTGAAAAACATGGACATCTTGAAATAGAATGCCACGAAGGAAATGAGACAGGAAAAATAATTGAAAAGGAATTCAATTATGAAGAAGAATTGATTAGTTCTTTAGATGAACTAAGAGAAGAAAAAAATTCACTCAAGAAAGAATTGATGAAACAAAAGGAAAGTGTTCACATTTTTGAGGAAGCCCAACAGGTCATTGAGAACTTAAGAACTCAACTAGAAGAAGCCAGAAATATCAAAGAAAATCTTGAATATCAAAAGCAGTGTTTGGAAACCAACATAGTAGCACAGAAGGAAGAAGCCGAAATGAGAGAGAAGATATTGACATATCATCTTAAGGAAAGAAATAACGATCTAAACCAGCTTGATGCAGAGTTTGGTTAAGAAGAGAAAGGACTTGAAGAAGAAATAATCACATTAAAAATTCAGCTTGAAGAAGCGAAAAGAACAGAAGAAGTCATGAAGTCTCAGATAATGAAGAAAGAAGAAGAGGTTGAGAAGCTTGAAGAAGAAGTTGTCATATTGAGAAGCAAAATTGTCAAGCTCAACACGAACGTTGAAGAGACAAAAACATCCACATCAGCTATAGAGAATGAAGAGAAGCACTCTAGGTTGCTAGAAAATGAAGAAAATAGAAAGAGTTATGCAGAAGTACTCAAAGGAAGGAATAATGTTCAATCCGAATCTAAAAAAACTATTAAAGATACATCTTCAAGGGGACCATCCATGTTCAAGCCACAAAGAAGCTTCAATCATGATCATGGTCAGTCAAGACAAAAATTCAGAAGGACTACACCACAAAGAAGATCATTCACTCCTAGGTATGCAAATTTATTTTATGGTCATTGTTTTTATTGTTCTAACTTTGGACATAAGGTTGCAGATTCCAGGGGTTTTAAAAGAAATGTTCAAGAAAGAAGTTCCTATGTGGCCGCACATAACATTGAGTGTTACAAATGTCATAACTATGGACACATAGCCAGTTATTGTAGAAGCATGATTGATACTTCCATGAAAGAGAATATTGATATCAAATATAAGAAAGTATGGATAAGAAAACAAGAAGAACGGGTGAAAAAATACCAAGTACCAGAGATCTCAAGATTGGAAATAAAATGAGATGAAGAAAATTCTACAGAGAAAAAGAAAGATGCTAGATACAAAAAGGTTTGGAAAATAATTGAAATAAAGGAAGGGCAAGTAAATAAGGAACAGGCTCAAGAGATTGTACTTTTAGGCATTGTAGTGAAAGATGAATACATAGACAGAAAGAAACAATTCAGATCTCAGAGAGATAATGAATCTACCCATGAAAATGATGATGAATCTACCAATGAATATGATGATGAATACACATCAGAGAAGGAATTGTTCTGAGTCATCCGGCTTAGATACTCCCAATTAATATGAATATTAGACAAGGGGAGTCTATGCGATAGCTGTGTCAGACCAAAGAACCGTCCTTAGAGAAGCTTGTAGTGTTTGAGAAGAAAGATTCAGAGCAATCAGTTAGCAAAAGTACAATTTGATAGTATAATGATAAATGGGTTAGCATTATGGACAGTTGCACAAGTAGAGTCTTAGACAGTATGTACATAGATGGATTTTTAAGAACAATTAACAGGTTTGGATAGACATATGATAGTGGATGAGAGCATGGATTCATAGATTGGTTCAGAGACAAAGGAACATTATCGTAATGGATGATAATTACACAGGAAATGGCTCAAACAATGCTAATGGATTACAAATTGATAGATATTTTTTGGAAATAGGAATTGCATACATCAGTTCACATTCAAAATAGAGTAATGCTCAGAAACAACACTGACAAAACTCCTTACGAGCTATGGAAAGGAAGACCAACAAATGTGAAGCACTTCAAAGTTTTTGGAGGAAAATGCTACATCAAAAGAGAATATGGAAGAATGGGAAAGTTTGACTCTCGTGTGGACAAAGGAGTACTTGTTGGTTACTCAAGTACAAGGAAAGCATACACGTGTTACAATCTAAGATTGAACAAAATTGTGGAAAGAATCAACATAACAATTAATGAAGAAGGCAGGACAAAATCAAAGGAAGAGGGAAATGAAAGAATGGAATAGTCTTCTGAAGAAGAAGCATAAGATGAAAAGGAAGTATCAGAGGAAGATGAAGAGAATCCAATAGAAACAAAAGAGAAAGTTCAACAAGTGTCTCCAAATACACCTAGCAAATGAGTACAAAAGAATCATCCTTCATATCAGATTATTGGAAACAAAGATGCATGAGTTGAGACTAGAAGAAAAATCTGTTCACCAGAAAAAACACACCTAGCACTGTTATCTACAATTGAACCAAACTGTTTTGAAGAAGACAACAAGGATGAATTTTGGAATAAGGCCATGGATGAAGAATTGGATCAAATAGAGAAAAATGACACTTGGGAATTGGTTTCAAGACCAAAGAATAAGAATGTGATTGGTACAAAATGGGTTTTCAGGAATAAATTGAATGAAGATGGACAGGTTACAAGGAACAAAGCTAGATTGGTATGTAAAGGATATGCACAGATTGAAGGAATCGACTTTGAAGAGACATTTTCCCCAGTTGCCAGAATGGAAGCAATATGTTTGCTTTTAGCTTATGCATGCTCCAAAAATGTTAAAGTATATCATATGGATGTAAATTCATTTTTTTTGAATGGGGAACTTGAAGAAGAAGTCTACATTGAACAACCAAAAGGATTTTAGTTGTCAGAGAACACAGACTATGTGTGTAAATTAAAGAAGGCCTTGTATGGTCTAAAATAGACTCCTAGAGCATGGTACTCCAAACTGGATAAGTATCTATAGTAGGCAGGGTTTAGAAAAGGAAGTGCAGACAACAACCTCTACATCAAGGTAAGTCAAGGTAATATTTTATTAATTGAAGTTTATGTTGATGATATTATTTTTGGTAGTGATGATGATAGGTTAAGCCAGAAATTTGC
Organism: Picea mariana; assembly: GCA_032191745.1. NCBI lineage: Eukaryota > Viridiplantae > Streptophyta > Pinopsida > Pinales > Pinaceae > Picea > Picea mariana. Next base: position 77,244 of record JASDQU010101044.1, read on the forward strand.
AAAAGACATGCAGAATGAATTTGAAGTGTCGTTACTTGGAGAACTATCCTTCTTTATGGGACTTTAGATACGTCAAAGAAACCAAGGAATTTTTATTTCTCAAACCAAGTATATCATAGAAATGTTAAAGAGGTTCGGAATGAAAGATTGCAAACTAGTTATCACTCCCATGCAAACCAATTATAAGTTGAGAAAATATGATGATTCAAAGTCTATAGATCAGAGGCAATGTAGGTCAATGATTGGCATCCTACTATAAGTGACAACATCCAGACCATATATAATGTAGGTAGTTGGACAGGTGGCACGATTTCAAGAAGAACCAAAGGAATCACATATATTAGCAGTAAAGATGATCTTCAAATATCTCAAAGGAACAAAAGAGTTTGGATTTTGGTATCCAAAAGGAAAAGATATATCACTTATTGCCTACACAGATGTAGATTGGGCAGGTTGTATTGATGACCGATGAAGCACCAGTGGAGCAACGTTCTACTTAGGTGAGTGTTTGGTATCATGGCTAAGAAAGAAACAATCATCAGTATCTCTATCTACAGCCGAGGCAGAGTATATTGCAACAACAACATGTTGTACACAGGCTCTTTGGATGAAACAAACTTTGAAAGATATACATGTTGAGTATGATGAGACCATTCCAATATATTGTGATAATACAAGTGCCATCAGTATCTCAAAAAATCCTGGTGATGCACTCCAAGACGAAGAACATTCCAATTAAGTATCACTTTCTATGGGAACAGGTTGCAGAAAATAACATCAGAGTTGAGTACGTGGTCACAAAAGAACAAGTGGTAGGCATATTTACAAAACCACTTCCACGGGAAGCCTTTGAATATCTTCGCTAAAGAATTGGAGTTATTTATACTCCAAAATGAATGATTTTTGAATTATTTTTTAATGCTTATCTTATATGTCTTATATGTACATGAGGAAACACCATAAGAGGATAGTTCAGTCAGGGGGAGCAACCTCGGATGGAAATATACCTTTTCCATTGATGACAAAGGGGGAGAGATTTATCAGATGCAGAGGAAAAAGGCATGGTTCCAGGGGGAGCAAATTTATCATATGTAGAGGACAGAGGCATGGTTCCAGGGGGAGCATGAGTGATATGATTTCAGTATTGCATCAGAGTGTTGCCATCAATGCCAAAGGGGGATATTGTTGATTAAGGTTGGTTGTCATTGATGTCAACCCTTGAAGAAATCCCCGTAGCACAAAGGTTTGGGTAATGGACCCAATATTGTTTGATGTAAATATGAATCATTATTATTTTTTCATGGTTGATAAGAAGTAAATATGGATGAAATCCAAAGTGGTCCCCGTATGGTGAAAGCCCTCACGAGAAGACGCTTTGCGGAGTAAGAGAACCCATGCTTAATTGTGGAATAATGAGATGAAGGATAGTTAATTTGTTAGGGAAGCTATCCTAGATGGATAGTTTTTGTCATTCCATTTATAGTGGTATGTGGAACGTCACATAACTCCTCACGGTTAGAGAGTTATGGCCATGAGAATTTGGAGACCCCAGGTTTGGGTAATGGACCCAAGTTTGTTTGATGTGTAACGGTATGAGTTATGATATATTTTCAGATAATACTATTCTATATGGATAGTACATGTCATGCCATTTCTGGTGGTATGTGGAACATCACATAACTCCTCATGGTTTGAGAGTTATGGCCTTACGAAGTTGGAGAACCCTCATATGTCATCTAAAAGCCCCAAAAGGTCAAAGTAGTCAAAGTGGTTTAAGATATTTTAAAAGGTAAATAATAAAGTGAAGTAATGAGTGTATTATAATTCAAAGTGAATACAAAATATATTATTTCAATAATAAATTTAATGGAGAAATTAGAAGTGGGTTAACCCTAAAATAAGGAAAGTGGGGCCAAGTGACCTAGAAGATGTTTTTAAGGAAGCTACTTGGAGAGTGTAAATAAGAGGCAAGGCTCTCTCATTTTAGATACACTTGAGCATAATGAATATCTATAGGTGTCTGAGTTAACCAAGGATATCTAAGCCAAAATTCTAAGGGAAGGTGAAGAAAATAAGGCCAAAATGGAAGGAAGGATAAATTCTTTTGATTGTTCTTTCTAAGGCATGTTATTTACAGGGCATCTCACCATTTTTGCTATAACTTTTTTTCTATAATGATTTAGACCGTGAAGTTGCTATGAAATTGAGAAAACATATCCAAGTATTTGTGTTAAAATATTCAGCTTGTGGGTCGTTGTATTTTTGGATTTACACTCTATGGAAAATAGGGTTTGTGGCTAGTCCTGAAACTAGTCAAAAACAGGTGTTTCGGGTAAAAACGTCATAACTTCTTCATAACAGATCCAAATTCAGTGAAACAAAATGTGTTGGTTAGGGTGCTTCCAATGAATTTAATTCTTCAAGACATATAAGAAAAATCATTACGTGCTTTTCTCCTGATTTGGGTTTCCACGTAAAACACAGGTGTATTGTGTATGTGTATGATTGTTCATTTTTTCATTGCTTATTTACTCCGCAGTTATTGGATGATAATATTAATTGATATAACACTTGGATTATATGGTTAAAAAGGATTAAATTTCTCTATTACTGATTCACCACCCTCTCAGTAATCCAACAATTCTTGTGAAATTTGCAGCAGAAAGCCTGCTCTTCTGCACAGATGCTCATACAAGGATGTATATGACTGGTAGGCATATGTGGATGAGAAGATGATGTAGGTTGTCCGATATCAGGTGATGGTTTCTCACTAACAGGCTCTGGACAGGAGGAAAATTGCTCCTCCTGCCACTCCTCTGGTTCTTCTTCTTTTCTCTCCTAAGGGTCAGATTCATAATCATGATAAACATGACTCATTGGAAATATTTTCTCTTCAATCTGTTGCTCGTGATCTCTGCGGGTCCTGGATGGCTGATTTCATCGTAATATTCTTCTTTAATGAACGAAGGATAAGGCTCTGTAGTCTTCTTTTGGAAGTCCTGCATATCCAGCTCATAATCTGATTCGTAGCTGTCATATACAGGCTGGTTGCTCCTATGGTCAACAAACTGTGATGTGGGGCTCTACTGCTCCTCATCTGAATAATTATCAAAGCTTGGGAAAATAGGTACATTAGGAACATGATGTAAGGCCTCTATAGCTATGAAATATTCGACATCAACCTCAGTAGAGCTGCCAATAACATCCTCTTCAAGTGTTGGAACATCCTCTGCGCTTTCTCCAGATTCTAACCTTTCTAGTTTGGCAGAGAGATATTTAATCAACTTCATAACTTCTCCCATAACATATTCTTCCTCCATATGGTCCTCATCCTTACAGTCTTCATTAGACATAGCCATATCTTGATCATGGCCTTCCCATTCCTCACAATAGTTATGACAAATTAACTTAGAGGAGTAGAAATTTTGACAATGCTTATTGAAAACTACATGAAATTGCTCCAGGGAGGAGATGCTGGTAGGAGGTAAGGAGAAATACCACTTATGAGCATATCCTTCTAATGAGAACATAAAAAATTTCAATAATACATCCTCATGATGTATTCCCCACCGATGCATGAGTTCATGAAACTCATGGAGATGTTGAGCAGGGTTGTCCTCTTTACGCTCTCTAAATATGAGCGAATAATTGCCCCATTCACTTGGAGTAGGGACAACATTATGAAAACCAGGAACAACCGAAAAATTAAAAGGAGAAAACCTTCGAGCCAGTATCCTTTCCATTTCAAAACAATGGAGTCACAAATCGATCCTTTAATCATGGAGTCGCCAGGTGAAAGATGCACAACTTTGAATATGTCTGGTCTTTGTTCACCATCAAAGGCCAAATCCTAACATTGTTGTCACCGCAGGGAAATTATCAAGATGAGAAAGAAACTTCTAAAAACCTTCTCGAGGAAGATCCTCTGGGTCAAATTTCAGGTGTGCTAAAAGTAGCCACAACTGAAACAGTGAAGTAGAAACATTGGAGTCGCCACAGTGGAGCCTCCAAGTGCACAGTTACAATCTTCAATGTACTAGGTTTTGATGCACCCTCAGAACCAGTAAGATTTGTCATTCAATCTCAGGGAAAATCTTCAATTCCATCCCCGGCAATGGCGCTAGAAATGTTAGCATTGAAGGTCACTCCTGTATTGCAATAGGAATAAGCCTGATACCCATCAGTGTTATATGTCATAATTTTTTTATAAAGGGTGATAAAAAGAGAACAAACTCGGAATAATATTGTTTGAACTCAGGATCCTGGACCGGGCTATGCATGAATAGGTGAGGTCTTAGTTTAACTTCAGACAGTAAGTTGTAATAAGGGTGAGTAGGAGGAATACTTCGGTGAGAAAATGTAAAGGTTTGCTGTGAGCATCAAGCTTCCAACAACCCAAAGAGGAATAAATTAAACACAAGAACTTCTTGTATTCAAATTACAATAACACTAAAAGAAATTGTAACAACGTTACAATTAAACATCTATCATAACACAGTCACAATGATTCATGTGAATCAGTCAATCATGAAGTCTTTCAGTATTAGATGGAAACAAGATGGAGTAAGGAATTTGTCTATCATTAAACAAGAAGTCTCACCGACATATACATAACTAGGGAAACCATTGCTTCATCCAAACATTACCATAGGGAGCTTAGCTCTACCATCAATGCTTACAAAAATGGAAAAAATGCCTACATATACTCAAAGAAAAACAACAACAACGGGTTCGAGACACTTCATTGAAGGCATTATGTCTGCATGTTTCCTGAAAGACTGTGCATGTAGTCTCATATCAGATGCAAGCATTTTAGAATGGACCTGTAGATGATTTGACTGGCTGACAATAATTTTATGGGCTTTCCATTCATGGTGGAAACGATGTTCAACTTCCACCACCTTCCTCAATAACTTCTTCATCAGGATCAGAGAAGGCCCAAGTCAAAACTGCACCCAGGAGACGTGGCGGCCTCTGCATCCTTCCACCTAGAGTTGAGTTGGATGCCTGCAGGGATGGCTAGGCAACAGACATGGACGAGGGTTTGGCGGGGAGATGGCTTGATGGGAAGGCTACTGGGTTGTGCAATGGACATGCAGAGGAAACAAAAAGGCTAGGAAAAAATTGTGGGGGTGACACGACGAGAGATAAGGTGTAAGAGGACGGAGGTGATGTGGAGCGATAAGGCACAAGTGGCGAGAGATGAGAGGGGAGATGAGACAAGCGGAATGATGAATGGAGGACAAGTGTGAGGGAGAGAAATCTATAGGGGAGCAGGAGATTTGACGGGTAGAGGAGAGATATGGAGTGGGGAAAAACTGCCAGTGGGATATAAGGGCCACATGTCAACCTGGGATAGGACCAGGGGCCGTGAAAAGTGGTTTGAGCTTCCCTGCTTTGAGCCCGATGTGTGTCTCTGGTTGACACGTAGCACCTTAAAAAACTGCGGCTGATTTCCCAGACCCACTCTACCTTTTTTAATGGCCGCACACATTGAGGCCCCTATATAGCCATCGACCGTCGATTTGGAGTGCACGGTTCTCGACCGCCTAATATCGCTCGCATCTTAGCACAATGCGCCTAGGCATAAAACTTTGGATAAGCACCATAAAGTGGTTTTTTAAACCCTTTTCTTTTCGTTTTGTGGCCTTGAGGCCAAATCCAAAGGAAAAACTCACCCCTGTAAGAATATGTGATAATAGATTGTATCCAAAATAACCATCCATCATGAAAATTCTATGAGTACCTACTACCCTTTGCAATATGTGGTCCATATTGGGAAATGGATAATTGTCTTTCAATGAACACATGTTTAGGTTTATGAAGTCCAAACATAAACATGTTTCACTATGCTTCTCCCTGACATGCATTAAGTTGGCCACCCAATCTCAATATCTCAAAGGCACAATGATTTTTGCATCAATCATCCTTTTCAATTCTTTTTCAAAAATAGACATCAACAGAGGGTTAAATTGTCTATTTTTCTTCCTAAATGGCGTAGAGCCCACTTTAAGAGGAATCTTATGTTGAATGATGTCAATATAAAAGGTATTCAGGTCCTCATAATACCATGGAAAAATATCAACAAAATGTTTCATAAGGCTCACATACTCATCTCTCTGATCATCTAATAGTGCTCTGGATATATTGACAATTTTGGGATCTACAAGTGTCCCAATGTTGTAGTCTACAACCTCATGTTCCCAAATTTTAATGGAAACCTTTATGGAGACATCATTGTTGTCAAAACCTCTCTCCAGTGGGACTAAGCCTTTTGGAATATGTTTTGATTTTAGCTCCACAATGTTGTGACCAACCACCTTATTCAAAAAAGTAGGTGCCTGCTGATTTTCTATTTCATCATTCTCGTTCTCTTGGTCAATGGAGATATTTGAAAATTCCTCAATGGTTTGCAGAAATCTATTGAAAATTCCTCAATGGTTTGCATAGTCGTTCAAGGAATTGATCTATTGATATGAAATAGATTCCAGAAGCACCAAACCCATTTAATTATTCTTTTATGAGACATGTAGAGAGGATCCCAAAGTTCTGTCATCTGTTGTATTTTTTTTCTTTGAAATTACTCAGTTTGTCACCAAAATAATTAAGGAGAGAAAGAAAACAGTTAACTCTTATCTAGTTCATTCTAGCTTCAATAGAATTTAACCCAGTTTACTCAACCTAGACCTCACTAAGAAAACAATTAACTCTTATCTAGTTCATTCTAGCTTCACTAGAACCTAACCTGGTCTACTCAACATAGACCTTGAATTTTCTACACATAAGATATATAATTAGCTATCAAGTTTCCTTAATCAACATTATGGAAGGAAGCTACAAGATTGTCACAAACAACAAAAATTCCCTTGATCAACTCTAAACTTTAGGATTGGTATGAAAATGACCTTGCTATTGTTTGCAATCAGATAATGTAGTATTGGAAGTAAAACAAAAGAAGTTTCATCATCAAAATTTCCATCAATCAAATATAATTTTAATTTTAATTAAAAAATTGTTTAATAGAGGAATAAAAATTAGAAACAAAAAACACTGAAATTGTTGATTATTTAAGTTACTTTTTAATAAAAGTTTTTTTAAAATATAGACTAAAAAAATATCCACTTTAAAATATGTTACTTTTTCAACTATTAATTCAAATTCCTCATTGGCAAAGACATCAAAGCTTAACATATACTAAGAATTTCAAATGCTTGTGATGCAAACCTATGAATGTAAATAATACAGTCAGTGAAGTTATAACTTCAATACCATATAATCACATGTTCATATAGGACTATAACCTATCTTGATGTTCTGAATAGACATCAACATGCTATCACATGAAAATTTGTTGTGAGAGTTCAATATCTTGTAATACAACAGATGAAGCAGCCATAACTTAGGACATGGTTCCAAATACAAAGGACTATGTTGAAGAGTTTTAACGTTTTGTTTTTCCATGCCTTGCCTTTGCCATGCTTTTTGTTGCCATGCCATGCCTTTCCATGCCTCGCCTTTGCATGGCCTGCCATGCCATGCCATGCCTTGCCATTTAATTCCTTTCCATGTCATTTCCTTTTCTTTCCATGCCATGTTTTTCCTTGCCATGCCATGCTTTTCCATGCCCTGCCTTTCCTTTTCATGCCATTCCTTTCCATACCATGCCTTGCCATGCCATGCCTTGACATACCATGCCTTTCCATGCCTTCACTTTCCATGCCATGCTATGCCATTCTTTTCCATGCCATGCCTTGACTTTCCATGCCATTCCTTTCTATACCATGTCTTGCCATGCCATGCCTTTCCATCCCATGCCATGCCTTGCCTTCCATTCACTTTTCATGCCATGCCATGTGATGCCTTGACTAAATGAACAAGTTTAATACATAAAAATTACAATCAAATGATTCATTAAGCATGTAATTCTACAACTTGTCATTTTTCAAGAGGAGGTTGATTTTCAAGAACACTATGTCAGGCATTTGTGGGTAGTGTAGTCCTGTGGGCCTTGGCCAAACATAATTGTGGGAGCTTACAAAACTCCATTATGCCGCTCAGTTTGGATTTTATGCCCCAGAACAAATTGGTCACATGTCCCTAAATGGATTGAGGAGGTGAGTTGCAACTTGTGATAAAACTTAAACAAAAACTCAAATGGAAAAACTGTCAGTTGGATTGGATCTAGAGCACCGATTTTAAGCTAGTGGAGCCCCTCCGTTGTCATTCCTTCCACAAGAAAACCATTTGTTGGAGTATCTCTGGCACTAGGTTTTTTCTCAATGAGGCATAATGAAATTTCTAAAGAGGAGGTCGATTTTCAAGAACTCTATTTCAAGAATTTGTGGGTAGTTTAGTCATGTGGGGCTTGGCCAAAAACACTTGTGGGAGCTTATGAAACTCCTTTATGCTACTCAGTTTGGATTTTATGCCGCCGGACCAAATTGGCCACATGTCCCTAAATGGCTTGAGAAGGCAAGTTGCAACTCATTATAAAACTCAAACATGGACTCTGATGGATGAATCGTTAGTTGCATTGGATCCATATCGCCAGGTTTCAACTTGTGGGTCTCTTCCGTTGTCATTTCATCCACTGGAAAACCATTTGTTGGAGTATCTCTGACACTAGGGTTTTTATCAATGAGGAATAGCACAATTTTAGAAGAGGAGGTTGATTTTGAATAACATTGTGTTGGGAATTTGTGGGTAGTGTAGTCACGTGGACCTTGTCCAAATAGAATTTTGGGAGCTTACGTAACTCCATTGTGTCGCTCGGTTTAGAGTTTATGCCCCGACACCAAATTTACCACATGTCCCTAAATGGATTGAGGAGGTGAGTTTCAACTCATGATAAAACTCAAAACAAGACTGGGATGGATGAACCATTAGTTACAATGGATCCAGAGCACTGGGTTTCAACTAGTGGGGCCCCTCCGCTGTTATTTCGTCCATTGAAAAACCATTTGCTAGAGTATCTCTGGCACTAGGGTTTTTCTCAATGAGGCATAATGCAATTTCTGAAGAGGAGGCCAATTTTCAAGAACATTGTGTTCAAAATTTGTGGGTAGTGTAGTCGCACGAGCCTTGGCCAAAAAAACTTGTGGGAGTTTATGGAACTCTGTTATGCCACACTGTTTGGATTTTATGCCCTTGGACCAAATTGGCCACATGTCCCTAAATGACTTGAGGAGGTGAGTTGCAACTCATGATAAAACTCAAACCGAGACTCATATGGATTAATTTCCAGTTGCATTGGATCCAAAGCACTGGGTTTCAGCTAGTGGGGCCCCTTTGCTGTCATTTCGTCCACCAGAAAATTGTTTGTTGGAGTGTCTCCGACACTATGGTTTTTCTCAATGAGGCATAGTGCAATTTCTGAACAAGAGGTTGATTTTCAAGAACATTGTGACAAACATTTCTGGGTAGTGTAGTCGTGTGGGCCTTATCCAAATAGACATGCGACAACTTACAAAACTCCATTGTTCTTCTCGGTTTGGATTTTATGCCCCCAAACCAAATTGGCCACATGTCCCTGAATAGCATGAGAAGGCATGGAAAAGAAAGGAAAGGAAAGGAAATGCAAGGTAAGGTGTAATACCCCAAGGACATGCCCCAATTGCATTATGAAGTGTAATTGTGTTTTATAGACTAGTGAGCCAAGTTTATATAATTTGGTGGGCTTATGTGTTTATTAGGCCAGAGAGCCTAAGTGTTGAAGGCCAAGAGCCTGATTTTTGTACAGGTAATGATGCACATTATTAATATAAAAACATCTTTCTGTGTGGAATGACCAGGATGAATGAGTGATGGGGGACTAAGCTTCCACAAATTTTGGGTAAGAGAGAGGGGGATGAATGGTTGGGAGAAGGGATAAGCTTAAGAGCTTAATACATTGGCGATAATAATTAAATATTATTCCAAAGCTATGTAAATTTTTATGTTTTATCCTTAAGTTCCTAGAAGGGGGAACCTGTGCAAAATGGGGAGCATGCAGCCCCAGGGAGACAGGTGTTGACCTGGGTGCATGCGGTTAAAACTAGAGAAGAAATCCGTGTTGGGGGTTCGACCTCCCATTTTCCATCCTCTGTTTGAACTCGCGGGTGTCCATGATCGACCTCTGTTTTGGTGTTTGTTCTGGGGAATTCTTACCTGAACCATTAAGTCTCTACGTGGGATATCTGTACACCCTCACGCATCTCTGAAACCGGAACCATGAACTCGTCCTGTGTTGCATGGTTGAGAAACCCGAAATTTCTTGAGTCATGTTGTGCTATCCCAGTGGGCTGTTATGGCCATGCAGTTCCTAACTGTGTGAGGTTGCTTCCATTGACTATGCATTGTTGAGCCTTGTTGTTGTGTCCTCACTGTGCTGGAATTGGTCAAAATAATAGATTGCAAAGCCTGTGAGTGACTCTCTCCAAGTGAGAGAGTGCGCGGAGGAAGTGAGAACTCCTTGAAGGGGTCCTATAGCTGTCACAGAGTTTGGAGACTTCCAGTCTAGTCTGTTTATGAAGCCCAAGGAAAGGGAGGTTTAGCATTCAAAGGACTGTCTGGGTGACAGTGAAGGTGTATACTCCTGGAGTGGGACAGGCATGTGGGGAATGAGGGTTTGTGAGCAGTGGGTGTAAGTGACTCCTGGGAGAGAATCCTTCCTCTTTAACTGTGTGTCTTTTGTTGACCTTGCCTATCCTAGGATTCCTTTCCTAGTGGAGCTTAGTCCCAGCTTAGGGGTGACCTACTACTGAGAGTGATGAGCAACACGGTCTAAGACTGGGAGGTTCATGGAAGGTCTGCACGCAGTTGGTGGAATTACTATAGTTTCAAAGATAAGTATTAGTTTGTGCTTAATATTATGTTTTGCATGCATGTGATGCTTATATGTTATCATGTATTCTATTGCACATATGAATTATTGTTTATGTCCTTGATGATGTATATTAGTAGTAATCCTATGCTTACTCTGTATTGTTTAGAACTATCTGTTAATTAGATTTAATATGCATGTTATATATATAAGTATGAAAATGTTCCGTGTAATAACATTGCCCGACAAGTGGGTTGATCATCGGGGATGTATCATTTCGGTATCAGAGCTCAAAAGGCTAATTTAAGGTTGTGTTTGGTAGCATTTCTCGACCTGTTGGTGGTTGGGGACGTTACATAAGGAAAGGCATGGGAAGGCATGGAAAGGCAAGGAACGAGAAGACATGGAAAGACATGGAAAGAAAAGGAAAGTTAAGGCATGGTATGGGAAGGAAAGGCATGAAAAGAGAGGGAATGGGAAGGCATGGAAAGGAAAGACACAGAATGGGAAGGCAAGTAAAGGTAAGGCAAGGCAAGGCATGTCATGGCATGGAAAGGAAAGGAAAGGAAAGGCATGGCAAGGCAAGGAAAGGCATGGTAAGGCATGACAAGGAAAGGTAATTCAAGGAAATGAAAGACATGGCATGGAAAGGCAAGGAAAGGCATGAAAAAGCAAGGAAAGGCATGGGAAGGCATGTCAAGGCAAGGCATGGGAAGGCATGGAAAGGAAAGGCATGTGAAGGCGCAAGAAGGTAAGGAAAAGTATGGGAAGGAAAGGCAAGTTAAGTCAAGGAAAGGCATGACAAGGCAAGGCAAGGCAATTCAAGGCAAGGAAAGTGAAGGCATGGCACAACCAGGCATGGAAAGACAAGCATGACAAGGCATGGAAAGGCAAGGAAAGACATGGTAAGGAAAACCATGGCATTGAATGGTAAGGCAAGTCCTGGCAAGAAAAGGAAAGGCATGGGAAGGGATGTAAAGGAAAGGAAAGTAATGGTAAGTCAAAGAAAGGAAAGGCATGGAAAAACAAGGAAAGGAATGGAAATGCATGGCATGGAAGTGAAAGAAAGTGAAGGCATGGGAAGGCAAGTCAAGGCAAGGCAAGGCATGACATGGGAAGGCATGGAAGGGAAAGGCATGGGAAGACATGTAAAGGAAAGACATGGGAAGGAAAGTAAAGGAAAGGCAATTCATGGGAAAGAAAATCATGGAAAGGCAATGCAATGCAATGCATGAAAAGGCATGATAAGGAATGAAAAGGCAAGGCAAGGCATGACAAGGAAATGCAAGTCAAGGAAAGGAAAGTCATGGCAAGGAAAGGAAAGGAATGAAAATGCATGGAAAGGAAAGGCAAGGCATATCAAGGAAAGGTAAGGGAAAGAAAGACATGGAAAGACATGCAAAGGCAAGGCAAGGCATGGAAAGGAAAGGCAAGGCATGGAAATACAAGGCAAGTCATGGAAATGCAAGTCATGGGAAGGAATAACATGTCAAGGAAAGGAAAGACAAGTGAAGGCACGAAAAGGAAAGGAAAGGCATGGCATGGAAAGTGAAGGAAAGTGAAGGCAAGGCAAGGCATGGAATGGCATGATAAGGCATGGAAAGGAAAGGCATGGGAAGGCATGGAAACACAAGGCATGGAAAGGCATGGTGAGAAAAGACAATTAGAAGCATGACATGGCATGGAAAGTGAAGAAACGTTAAGGCAAGTGATGGAAAGGCAAAGCAAGGAAAGGCATGGCATGGGAAGGCATGGAAAGGCAAGGCATGGGAAGGAAAGGAAAGAGAAGGAAAGGCATGGGAAGGAAAGGATTGACAAGGAAATGAAATGAAAGTGAAGGCATGGAAATGCAAGGCATGGCATGGCATGGTAAGGAAAGGCAAGGCATAGTAAGGAAAGCAATGCATGGAAAGGCAAGTGAAGGAATGGAAAGACAAGGCATGGCATGGAAAGGTATATCATGTCAAGTGAAGGAAAGGAAAGGAAAGTGAAGGCATGACAAGGCAATACAAGGTAAGGCAAGGCATGGCATGGTAAGGTATATTTTAACAATAGTCAAATTATTTTACATAAAAAAATATTTTAAGGAAAGGTATATTTTAACAACATTTCATATGTTTTAATAGAAGTCAAAATGAAGCCAAAATGTTCCTTTTACATACCTATGGTCATTCAAGTAGACCATCAGGATCACTTCTAATATTGATGGTATCCATTAACTTCTCGTCCTTAGGGTAAGGCAAGAAGTATCATACCTTTGATGAGTTCTTTCTTGGCATTGTTTGTAGTTGAAGGTTTGTAACAATAATCAACTTTGTAAAGTGGTATATGACTTAACCCGATTTATAATATTGAAATACATAACCACCTTTCTTTCATGTTATTCCATCTTGTGTCAGATATTCTCCTTTAATAACCATTGACCCAATTGAAAATTCAATTCCTTCAGAGTTTGTTATAAATCGCATGAGGGTCTGCTTTCCCTCTAAGAATCATGCCAACCAATAATAGTTTCCCCATACATTATCTCTTGGGGAAACCTCTACGTATATGTTCCCTGTAGAAAATGGAGATCCAAAAAGTAATTCCACTAAATGACCAAAGCATAAAACATCAATTCTAGTTATTCAAAATTTAATAGAAGGAATCAATGAACCTGACAGTACGATATCAAAGACATGATCATAATCTGTTGAAATACTTGATTGGTCCTCCTCCAACTAGGATAATTTCATATTTATACGTTGACCAATGGGGAGTGATACATGATCCCATATATCAACCTAGTATGTCGATTCACAATCATCCCATTCATTACTACTACATGGACCACAAAAGAAAGAGAGTTTTCTCGTTCATATTTCAACTATTGCATTGCATGATGTTCTAACTGAATGAAATCCATGAGTGCCCTAGATTGTTTTTCATTCATACCAATGTGATTGATATACATCAACCACCTCCCAAAAATATCTATGTACATATCCTTTCCTATGTGATTGGTCTTCACAGGTTCTTGTTCCCTCTAACATTACTGAAGAACACCATTCAACAATGGATTCTTCATCTCGAATGAGGGAAGTAGTTGTGAAATTCATTTTTTTCCTGAGTAACAATATTTTTATGCATGCACCTGCTCCATCATGCTCCCATTTCCCATGCCCGGACTCAAAATAGTTGCAAATGTATAGTACCTTTAGTTTTTTGTGCAACATACACAACAATTGAAATACACAGGCATTTTTGAACTGACATGCACAACCTTATGAAAAAATCCAATGTTGATCCATCTATATGTTCTTCTCCTTAAGGTGATTGTAGAACAACTGAAAACAATTTTGTACGTAGGCTAAGTCATCACACCGATCATTGCTTATTTAGAAGTGATACTCTTTCAATATAACTATTTTTTTTTCATTACTATCTAGTCGGTGCATGTATGTGATATGGACCATTATGCTAACCTTCACTGAGTGATAATATTGGATTTGAATCTCATTTTGTGGTTGAAAGGTGAATTTCTTAGAGAAATCAACAACTGATAATATAGTACCAACAAGAAATGTATCTTTGCATATTCTAAAATTCTCATCCTTCCATCGAGCCACATGGACATGATGAACATAATATGTGTCTTTTTGATGAATTCCTTCATGAATTCACAAAATCGTACTTGAGAAGTAACCAATTGTATATTTTTTCTTTCATGTCCTCCATCAATATCATATGCCACATATTTAAATCTATGCAAGGAAACCTCCTTCCTCCCCAATTCATACTCATCGCTTACATGGATGCACTTTCTCAGTAATGTCATCCCACTGCACCTGGTGTATTTCCCATCTAAGCATGATTTTTGATAAAATGTAAAACCCTCTGGCCTTGTACATAAGATGTTGTGAATACAGTCTCTAGATGACGACGATGACAATATAATTAAGCATTCCCGCAAAAGGGTGTTAAGTAAAACATAAAAAATGTATATATGTGTCATAAGAATGACCATACTCAATGTGATATCTACAACAACATGTGTTACGAATTGTGTTTATTCAAACATACCAAGGTTTGCATTTATGGAAATATATTTGGCCCAAGTTAAGTGAACTATGTAATGTTTTGAATCTCTCATACAATTATGTCTGTGTAATGTTAATAAAGTGTTTAATATGAGGTTCATGGTCCCTAGATCCCGTTCTCAATTTTAGTACATTTTTTTGGTTGGAAGAAGGCCTAGTGTTCTCATTCCATAAATCCTGAACTAGTCCTTTAACCACTCCAATTAACTTCATGTAAGAATGAAGTATCCCACCAGTGAAGGCCCACATATCTATTGGGACACCTGTGTCCAGACTATTTCATCTATAGGAATACTTTCCAAGGGTTTTGACATTGCATTTCAAGAGGTGAGAGGTTTGTTGTAGAAAATGATGTTTTCTCATGATCTTTCTAACAATTTATTGTGACAAGACACATGAGGCTGCATTGCGGTCTTTAGAATGAGATTTATTACCAATTATTTTAAAAGAATCTACAAGGTTTTTAATGATATGATGACTTGTTTCTACACTTTTGACTGTTTTAATGCCTAAAATTCTCCTAACAACAATCAAACTTCAAGATTTTAACAAAGATAAAAATAATTGACATTTAGCAGCATCGGATTTTGGTTCAAAATGTTCTTTAATGATTTTATAAGAGTGATAATGAATAGTATAGTTAAGTAACTTAAATTCAAGTGATTATAGACCACTTTCATCGACCTAAATGCGTTTAGGAGTTATTTTCCACATAGTGCTCAATCTAGGTAGGGAGGATGAACTCGTATTCTAGCAATCTTGACCTCCCTATTGTGGATTTAACAATGTTGGAGTTCTTTCCCTTTCAATCACTAGCGGATCAACTGTGGGAGGAGAATGGACATGGGATTGACTAGTTTCTGGAAAATTTTACTTTACTATCCAACAAGAGATTTCACCACATGAATTTCTTCACCACAATGTTGTACACCAGTTACTTCTCTAATTTCATCCATTGTATAATCAGTTCCAAGAAAATACTCCATCATCTGGTCATACAAAACAAGTTGTCTTGATGAGATACTGGATGGATTTCTCCCTAATGAACTCTTGCACTTTTCTTCTGGTGATGGAGGAGAAATAATAGAAACATCTATTCTGCTACAAATTAGATTTCCCTCTTTTGACAGAATATTCTTTAACATACATAACTTTAATTTTTCTCTTTCTTCTTCTCCCTTTTCAATCAATTTTTTTTTCTTGAGGACTTTCTTTCTTGAATTTGTTGGTTTCCCATGTTTAAAGATGAAAATTTTCTTCCGAAAACCCACCACAAATTTGTCTTTGTATTATGTAATAAGGAACAACCAAGTGGAGAAATTTGTTTTTGTATTATAAAAGAAGACACGTCTAATAAGTCTAATTCCAATTCCAAGAAGACACAAGAAGATACAAACAACAATTCCAATTGCACTTGGACAAACTTGTCTTCCAATTCCAAATAGAAACAAGAATATACAAACAACAATTCCAATTGGACTTGGACAAATTTTTCTTCCAATTCCAAGAAGATACAAACAATAATTCCAATTACACTTGGAAAAATTTCTCTTCTAATTCCAAGAAGACACAAGAAGATAACGAAAAACAATTCCAATTGAACTTGAGTTATGTTATGATGTCATTGTGATTATATGTTAATTTCTAGATGTATATATATTGACGGGCATTACTGATGAGTTATCCTGAGTGTGTAGGATACATGACAGGTTGAGGATGATGAAGGCATCAACAGACTTCCTTGGACTCTGAATTGAGTCATGGAGTGGGATTGTATTTGGTTTGATTATTTGATTTACATGCATGTGATTTATATGATGATTTTAGTATGAATATTATGCATATGGATTATTTAAATTTCCCTTGTTAGTAGATGCATGCTTGGTGACACTTGCTAATCCAACTCAAATAAGGAGTAAATTAGTCATGCACATAAACTAGATGAATGAGGGAGAGGTGTGGTAGCATCCCTGTCACAACATACTAGCACTCCCATCGTGACCTGAATGAAGGTTAATGATTACCTCATTCTAAGAGGTTTATGATGTCATGAGGGAATATTGAGACAGTCTCTCAAGAAGAATTCTAAGGGTCGTGTAATAAGGTGAAATCCTTATTCCTTAAAAAACCCTTAGTCTCTCACAAGGTCGACCAAGTGGAGTGTTGAATCCAAGCGTCGGACAAACTTCTAAACTATTCAAAGGTGAGTGACACCCTTGGAGAACGGAGGTGCATCTTTAGGGGCATGATGCGTAATCATATTGTGAGTCAATAAAAATCTAGATGGACTAGAAAATATAAGAAAATTTTTTAGACCTTGTTAGAATAGAGTATTTAATTAATTATTAAGTTATAAACGAAGAAATCTAACAAGAGTCTAAGTCTGAGATGTTTGACTAAATTAAAACATAAAAAGGGAATGGATGGAATTAGACTAGCAATTTAAGTGAAAGGAGAAATAAGAATAAAATTGGGTAAATGCACACGTGTTAATTAAAATAATAAAATATATTTTTAAATAAGAAGAAACTAAAACATGAGAGAATAGGTGGTCCACAAAGAGTAGCATATTGAGTCAATCAACCACCAATCCTAACTGAAAAAAGACTCCTAATCCAACTCAAACTAAAATATAGTTAGGGGACACAAAATAAATGAAAGATTGGGGAACTAAGGGAGAAAGAAGAGACAAAATAGGAACAAATCGGGGAATGTGAGGGAAAATGCCTAATTAATAAAAATAAAATAGATTTTACTTGTGCAACTTTCGAAGAGTGTGGAAAGTGGCGTGGGTGAATAATCATTAATTAAATTATTAAAAATTGTTTATTGTACATGAGAGTACATGTGTCATTGAGAATTTTCCTATAAAAGAAATGGAGAGGAAGAAAGGAGGATCTCATTTTGTAAGTAATGTTATGCAATCAAATGTTTTCTTGACTAGTTTACTTGTGAAGATTTGGGATCACAAACTTGTTGAAGGAGGTGGAAGCCTCTCCATGTGAGGGAAATTTTTTCCTATTGAGTTTCTTTTTTCTGTGTGTGGCCCCTTTGCGGCTTGGGGGGGCTAAGGGGGAAGAAGAGTACCCCTAGTGTTGGCTGGGAGGTATCGGTGAAGTCTTTGTATTGGTAGGAGAAGGAAAGGAAAAGAACAAGTTTTCAGGTTCAATATTATCTTCAACAACACATATCCCCGTTACAGTATTTTATTACTCAACTCATTGCAGTTTTATAGATTACTAAAGTGTATAATGTTTGTTAAGGAAGAATTACACCATTATATTTTTATTATTCTCTGGTAATGTATCAAACTTAATGTTACTACACCAAGGAATAAGGAAATTTGACAAGTATCTTGAATATAATGTTTTACAAAAATATACCTTGTGATTGTATGTAGACGTAATAAACTCTTACTTGATATAAACGAGTGATATTCAAGTATTGTATCGTGTATTTGAGAATTATCTATTTTAAAAAATAATTATAGGACCTGACGATTGACATTTTATTATAATCATAGAAACTGCTAGTATAACCTGGAACACTTCAACATAGTATTGTTTTGTGAGTTCAGTTTTATTTTTGAAATTATACTTAAGTGTCAACACTCCTGAGAACCTATAAATTGAAACATAAATCAACGAAGAAATTTTAAATCAAATATCTCTCTTAGACAACGATTTCTTCCCTTAAGATTTCAAAACTTTGTAGGTTGGAATCTGTTAAAATTTAATCAGATATAACCCTTGCAGCTATGGATTTCAATGTATGTTGTTGCACTCTTGAGAACGATATCTTTCATAATTTATAGTACTTGTGACATTATGGAGATACATACAGGTATGTATTAAATTGTGTTTCAAAGGGAAGGATAATACTTTAAACTTTTCGTAAGTATCATGGATGTAGTCATGAATTTTGTCCTTTTCCCCATTTCCTTAAATTGGAACCTTCATCACTGAGATGATCTTGGCGATTGTTAAAGTTATGATTTCTTTCTTTTGTTGATTTCCTTAACCACCTCCATATTATCCTCATAATAGTATCTAAAATTTCTTGGTACTATCCTGTGTACAACGAGAACCTTATTCTTGTTTATTCTAGATATATTTTGCGACTATCAACTTGATTGATGCCCCTGCATTGATCCTTATTGGTAAAAAATAAGTAAATCTCATGGTAATATCATTGTCAACCATACCTTAAGTTATTCTTGAATAAATTGACGCAGAGGTTAGATTGCAGACCCAGTTAAGTAAATATAGTATGTTGATCATGTCTTCTTCTGATATATGGTTTTCAGTACTTGCATTCTAGTAAACATTAACACATAAGTACACACGGTTTAGTTGACCCTTGATCCTTATGAGGCCTGCATTGAAATAACAATTTTATTCAATGGTCAATAGTAATAATGAATTATGTTGAGATAATTAATTTATTTTAACGATCTTTAAGACGACTATAATATAGAGCTAAAGATAACATTTTGGTGATTTTTGTGAAAGCAACATATATACTACTAACTACCACATGCAAATTATACTAGGGTTTTGTAAACGAGCGACTACATGTCAATTGATAGACTCATTTTAGTCTTAGAACATTATGAATGAGAGATTTATGGATGTTACCTACAACAAGCCAATAAGTTGGACTAAAAGAGTTCTGGATAAGTACTATAAACCCATGTAAGGATCATGATCTTCTCACATCGATTTATTACTTCCTAGTGGTGTAGTGGTCCATCTACTTAAGTCGCGTATCACAAATTAGAGTTTGGTTCCGAGATATCATGGAATTGTAATAGGATTTATGTGTTTGATTTGTACATGTGTATAATTCTTGATTCAATCTCATTAATGTGGAAACACACACTCACACTGAGAAGGGGGGGTGAATCAGTGTCTGGAACTTTTGACTTCTTTTCACACTTTCATAGATTAACTGAATTAAATGAATAAGATATATGCAACTCAATTAATTATTCACAAACATGTGTAATACAAACTGTATGAAGTAGATAAAATATATTTCTTTTATTTATTTAACTTGAATGAATACAAATAAAACCAATCATTTAATATCTTCAACTTCAACTAAATATGATAGATCCAACTCTCTGATACAAGACCCAACTTTTAGTTCTCATATCCATTTGAGAAATGAGGAATCAAACCCTCATAACAATAACCAGCTTGTTGATCTTAGATCCAACTGAGATGTGAGAAATCCAACCCTCATAAGAAGACTCAACTTGTAAATAGGCACCAACCTGATAGAATGAACTTCCATTCAATCCAATATATATATATATATATATATATATATATTCACCAACACTTCTAGTTTATATAATATTTCAATATATATAGGATTGAACCATTGTGTCTTTTTGACATGAATCATTGCATCTCTTCATTAAATTTAACATAGATAATCTTCTCCTTTTATTCATTAATTTATCATGTAATTTTCTTAATTAATTAGAATATTAATCTTGACTTGAATTTCATCTACATGAGTTGATCACGGGTATGGATCAACTCCTTATAATGTTCCCATGCTTTTGTTGCATCCCTAGTTATTCAACAAATCATATTTGAGCTTTTACTATCTCTTTGTACTTTTATGGTCTTAATATCGTCAAATTACTTCACAAGCCTCCAACTATTCATAGAAATCAAATTATGGAAATGCGCTTTCTTCAACCCACTTTCCTTTGTGACCATGTGATCAAAACCATAGGCTTATCTATTTCAAACATTTTAGTGTTTTTCTCCTTTCACCCTTATTCTTCTACATGAGATCGTATTCAAATGTCTAAGGACTTATTTACTTCTATCCCCTTTATGCTCCTTATTATATTTTTTACCTTATCACGTGACCAGGGTTGGAGCCAGGTTCTTCGGTACTTTGGCCTTTGGGATTTCAGCCTTTGCAACCCTTTTATTCTTCCAAAGTTGTTACATCTCATGTTGGCTAATACAATGGCTAACATTACTCTCGAAGTTCTCATATTGATGGTTTGGTCTAATCATTGCGCATTCGTTGAAATTTTTCTTGTAGATAATCGATGACTCTAACTTAAGCTTAAGTTGAGGTGGAAAATTGTCAGCTACTCCAGAACTTCGAATATTCATGACTCTGGGATACTAGAAATCTCAATTAGTTCAATTCCTTCAGAGGTTTACCTACTGAATAAGTCATAAAATGATGGTGATCGCTTGTTGTCGGTTAACGCCTCATGATTACTCTATTCTTCCACTATGTTTGATCAACAGTTGAGAATGCTCTTGAATTATATCAATGATTAACGTTAATTTGTGATTTCGGCCTTTGGCAATTAGCTAATAGCAAAAACTTGGATATCCCCGAAGTTAGTCATCCCAGAGTGGCATGGCTTGCTGATGTCACTCAAGATGACATGGACCACCCTAATTCTATGTGCCACGTGTCACCTTGATTCATGAATTTTAAGGTCCTTATGTGCCACATTGAACTTGACATTTCTTACCACCTGATTGGGCCACAAGTCATCTTTCTCTCCTGCCACATGTCTCCCTCCTGGATCATTGCTTTTCACTTCATGGCTTCGATACTTCGTGGATCCGGGAGTTTTTCACTTTTATATCAAGCTTCAATCATCACTGAAGTGTTGAATATGTTTTTCCAAGGTTTGATATTACTTGTCTTGATCCAATGACATATGTTTACTACAAGACTTCATTCCTTTGGCCCTACTTATCCTATCCTTCCACTACTTCATGCAATGGTCGAGAATGGTCCTGAAATGGATCAAAAGTTAGCATTACTTCCAGACTTCAAGATTTCAAGGCTTACCCTATCCTTCCACTTTATTTTGATCAATGGTTGATGAGATTTCCCAACTCTTCATTTGATTCGACGGTTGACGAGAGTTCGTGACTTCGGGGCCTTGGACTTCAGGTATTCCTACATGATTCAGACTTCTTTTCACCAGAGTAGTTAGCGTCAGAGTTGAACAACATAGGACTTGCCTATCCTCATCCAATGATCACCATGCATGGCCCAGATCTGATGGCCCTCATTCACTTCGAGACTTCGGGGCTCCAACATTCGGGTATTCTTGGTTTTTCTGAACTTCTTATCGCCGGAGTGGTCAATGACAAAGTTGACCACCTTCTTTCCTTTAGTACAATATGATGGTTCAACATTTCCATTCTAGATCAACGGTAAACATTTAATTCTAAATTAAATCTTGATCTAACAACTAAGAACTCATCCAAAGTTCCTTCCTAATTGACAGTTGACATTTATTTCATGACTTCGATATTTCATGGATTCTTCCTTGTCTCCAGTAATCATTGAAGTGGCGAAGTGTCGAAACTTATGCTATACTTCCACTTGGTTTCAATCAACAGTTGATATTTCGACCGACTGTAACAAAGTTTCCTCACGGTTCTGAGGGTGTTCATTTCTCTTATTTCTTATTTGTTCATTTCTATTTCTCCTAAGATTTTAATTCCTTGTGCTTTGTTACTCTGTATGTGGATTCTCTGCATGATATTTTTCTTGAGATTTAGGAACATAGGATCATTGTCGATCCTATCATGATCAACAATGATCACAAATTGCTTCTTCCCCAAGTTGATCTTCCTTTTTATTTGATTATTGTATATGTTTGACTCATGTTGCCATCAATGACAACACATAATCAATAATGCCAACAATCTCCCCCTCTAGCATTGAGGGAAACATATTTGTAAAACAAATAATTTTTCTCCTCCTATCATTGATCTCATTTTTAGGTTGGAGGATTGGACCAAATACTGATACCAAATTTGTTTTATTTTTTTTCTCCCCCTTTGACATCAATGACAAAGACTTAAACTTTTACTGCTTTTCTCCCCTTGTGAATGTGCCAACTGTTATCTCAATCTATTAGGATTTTGTGTTCAAATAGGTAGACTTATTGATACCAATTTTTTGTAGTGATCAAGTCATTTAAACCTAATCCAATGAATTCCTCATTTGATGACCAAATTAAACAATCCCCTGAGTTTTTACCGTTTCATAAGGTTTTACTATCTTCTTCTTTGTCTTAAAGGACAAGGTTGTGAATCTTACTAATCTTCTCGATCTATTTATTTATTCTTGTTGATATTCTGATCTTTCACAATAATACCATTGATCGATACCAATTAATTTAAATTCCATTCTTCAACCAATTTAATATCTTATTCATAATCCTTTGACTCTACATAAACCAACTTCAACTTTTTTTCGTTAGAAACAAGATTGAATAGGCCCTTTCATTTGTTGTTTGTTAAGTCCTCTTCATATTTTTTTTCATTCTTTTGAAAATTACCCATTCAGTTTACATCATACCATACTTTAGTACTATTTTGTAGAACTTCCACCAAATCATGTTGTAAAATCCTTCCTCCTTCCTTTTATTCATATTTTTTGTTGAGGGGAAATTTAGTAGTCATGAAAATAACATTGGAAAACTTCTAAGACTTTCATTGCTCAATTCATTTGGTTGATATGCTATTGAAGATTCATCATTATCATCACTGTTATGTGTAAGTGAAACTTCTTTATTTTCTTCTTTGGGATTTTTTGTTTGCATTTTTCTTTTAATGGTTAATGTAATCTTGATCTGCATGATATCATCAGGATCTACTATTGTGTCATCTTCTTATGTAGGAACTCTCCTTTCCCGAGTTTGATCCACTTCATATTCAAATATATGCATTTCACATTCCTTATTAGGAACTTCACCCATCATATTCTTGTTATCAATTTCTTCATTTTGAGATGCCAGATCATCTTTCTTTCTTTCTATTTCAGATTTTCTTCTCCGTACCTTTTCATTAGATTTTTTTTTGTTGTATATTTATTTTCTAAGTTTGTCCTTTGATATTTGTCATTTCTTCTTTTCTTCCAACCTTCATTATATTTTCTTCCTGAATTGTATAAATTATTTCTCATGGATTGACTTCTTGATTTTCTGTAGTTTTGGGATTTCTAACCAAACCAATCACATTTGTAACATCTCATTGTATGGAAAAACTTTTTTGTGTGGCCAACATAATTGCATCTCCAACATCTCATTAAGTTACTGGACCTTCCTGGATTTTTCTTTTCAGGACTCTTGAATTCCAATTCTTTGTGACCAAAGTTATTACAAGAAAAGAAATAACCATTGAAGGTGTTTCCATATTTGAGTCTGTTGTGACATGAGAAGCTGTCTTTTGATATGTTTAATGTTTTTTACTTTTATAGCTTCCTTTATTGACAAAGTTCATGGTTTGTTTTAGGTTTTTGACTATACATTTTTTTCTTTTTAGGAGTATGATCCTTTATCATGTTTTTGAATGGTGCTCCAGTTGCCACCTTCTTCTTTCTTATTGTATCCAAGACCGATTTTGTCATCAGTTGGTATTTGACTGTTCTAGACCCTATCTAGGATAGTTGAGCTATTCTGGAATTTGACAGTTGATCTTGTCTTTTCATTCTTCTTTTTGAGGTTGATAAATTCCATTTTCAACATGTGACATGTTTCTTCATTTTTAGTCAACTGAATCTTCAAGGCTTCTTCTTTTTCCTTAGCTCCTTCAAGTTGAGTCTTTATATTGATGACCATTTCTTCTGTATCATCCAAGACTGTTGTGCAGTTATTAGTTTTTTTCATATGCCTTTAACTCTTCTATAACTTTTGTTAGATAAAAAACTTCATTCTTCAATCTTTTGATTTCTTCCTTGTTTTATATCTGAATCCTTTTGAGGTTGATGTCTTCCAACTCTAACTTGTGGAATGATGCTTCTCTTTTCGATAATTGGATCTTCTGGTATTCTTCATTTTTATTAGCTTCTTCAAGTTGAGATTTTAGAAAGATGACCATTTATTTTGTCTTTTCTAGTACTTCTTTGCTTTTATTGTCGCATGTCTTCAATTCTTCCATTTCTTTTGTTATATTAGCAACTTCAGTCTTCAATATTTTGATATCTTCTTCTTTAATTTGATTGGATTTTTCTGTTTATTTGTTTTGTTCTACAAACTAATTGGAATTATCCATTTGTTGGTTTTGTTCTTTATTTTGATAAGAATTCTCGAGTTGGAGCCATAGTACTTTAGCATAGGTGCAGTGTCCCATATTTTCTTTGACTTGGTATGAAAATCCATTTTGGATTTCCATTAATGCTATTGAATTATTTTTCTTTGCTTCTTTTTGAGTTTTGGATTTGTTCTTTGAGGTATTTGTGTACCAAGGTTTAGATACTACTGAATCCCAAACAACATATCCTCTTGAATTCAAATATCCTTTCATTCCTTCCCTCCATGAAGAGTACTTTGTTCAGTCAAATAAAGGGACTTCATTTATGGAGAGAGCCATTTGTCCACCCATTTCTTCAGAATCTACCTTCCAGTGTTGAAACCGTGTTGAAGGTACCGACTCTGATACCAATTTTTGAAACACACATTGACACTGAGAGGGGGGGGGTGAATCAATGTCTGGAAATTTTGAATGCTTTTCAAACTTTCATAGATTAACTGAATAAAGTATATGCAACTAAATTAATTATTCAAAAACATGTGTAACACAAATTATATGAAGTAGATAAAATATCTTTCTTTTATTTATTTAACTTGAATGAATACAAATAAAACCAATCCTTTAATATATTCAACTTCAACTAAATATGAGAGATACAACTCTCTAATACAAGACTCATCTTGTAGTTCTCAGATCCAACTAAGAAATGAGGAATCTGACCCTCATAACAAGAGCCGACTTGTTGATCTCAAATCCAACTCAGATGTGAGGAATCCAACCCTCATAACAAGACTCAACTTGTAAACAGGCACCAACCTGATAGAATGAACTTCCATTCCTCTATTATATATATATATATATATAATCCACCAAGACACCCTTAGGTTCACCACCACTTCTGGTTTATATAGTATCTCAATAGGTATAAGATTGAACCATTGTGTCTTTTTGACATGAACCATTGCATCTCTTCATTTAATTTAACATAAATAATTTTCTCCTTTTATTCATTAATTTATTGTGTAAGTTTCTCAATTAATTAGAAGATTAATCTTGATTCAAATTTCATCTACATGAGTTGATCACAGGGATGGATCGACTCCTTATAATGTTCCCATGCTTCTGCTACATCCCTAGTTCTTCAACAGACCATATTCAATCTTTTACTAGCTCTTTGTACTGTTATGGTGTTAAGCTTGTCAAATTACTTCAAAGGCCCCTAACTATTCATAGAAATCAAATTCTGCAACGATGCTTTCTTCAACCCACTTCCCTTTGTGACCACGGGCTTAGCTATTTCAAACATTTTTCTGTTAGTTCTTTTCTCTTTCCTCCCTTATTATTCTGCATGATATAGTATTCAAATGTCCAAGGGATTATTTACTTCTAGCCCTTTATGCTCCTTATTATCTTTTTTACCTTATCACGTGACCGGTGTTGGAGCCAGGTTCTCCAGTACTTCGACCTTATGGATTTCGGACTTTGCAATCCTTGTATTCTTCCAGAGTTGTTACATCTCATGCTAGCTAATCCAATGGCTAGCATTACTCTCGAAGTTCTCATATTGACGGTCTGGTCTAATCCTTGTGCATTTGTTGAACTTTGTCTTTTAGATGATGAACGAATCTGACTTAATCTTTAGTTGAGGTGGATGATTGTCATATACTTCAGAAATTTAGAGATGCGTGACTCTCGGACTTTGGATTAATATAACTCTGAAGTAGTTCAATTCCTCCAAAGGTTTACCTATCGAATAAGTCATAAAATGATAGTGATCGCTTGCTATCGGTTAACACCTCTTGCTTACTCTATTCTTCCACTATGTTTGATCAACGGTCAAGAATGCTCCTGAATTAGACCTACAATTAAGATTAATTCATGATTTTGGCCTTTTACGATTAGTTGATAACAAAATCTTGGATATACTTGAATTTAGTCATCCCGTAGTGACATGGCTTGTTGACGTCACTCAAGATGACATAGACCCTAATTCTATGTGTGTTATTGAATAAATCCGTAAGTGCAGACACAAACCGATCTCCCTAGATCCACCTGAATATAGAACAAAGCAAGACAGAATATGACACCTTCCTTAATTTTTAGATATTGAATTTACTAACTAAAGAGGGATGAGTGACATACCATTTAAATGTCACTTCCTCTCGCCATCACTATCCTAGCTCCATTTCAACGCTCATACAATGATGAACCTGCAAAAGAACACAACCAACCAAAGTGATAGCAATAGCATAAACTCAATATAAACCTATGTATGTGATCAATGAATCATACAATAAAACACAACAAGCTTTATAGGAAAGAATCATATTACTGTATCATATTAAATGTGAAAGAGACATTACAACCATGGCCTTGATGTCGTAAGGTCCCTTCCAACTGTCCTTTGTTCCCCACACACTTTCACTCCAAGAATTCTGAGAGCATACATCTGATAATATTCACAATCTATATTGACAAAGGAAAATCTCAAAGCCACTCCGACCAAACTAATAATTCCAAACCAACCAAAGCTAACAAAGCTCAAGAACCAACAAAAGCTAACCCAAGCTAACTTTCTCCATGAGAACTCCTCTCCTTTTATAAGTTGAAGAGGATAAGGTGAGGAGGTTAGGATGATCCCACTAAATCATGAAAGC
>JASDQU010101044.1:115613-131863 GCA_032191745.1 Picea mariana
TCAAAGTAGAATCAGTTGATATAACTTGAAAGAAGAAGAGTATTGAGGCTCAGATCGATGATTATAAGATTTTGTGGGTCCAAAAGCCTTTCAGTGGGAAGGCGTGATCAGAATCTGGACCAGGGGTCTAAAAAATGCTCAATTTTCAAAGTGCTCGGAATGCAACGAAAATGGTACCATTGCGTCCGTCTCGTTCTCCTGATTCCGGAGGTATATTTACTTTCGCAAACAGAGTCCGTATGGAGAAGTTATCGAGGTCTGTTCGCTGAGCCAAATAGGTAAAAAAAGAGGATGCTGACTGGGCAGGCCGTACTGCCACGTGGCAGGGCCGTACAGTGCTGACGTGGCATTGAATGGTCAAGTGGTGACGTGGCAGATTCTTATTGGTCGGTTAGTGAATGAATAATATGACGACATGTGGCATCCTTTTTGGGCGAATTATAGGGTGCCACGTGGCCCACTCAGGGGATGCCACGTGGCACCCTGGGTTTGGTTTATTGGTCCGTTGTTAAAAAAATTTTGATAGTCCACGGGTTTTGAAACCGGGACCTCACCCTCCATACAAATCCTTCGAGCAATTCCACTAACCAATATGCCGACCGTTGGTTCTTGTTCAATAGTCCCACGCACTTTTATTTATTATTGTGTGTTATTTTAATTGCAAAGGGGGGCAGGCCGGGGCTTGGCCCGACCCATGGTTCCTTTGAGCGCATATGACCATTCGCCGGTGTTTAACATGCGCGGGGGGTGTTTCAACATTCAAATCCCCGGTCTTATGCGATAGTTCATATGACCGCTTTACTTTTGCGCGCGCGGGAGTTTCATTTGTTTAAACCTGCGGTTATACTAAATGTGTTGTAACATGTAACCACTATCAAATGTTTTGYGCGGCGGTTATTTAAACCCGGTTCTACTCTTTGGMATATGCCCACACRGTTTACGCGGTKTTTAAAACATAAACACGGTTATATTTATATAACCATTGCAACTATTTTATACACCATATCACRGGTTATGAACCATATTTGATATATGTGTTATATATTATATGCGAATGCAATTGCGCGGGGTGTTGGGTGTTATTAACACACGGTTTGTATGTGCATGTGACCACGTCAACTTTGGACATTAAATGATAACAGTTGGCGCGATTTGGGCGGAGTCCGCTTCTTTTGGCGCTTTGGGCTATTTTTAGCTTTTCTAACTCCAACTACTCCAATTTTAGTGGAGTTTTGTTGAGGAAAAGAAGGAGGAGTTTGTTATGGGCATAACTGGAGCTAGGGAAAACCATTCTGGACGAATTTTTGATGGATTTTGGGTCTCTTCGACCTTCTGGAGCCATTGGAGCAGGTTTCAGAGCCATTGGAGGTCATTTGCAGGTGATTTTGCTTCAGGGAAGCTTTCAGGGCCACGAGGGTCATTTCAGTGCTGGAGCTGTTTGGAGGCTATGTTCAGCCATTTTTGGTGATTCAAAAGCCTAGGTCTGCTATTTTCGACCTTCTGAATCTGATGGCAGAGGTTTCAGAACCATTTGAGTTCATCTTCACCACGAAATTCTCCATTCAAGATTAAAGGGCCACCAGGGCCATTTGGGGAAAGTACTGTATAAGGTACATTTTCACTGTTTATTCATTGGGAAAGAGCATGTTCAACTAATTCCTATCTTCTGATTTTGTATTTACAGTCAGTTCTATCTTTTGAGACATTCATATTCTTGTATTATCATTTGGAGCATTTTTAATACAAGAGGACAAGCCTAGTTTGGGAGGTTTGGTCCAACAGATGTAGCCTGAAGTGGGTGAACTGCTTTATCATCTTAGTTGCTATGATTTTGATGTGTTATTGTTGCATTTGATACTGCTGTGTATTAGTTTATGACACATATTCAAGCACTTAAAAGAACCTTCCTCACACATGCATTATGACAAGAAGAACTAAGGAACTTACACATAAACAAGTTGCACATTTTTAACACATGAAGCAAGTGTATGTCAAAGACTTCTAAGTGTTTACTTAGAATTTCTTTAGGCAGAGCCTATAAAGGGCCAGGTAGCCTCTGGAACTCATCCTCTCTTTAGAGGTGACATGTCCGGTAAATGTTCCTACAGTCTATCTCTGTATAAGAAATAGTAAGTTTTCACATTTTCAGAGGTCACATTGGAGTGTATAACTCACATTTGGAATTATGGAAAATGGATACCTTGCACCCTTAAACAAGTACCTTCCATTATCAGATCAACGATTGGCATTTATTTCACAAATTTGATATTTCGTGG
Source organism: Picea mariana (assembly GCA_032191745.1). Classification (NCBI taxonomy): domain Eukaryota; kingdom Viridiplantae; phylum Streptophyta; class Pinopsida; order Pinales; family Pinaceae; genus Picea; species Picea mariana. Next base: position 117,890 of record JASDQU010101044.1, read on the forward strand.
ATTCTTCCTTGTCTCCAGTAATCGCCGAAGTAGCAAAGTGTCGAAACTTATGTTATCCTTCCACTTCGTTTCGATCAACGGTTGAGATTTCGACCAACTATAATAGAGTTTACTCACAGTTCTGAGGGTGTTCAATGCTCTTCTTTCTGATCTTTTCATCGCTATTTCTCCTGAGATTTTAATTCATTGTGCTTCGATACTCTGTACATGGATTCTCTGCATGCTACGTTTCTTAAGCTTTAGGAACATAGGATCACTGTCGATCCTATCGAGATCAACAATGATCATGAATTGCTTCTTCCCTAGGGTGATCTTCCTTTTTCTATGATTACTGTGTATGTTCGACTCATGTTTCCATCAATAACAACACACAATCAATAATTCCAACATTTAGGATACACTAAATAATTTCTATTATTACAACTAATTAATTCAACTCTATGTACCGACGCGCTATGAAACATTCCCTTGATTATCATAGTGGAATTTTTAAAACTGTTTATTCAACCGTAAGTAGTTAAGTAGTTGCTACACGATGATTACAATTTCATTTATCACATCTACTCTCCTTGATAACCCATTTTGATGCGATTCTAATATACATATTTTTGTATCGGTTAGTGGAACTTATATATATATATATATATATATATATATATATATATATATATATCTCAGTACATGTTAAAATAATTATGTTAATTATTTACTAAGATTGTGATTGCTAGGATATATACATATATTTTTGTGGAAGTGAATTTATATATAACATCCGATAACGATTATTGTTAGTGAAACTCAATAATTAGTTATCGTTGCGTGATTAACTAATTACAAATAATTGTGTTGTTTTTATCAATTGGTGTTATTGCTAGAGTATATATATCACTGTTGTTAAGGAATTTGCTGTAGGTAAATTTCAAAATCAATCCACAAGCTAGAATGGTGACATAAATACATAAATTGCGCAGAGTACGCATCCACAAGCAAAGTAGTAAGAACATTTTATATAGAAGAAAGTTCTGTTTGGAGTGAATGATATTATTTAGGATTATAATAATAAGTAAAATTGACAAGAAAATAATTGATGTAATTTTTATGTCTTCTTGAAGTTTTGATGATAAGAATAGATAGTGAAAAAAAGGTAGTCATTGAAATTTAAATTTGAATTAAGTTGGACAAAGTTAATCATTGCGTCCAATTGCGCAATTTCATACATATATTTATTTAAATATCAATATCTTCGCAGATTGTCACCTACACCTTGGATTAAAGTTAAAGGGCACATTTTGTGAGAATTTGAAAAAGGTAAATGCAACGAGTTTTACATGTGTGTTGAGATTTCGTCCTTGATTAAATTTAATAGACCCAACATTGTATTTAAGTATTTCTCTAAATATTGAATTGTTCATTTCCTTGAATAATTGAAATATATTTTAACTCTTTATTGCTAAATTTTAGTTTAGAAAATTTAACTAGGATTGGTTATGGGTATAGATATCTTCATATTCTTCAAAATGGCTGCCAATACTGAGATCTTAAATGGTCAAAATAGATCGGGTGAATCACGGACTTGAGCATTGATTATGTGACTTGAAGGTCCTAACCTTGTAGAGTAGGATTTGGGTGGATAGACGATGTATATCCTTTTTTTCCTTGACATGATTGATGTTAGTGTTTTCCATATATAGAATTATTGAATGCTTCGATAATTATATCTTGATCTTGTTGAGAAAATTATAGCGATGTTAAAAAAAATAGATCAATAACTGTTGTTATTCGTGTATATTAAATTGACCTTGCTTATGTAGTTATTGCACAAGATAGTTTCGTAACTTGGTATTAAAACAAAAACTACTACCTTATGTTTTTCGCTTACATTTGTGATCTGAACGGAGGGATGTTTCATATGGTATCAGAGCGGGTTAAACTCTATGACACCGGACCCATTACACCTTCCACTATTTTAATTTATAGTTAAAGTTGTATCATTTTTGAAATTGTTCCATGCAGGTATCATGGTTAGAGGATGCAAGATGAGTAGACATTGGGCTAGTGGAGCAAGAGGAATACCTCCTCCAAGTACGTCAACACCTGAGGTATCTGCTCCACTGGAAGGACAATCTAATGAACAAGAGAAAGTTGTTTTGGGTGATATGGTATATATGATGAGATCATTTTAGAGGATGTTAGAGGCACTGATAAAATACCTCGATAGGGATGAGGGAAGATATTTTGTGCCCAATGAGGGTTCACAATGCCCTCTAGTCGTTAGTAGTAGTATACACAGAGAAATAAAAAAGGTGAATTTTCTTGAGTTCTTGATTTCCATGGATGACTTAGCCATTGAGGCATGGTTGGAGAACATGGTGATGTTCTTCTCATTAGGAGATTACACCTCCAACATGAAGGTCTGCATGGTGGTATTTACACTAAAAGGGAGTGTGCTTCTTTGGTGGAAGACACTCTTACCTCAACTAAAAATGACCATTAAAGATGTGTCATGGGAATTGTTCAAGGAACGATTATGGGAGAGGTATTTTTCCAATGAATTCATTGAGCACCATATTAATGAGTTTAATGCCTTACGACAGGGTAGTCGTACAGTACTAGAGTATGAGGCTAGGTATATGGAGCTACTTAGATTTGCTCCACATCTAAACACCGAGAAACTAAAGGTTAACAAGTTTGTGTTTGGTCTCAACTTCAACCTTTGTGTGAAAGTGAGGATATTGATGCCTCAGAGATTGCATGAAGCAGTTTAGAAGGCCCTCATTGTTGAGGAAGAACTGAACAGTGGGGGTTGTTGGCCCTTGAACAAGTTTTAGGGAAACTTTGGTCATCTTTGACCCACTTTTGGACTTTGACACGTTGGTCGAAGAAGGAGCGCCCAGGAGAAGCTAAGATCACGGATCTAACCGATTTTGAGGGTTAGGTGGACCTAATAAAGGGTTCTCTAGGGTTTTTGTAATAGGTTTATGGGATGCCGGCCCATGGTTTTTTCCCATGCTTAGGCCTTATTGTAAGGGTTAGTAAAGTATAAATAAAGAAGAATGTATTGTAGAAGCGGGGGTTGAATGTAGTTATGTGTGAATAGAGTTGCTTTGTGAAAATGAATGTATGTATGTGATTATGATTTTGTAGAGGGTGAAAGTGTTATTCTATAGGGTTTTGTCTATGTGAATTTGACCTAGTTTTGTAAGGAGGATTTGGTGCTCAGTGCGTAGATACCCTGTCTGGTGTGGATATCGACTTTGTGTCTTAGTGCACAGGAGTGAATGAATGTAAGATTCTGGTGAATAATAAAGAGGCGAAGCAGTTTGTGGACGTAGCCCCACCCTGGGGTGAACCATGTATATATGATGTCTCATGGTTTGCTTTGTGAAATGTTATCTCTATTATTCTTTTCTTAGTGCTTTTTGGCCCTTGGATATGGAAGCAAGCAGAGATTGAGGGAGAAAAGGAAAAATGTGAACTACGTGGAAGACACAATGACTGATACTGGGTCAAAGTGAGAAAAAGAGCAAAAAAGACGGTGTGAAGTAAGAGAAAGAAAGCCATTGGACTAGGAGATCAAGGATGACAGATCATAAAGGAAGAGGGATCATGGACAACTCAGCAAGTAAAAGAAAATGTCAACAGATGCTTTGGAGGACCACACGTGAAGGAAGGAAAGACATAATGGCGAAGCATTGAAAATGTGGGTCAAGTTGACCTAGGGTTTTAGACACCTGGGGTTTTGGTATATAGGGTTTTTGACATTTAGGTTTTAACCTAAGGGTGTCTGAGATCTTTTTTAATGTATAAATAAAGGTCTAAAGGACCTGGGATGGGTTGGTGTTAGGTTGGTTGAGAGTTCATTGTTGTTGTGTGATCGAGTGAGTACTATTGTGTGAGAGAGAAGTGTTGTGTGTGAGGGCTTTCTGTATTGTAAGATATTTAGCTGGGTGTGAATATTGATCATGTAGCTGGGTGCATAGGAAGGGGAGAGACAAAGAGGAGAAGAAATAAGATTTGCTAGCTAAGAGTGCAAACAAGAACTGCATGCTTCCATCTTAATATATCATAAAGCACAGTTCTGTGGATGTAGCCCTAGGGAGAGGGTGAACCACGTATATCTTGTGTTATGTGAAATTGATGTTGTGTTCTCTGTCATTTGATATGCTGCTATTGTGATATTGTGTTAGATCTCAAATATAAATTGCACAGTAGGTTTAAGGAAGATAAAGAATATCTAGGTGACTGTGTGTTGTTGTTGTGAATCCACTCTGCATTTCCTCTGGTTGTAGACACCTGTGTCTTGCAACCCCTTACAACTACTTCGGGTGAGACTGCATCTTCCTCGTAGGTGTTGCCAAAAGGGCCAGTAGTTAGGGCTTGTTGGTGCACTCTTGGAGTTGAACCCTAGGTCTGCGCCTATGCCAACAAATGGTTTTGTTGTCGGGACAAGAATCTTCTTGAGGGAATGTCAAGGTGGTTTCCATCAAAGACGAAGATTCAGAAGTGGATAGAGTATCAAGAAAAGGACTTTTCTAAAGCCCAGAACAAGAACCCCAGTCTTGGTATAGAGGATTGGTTGGAAAGATATATCTTTATTGATATACACAATATTTTCTTTGGAGGAATCCATTGGGAGTTATACGAGTGGCTAGCTATGTTAGCAGACACCCAATTTGAGATCAAACCTAGACTGCCTATCGTTTGGACGTCGGCACTGATCAAGAAGGTCAAGAGAGTTGACAACGTCATGTCAAGAGAAGTATATCACTGGTTTGATAGTACCATCGAAGGGCATATCACTGAGTTTGTTGTTGACATAGTGGAATTGTATAGCTAAGCATAGAGATATTTCTTTAAGGGACCTGGAGGAAAATTTTTACATTTTATGAAGTTGAAGATCAAGATGTTATTGCATGAGAAGAACATATTGAAGATAAAGTAATCGGTCAAATCAGAAGAGATAATGTTCAAAAACTAAGATAGCGACAATGACATAGAGGCTGGATATACGTGCAGTGGGAGAGTATTCAGAGAAGTTCCTCTTTTGAACCTATTCAAGGAGAACTACAGGGATGAAGGGTTCTACAATGGAGAATAGGTAGATATGACAGACAAAGAGCATTCACAATCAACTAGGATAGAGGAGCCTCACCAAGAAGAGCCAAAAACTTCAAGAACTGCGTCGACTATTGAAGTAAGTACTATTATTCCTCTTGTTGCTTTAACAACGTTAAGTAACCAGAGTAACCTAAGTCATCAAAATGCTCAGATCATTATCACTAGATGTCCACCACATACCCAGTCAAGAAACCTAGGAAGATCTATGGTAGATGAGATGAGGTTACCTACCCTCAGAGGAGATGGATCTAAAAATCTCGATCAACACTGGTTTCTATGTGAAGTTGTGTGGGGTATTAAGAATATCACCGACAAAGCTATCAAACGAGCTCAATTCAGCACTACCCTAAGAGATCGCGCATTGAGATGGTATATGAAATTTGTCTAAGGAGCTACACCTAAACTGTTGAATTCCATTAAGACCGTGATAACTGCCAAATTCAAGAAACCTAAATCAGAGGCATAGTGCATTACATAACTAAAGGAAATCAAGTAGAGAACAACTGAAGCTATGTGGGAGTTTGATCAGAGATTTAAGACCTTGACAAGCCATTTAAATTTTTAGATCCCAGATGAGCAGAACAAGGAATGGTTCATTACTTCCCTCTTGCCACACATCAGAGTTCCTCTGATGCAACAAAAGATTGCTTCACATGATGAGGCACTGTAGATCACCATGAAATTAGAATCAACCCTGATGGGAGAATCCAACTAAGGTATGAGTCAAATCTTGAGTCATCTAACTAGCTTATCACTGTGGGTCGAAGATATGAAGAAAGACAAGGGAAAATATAAAAGAGAAGACATCTAGTGTATCAGATGTAAGTCAGAAGGCCATGACAAGGAGCATTGCCCCCTATTTCATGAATACTTGGCCTCTGGAGCTCCAAGCCCTTTGAAGCAAGTTACCCTACCTTGGTGTGAGGTATGTAGAAATTGACATCGCCCTAATGAATGTTACTATCTGCAAAAATATGTTTAGACACCCACAGATATGTATTTCACATTCTATAAGTCAGTAGGACACGATGATAGAGATTGTAGGGCTTACGATATCATGCATGAAAGGTCGAGGAATATATACAAAAATCAAGGTAAAGTACAATAAGAAGGAATCACTGCGTAGTATAACTCTCCAGGAAGAGGAAACTTCAACCCTCATGATGGATTCTTAGGAAGAGGAAGAGGAGGAGGTATGGGTCGAGGTCAAGGAAATATCATCTGTTATAACTACACACAACCAGGACACTTGTCAAGGGACTGTCAGAACCCTTGCACCAGTTGTAGCTATTGCAACTCATTCGAGCAAGTTATTGAGGAATGTACAACATTGCTGGATAAACTTCAGAAGAAACAAGGAGGAAACCAACAAATACAACTAATCAAAGTAGAACCTCGTGAAGAAGATCCCAGAGTTTCTATTATAACTAGAGAAGGTGTTGTTATAGTAGAAGACAGAGTGATCCAAGGAAATACTACAGAAGAATCAGGAGTCAGGAAAGATACAGAGAAGACACAAGTGTTTGATGCGAAGAAAGAAAAAAAAATATTTGAGGAGGCAAGAAAATAATTTAGGAGATACCAAGGCTCTTCATCGAAGACACGACCAGAAGTAAGAGAATGTGGAATGCCTCTTGAATTTGATCAGTCTAGTTCGCCCGGAGATGGAAAAGAGGTGAGTAAACTTGTCAGTTTCTTGTATACAATTATTGAGTTGATTAAAGATGAAAAAGTCATACAAGAAATACAAAATTTGGTTGGAAAGTATGAGATAGGAAGGGTGTATCCTTTAATGAATAAAGTAGTACGTCAACTATCCAAGAAGATAAGGAAAAATAAAAAACTACACCTTAATTCTCATATTCGAGAGTATGATATAGACTATGTGGTCCTCGACTTAGGGTCGGAGGTCAATGTCATGACGAAGAAGACCTGGGAATTGATGGGAAAACCTAAGTTGATCTACTCCCCTATCAAGATTAGGATGGCTAATCAGCAAGATGTAAGTACCTTTGGAAGATTGGAGCGTGTCCCTCTGGAAATCGATGGATTAAGGACATTTGTAGACTTCAAGGTGATTGAGATAGTTGATGATAGTTGTCCTTACCTTGCGTTGTTAGGAATTTATTGGGATTTCAATAATTCCACTGTGGTTGACTTAAAGAAAATAAGAATGACGTTTGAAGGAGATGGACTTAGGGTCATTGCACCTTTGGATCTTGATGAAGGTTAGAGATACACATAACCCATTAGGGAAGAAGACCATGCATACGAACTAGAAAATATCTACAAATTAATAGCTAGACATCATGATTACATTAATCCTACAACAAATAGGAATTTGAGCTAGCGAAGTGACATTTCATGTTCATCAGATTCAGAAGAATCACTGGAAAACTAGCAGAACAAAATGTATGAAGTATCTACTAGGAGATGTGCTAGTTTAACCAGAGAAGTTCATTGGATCGACACAACAATAAGTAACTTACCCACCTTTGATGGTCTAAATCACTTAGAAGCATTATTGTTGGACTTTGAAAAAATCGTACCAACAAAACAAATATTGTTGGCAATGGATGAGGCCCTGAAATCAACTCTAGTGAGATGGTGGGGGACACACAAAAACAACATTACAAAATGGGTACAATGTCGCACTTTGATGACAACATGATTTTCAGAGAAAGTAGAAGGCTGTGAAGTTAGTTACACAGGTCGAAGTTGTCCGAAGGACCATGTGCGAAGTTGCGAGGAATCCTAGAGAAGTATTCCTCAATAATGGTGCGTACACAAATTCATGAACACACTGGACACAACCCCTATCAATTGGTACCTACAAGCAGAACTGTGCCTCATCACTGCAGATTGGGAAGGTATGACCTAGAACTTTCTAACTACCTTTTTGTTTGAAAGCCAATACCCTACAGTAGATCAAGCATTACATGTTGTAAGACAAAAAGTGTTAGAGGAGGCACCTAGCCTCCCTTTGGAGCAAGAAGAGGATGAATGGAATGCACCTCTTCAGAAGTTGCAAGGCTATTACAATATCAATGTTGTTGAAGGTGATGATCCTAGGAATGTGAACATCATAGAAAAAAAAGGCCAAAGAGATGTAGACAGACCAGGAATCGAACTACCTTTTGCTGGACAACCAATTAAAATAAAAAATCAACATTGGAACAGAAAAGAAGCCAAAACTTGTTAATATTGGAGACTATTGGGATGCTACCACTATTGATGAAATCACAGAGTTACTGCATGAATATCAGGACTTGTTTCCAACCAAGTTCATTGATATGAAGGGAATTAAAGCTCCTATGGGAGAGATGAGGATCCCTTTGAAAACAGATGAAAGGCGAGTCAAACAGAGACCCTACAGATTGAACCCTAAATATAAGGAGAAAGTGAAGGTTGAGCTTGACAGAATGCTGGAAGCAGGAATCATAGAACCTATTGAAGAATCAAAATGTATTAGCCCTATAGTGGTACAAGATAAGAATATAGGAGAAATCAGGATCTGTGTAGATCTTAGGAAGATGAATGATGCCTGCTTTCATGACCGATTCCCTACACCATTCACTGACAAAGTGCTATACAATGTAGGAGGACAAGAGGTATATTATTTTACAGATGGATTTTTTGGATACCATCAGATCCAGATTGCCATAGAAGATCACCGTAAAACCACATTTGCAACAAAATGGGGATCTTACCAGTATACAGTGATGCCATTTGGATTGAAGAATGCACCAACCATCTTTTCCAGGGTGGTGGTCGAAGAATTTAAGGAGTTTTTACATAAATTCCTGGAAGCATATTTTGATGATTGGACTGTTTTCAACATTTTTCAAAATCATATTGAATATTTAAGACTAATGTTGGATAAGTGCAGGTAGTGTCAGATTTCCGTGAACCTAAAGAAGTGCATCTTCTTTTCACCCTTCAGAGTGTTGCTGGGCCATATTGTGTGTAAGTAGGGATTGTTGGTAGATCCATCCAAGATTTCCATTATAGTCAATCTACCTGCTCCTACTTCAGTCAAACAGTTGCACACTACGCTAGAACATACTGGATACTATAGGAAGTTCATTAAGGGATACACACAGATCAAAACACCCATGGAGAATATTTTAAAGAAATATTGTTAGTTTCATTGGACAAAAGAATGCCAACAGAGCTTCGACATACTAAAACAAGAAATAGTTACTGTGCCCATTCTGGTCTTCCCATATTGGAGTAAGGAAATTCACGTGCATGTCGATGCATATTATATCGCATTAGGAGAAGTGTTAGCACAACCAGGAGCTGGATACATTGACCACCCGTTAGCCTTTGCTAGTAGGAAGCTATCAATAGCTGAGATTAATTACACCACCATAGAGTGCGAAGGATTAGCCATGGTGTATGTGCTACAAAATTTTTTCCACTACTTATTGGGAGGACACTTTAAAATGTTTACAGATCAATCTGCGCTGAAATACCTGGTCAACAAGCCACTATTGGGGGGAGAATATGCAGATGGATTTTTTTATTTCAGGAATATGATTTCAATATCATGATTAAGCTAGGAAGAATGAATAAAGGTCCTGACCACTTGTCGAGGCTGGAACACAGAGAAAAGCCTACTAGTTTGGAGGATACACTGCCATATTCACAATTATTTTCCATCGGGAAGGTTGATGATCACTTCGTGGAGATAGTGCAGTTTCTGTCAATAGGAATGGCACCTAGTGAATATACAATCACTCAAAAGAAACATTTGGTAGTGTGCGCTGCAAAATTTTCAATTATAGCTGGAAACCTATACAAGATGGGACCTGATGAGATATTGAGGAGGTGTGTTATGGAAGAAAAGAGACCATTGATCCTCCCAGAAGCACATGAAGTCATTGCAGGAGGACACTATGAAAGGAAAGAAAGAGTGCAGAAGATTCTTAGGGTTGGCCTTTGGTGGCCTACTCTACACAAAGATGCTAAGGAATACTATAAGGCCTGTGATGTATGCCAAAGAGTTGGGAAACCATTCAGAAGAGATGATATGCCTTTAGCACCTCAACTGACCTTACAGTCATTTGAGAAATGGGCCATTGACTTTGTAGGAGATATCAACCCACCAGGAAAGTACACAGGAGCTAGATACATAATCACTCCGACAAAGTACTTGACTAGATGGGCAGAAGCAAGAATAGTTAAGGACTATAGTGAAACTAAAACTACATGATTCATATTTGATGATATCATAACTAGGTTTGGATGCCCAAAAATCCTTATGAGCGATCAAGGCACACATTTTATTAACAAGACTATTGAAGCCTTGACTCAAGAATTTGAATTTCACCATCAGAAGAGAACACCCTATCATCCACAAGCAAATGGGACAGTTGAAGCATTCAATAAGATCTTGGAGATAATGCTGACAAAGATTTGCAGTGTGAACAAAGATGATTGGGATTTGAGAGTACTAGCAGTATTATGGGCCTATAGAACCACTTGCAAGAAACTGACCATGCAGATCCCCTTTAAATTGGTCTATGGTCTAGAAGCACTTGTACCCATGGAATATTTGGTTCCTAGTCTGAGAATTGAAGCCTTTATAAATATGGATGACATTGGCGCTGTGAAAGAGAGGCTTGTGCAGTTGGTTGAACTGGAATAAGATAGATTTATTGCAGAATTTCACCAGCAGGTTCAAAAAGAAAGAGAAAAGGCCTACCATGATAGACACAAGAAGAAGAAATATTTCAAACAAGGAGATCTGGTATTGGTATATGACAGTAAGTTTATGAGGCATCCAAGGAATTTAAGGACACATTGGCTTGGACCATATGAGGTTTCCTATATTACAGAAGGAGGAGTTGTGCAGTTGAAGAATTTGACTAGAGATAGGAAGGAAGGTTTGGTGAACATGAGCTGGTTGAAATTGTATTATGACAACCAGATGCCTCACAGATCTCAGTAAAAGCATAAGAAAAAGGGTATAGGTACCAGGTGCATTTGAAACTGGGTACCAGACATAGAAAAGACAGTTTGGATATATAAGGGAGGGACAGATCAGAAAGGACAGGCTGCCTTGTGTAGTCTAAAGTTGAAATAAAATAGGAAGTTCAGACCTGAAGTGCCTTGGGATGAGTCACAGGTGAGTGTTGGGGGCATGTTGGCCCTTGGATATGGAAGCAAGTGAATATTAAGGGAGAAAAGGAAAAATTTGAATTGTGCGGAAGACATAATGACTGATACTGAGTCAAAGTGAGAAAAAGAGTAGAAAAGATGGTGCAAAGTAAGAGAGAGCAAGACGTTGGATTAGGAGATCGAGGATGACAGATTAGAAAGGAAGAGGGATCGTGGACAAATGAGTAAGAGAAAGAAGATGTCAACATATGCTTTGGATCACTGCGTGTGAAGGAGAGAAAGATAGGCTGGAGAAGCCCTGAAAACGTAGGTCAAGTTGACCTAGGGTTTTAGACACCTAGGGTTTTGGTATCTAGGGTTTTGACACTTAGGTTTTAACCTAAGGGTGTCTGAGAGCTATTGTAATGTATAAATAAAGGTCTAAAGGACCTGGGATAGGTTGGTTCTAGGTTTGTTGAGAGTTCATTGTTGTTGTGTGATCGAGTGAGTACTATTGTGTGAGAGAGAAGTGTTGTATGTGAGGGCTTTTTGTATTGTAAGATCTTCAGCTAGATGCGAATATTGATCCCGTAGCTGGGTGCGCAGGAAGGGGAGAGATAGAGAGGAGAATAAAAATATCTGTTAGCTAAGAGCACATACAAGAACTATATGATTCCATCTTAATATATCATAAATCACAGTTCTGTGGACATAGCCCTAGGGAGACGGTTATTGTTGGATCATGTTGTCATTGATGCCAATGGTTTGATTATTTGGGATATTGTTGGATGCTATGTAAATGGTTTGGTTGATGTCATTGATTGATGTCAAGTAATTGATTGATATGATTCCCTTGATGAGAATGATATATGTCCAAGTGGAAACCAATCGATAAAGATGGATCATTGAAATGGAGGACCCATGCTTGTATGTGGAATAATGAGATGAATATCAATGAAGTTGTTGGTGAAACTATCCTATTTGGATAGTGCTTCTCATGCCATTTCCAATGGTATGTGTAATGTCACATAACTCCTCAGGGTTTGAGAGTTATGGCATTATGAAGTTGGAGGACCCCCATATGAAGGCTTGAAGCCCCAAAAGGTCAAAGAAGTAAAAGTGCTTGAAAAGAAGATATCATTATTTAAATGATAAAGTAAAATGACAGAATCAAGAAGGAATATTTAAATGATAAAGTATTGGAGAAATTTCTATTCATGGAAAGTGGTTAACCCTAAAATAAGGAAAATAGGTTAAGTGACCTATAAATGAGTTAAGTAACCTAAAAATGGGTTAAGTAACCTAGAAGATGAAAGTATAAATAAGAAGCTAGGATCTCTTGTAAAAGACACATTTTTGTGAGATTCCTTGTGGATCAATGGAGAGCTTCTTGTGGAGTATTGATGGAGAGTTTCTTGTGAGAGAATCTTATTGGTGTGGATATCTTGAGCATGATTGAAGATCTATTCTGAGGAAGAGAGAGAGAGGAGGATCTCATGGGAATCAAAGTTTCGGCAATGTCGGAGATCTTTACGGAAAAAGTCTCGGAGTCACATAAAACCCTATTTTCTGATGCCCACGCGGGTTGTCTATGTATAGGGTGCGTATACATGCAAGTTGATTGTGTACAGGGAGCGTGGACTGAATAACCTCATGGAGATTTGTGTTTAAGCTGGTGCCAAGCTCTTGAAAGATGAGGTAGGTTCCAAATCTGCATTCTATGGCCTTAGATCTATCACTAAGACACTAGTATGGTTACATTAATGTCTTGATAGATACTTTTGTTTGATATGTTGTGAATGCTTAGGGAATTCTTAGTATGGATTCTATGATGTGGCTCAGTTTGGTTGATTTGGTTGATGGAGTGAGCAGCACTCTTGTGATTCAGTAGTGACATGATTGCTATGGTATACTAGCTATTTATACATGATTGAGATAGCATTCATATTGACTTGTTATGGAGCATGAGCAAGCTATTGGAGAGCTTGGATGTGTTGTGACTGGCTGTGGGTTATTTTGGACAATGAAAGATAGAAGGGTTCTAAGCACATGAAGAAAAGAAAATCCCTAGTTTCTTAGAAGCAGATGCTTGTTGCATTATACAATGGCCGCGTTCACACACGGGTTGTAGTGAGCCAGGGCATGTTTACATGCGGGCTGCACTACTGACAGGTCGCGTACCTGTTGACACATTGATATATGTTGAGGATTGTTGCCTCATCTTAGTTGGTGCTGAGGATGTAAGCTAAGTCTTGCATATAGAGCTGATGCTCTTGTAGAGTTGTACTCTATTCAGTTGTTGCTGATAAACCCCAAGGATTGTAGTTCATAATAAAAAGAAAATTGTACATACATCTTGTGTTATTTGTATTCATTGTGGTGATGACTTGTTGATGATATATTGTTGATATATGTTGTTGATATGTGCCTACATCTAACTGGTTATAAATGACAACAATGGGTAATGAATAAATGTTAAATGCCAGCTAATGAGTTTTGTGTAAGAGGGAAGTTTTGTGAAAAAGAGCCCCACACTTATTCGTCCCCCCCTCTAAGTGTGGTAGGTGTGTCCAACAATTGATATCAGAGAGGGCCTTCACTACAAGCCTTAACAAGCTTGAAGGAGATCCATAGACACACAAATGGATGATGAAGTTCCAATCCTTGATGAGGAAAACTATTCTACTTGGAGAATAGAGATGAGAGTGTATTTGAAGACAATGGGAGCAACTATTTGGAAGGCAACCATCG
>JASDQU010101044.1:131913-160797 GCA_032191745.1 Picea mariana
TATGGCTAAAGCTAGAGGAGACATATCAAAGCAAGGACGAGAAAGGAGAAGTTGAAGACCACTCCATCAAGATCATCAAAGGTAAAGAATCATCAAAGACTCTTGAATGCATTATTTCTAAATGTGATTTTGAATACATTTCAAGTGAAGATAAAGAATCAAGTGATGATAGCACAAAGTAAGATCTTGAAGACATTTCAAATGAAGGCAAAGAAGTATGTGTTGATATTGACAAAAAGGAAGATAATGAGGATATTTCAAATGAAGGTAAAGAACACTCTAAAGCCCTTGAATGCAACGATGATGATGATGAATTTTTCTCTACAAGTGAAGAAGAAGAGGTAGATATAGTTTGTGTAAAGTTTGATGGTATTTATCCCATGAAAAGAATAAAAAGAAAACTATTAAAACTTCAAAAGGAAGTTGAAGAGGGTTTATACATGTATAGGAGTGATCATTTTTATACACACTATAACTATCTTTCGGATAACACTAAGAAGTTTCTTAGAAGGAGTCAAAGGAACTTCTTGAAGTTAAAGGGAATGCTCAAAGAACAAGAAGAGAGTTCTAAATGAGAAGAAAAGGAAGAAGAGATCACAAGACTAAAGAATGGAAAATAAGACATGAATATAGATGATAAGATTAGTAAAAGTTTTGAAACTATTGTCCATCTCAGGACCCAAATTGAAGAAGCCAAAAGAATAGAGGAACTATTGAAGATTCAAATAATTAAAAAGGAAGATTCATGTTGCAAGTTAGAAGATGAAATTGTTGACCTTAGAAAGAAGGTATAGAAGTCAAACAAATTCTTGAATAGCTCATGAATCTTAGATGAAATATTGGAATGTCAAAGACCATCATGTGATAAATCAGGTCTTGGATACAAAGAAAAAGATAAACATGTTGAAGAAATCACCTCAAAGAAGCATAAGGTAAGTCCATCAAAGAATCATAAGGTAAGTCCATCAAAGAAGGAAGACAATGTTGCAAAACAACCATATACACAAGGCAAAGAAAATTTCAAAAGAACAAAGAAAGGAAGAAATCAAGAAGACATTTTTGGGACACCAAAACAAAGGTATGAAAGTGTTTTTCATGGGCATTGTTATTCATGTAATGGATATGGTCACAAAGCTTTTGAATGTAGATCTTATGAAAGGAGATATAATGGAAGATTCTATAACACCACAAGGTGTTGGAGATGTGATCAAATAGGACATAGTTCTATTCATTGTAACTCTATGAGATGCTACAGTTGTAGTGTATTTGGCCACAAATCCCAGGAGTGCTGGAACACAAGAAGAAATTCCATGATGAGGAATTCACATAGCATGGATAGAAGAAGAAATGAAGTAAGAAAGGGAGACATCTTTGAAAATATGGATACTTAGAGCTCAATTTTTGAAGAGAAAGGTCATCTACAGAAGTGGGTGAAGAAGACAGAGCAGCCAGATCAGAATGAAAGATTGAAGGGAAGTTCAAATGTGTCATTTACTAACGCATATGTAGGTAACAATGGTGACAGTTGCGTGTCCATGCATGATGACCTTGAATAGGTTGCGTACACACGCGCTCAGTTGTGCAGCAGGCCGCACGTTTGTTGTAAAGCCTTGGGAAAAAGGTAATGCACATGGCTTGGAGTTTGATGTGATGGTATAACTCTGTACTTCAGAGTCTGACATTGTTTATTGCAGGTTTTGACACTATTTGTTGTAGTTTTTTCATGGTTCTATGTTATATCATGTAAGGTGATGATGTAAAATAAATTTTGGGTGCATGGCACTAACCCAAGAGTATGGATTGATGGTGAGCAAATGCTCATCTATTGGATTATGTAAAATAATCTGGTGGTGTACTTGGTTGGTATATCTTATGATTAGTAGATATTGGTGGATGCACATGTATGGAATATTGGTAGATGCACATGGTTAGCATATTGGTGGATACATTTCATGGATAATATCTTTTGCCACATTGTTGATGGACATGGTTGATGTACATGGGTGTTGTGCATGGTGGTGTTGACAGGAGAAATTGACCGCTTGTCAATTGGAGTGGTGGATCCAGTCCGGGGTTGTCTAAATAACCCAAGCCGTTTGGATTAATCCACTCCGACGGGTTTAGCGGCTTCATTAGCCAATCTAAGTCCTAGGAAAGTGAAAAAATTGAGCTAAAGAAACTAATCAAAGTGAAAAACAACTACTGCAAACTATATACAAATCTAATATATATATATACAATTTATTAACTAATATTATAAAACAATAATTCTACTTATTAAATGTTCATTTATCAATACAAATAAATCTTGATTATATATACAACATCTACAAAATAAAAATTTTGATCGAAATCTGCAAAATCATCTGTGAATTGTCTTATAATAGCAAAGCTATTATTTTTTTTATATATAATTTTTATGAGAAAGAAATAAAATGACAACTATCTAAGCTAAGTAATAAAATAACAATCTTAACTGTAAATATGAACTATAGAGATGAACAGTGAGACATGTTCAGATTACAAGAAATTTATATATTAACTAAAATAATTAAATAGCACTAACAAACTAACCTGTAGTAGTGTTTCCTATTTGTCCTGTGCACAGTATTCGATTTAGCTGTTTGATGGGGGAAACCCGCACCAGATTTTCCAAAAGCTTCTCGTAAACAGGAAGCAACGACGCTCTTCAATACGAATGACAGAACAAACAAGACATATGGCAACATCAATTTTATATTTTACAAATAATCACATCAAGATAAATCCCTCTGCAAAGATTTGTACATAACTGCTCATTCAACCAAGAAGGTTAACCTTCTGTTCATTAAATTAAAACAGGATAATTGTTGTAAGTAAAATGAGATACATCGAATATGGACAATACTTAAATCATATCACATCAACCTGTAACAAATCTTGATATCTAAAGTAGTCAATAATTTGATTACAAATTGAAATGCACAAAAACTTGAACAAAAGTAAGATAAATTGAAGCTAAAGCTGTACAAAAAATCCACTTTCATTCGAGTCTGTATAATCATTAGTCCATAGTCTTTGTTCTCCCAACAGTGATGGATTGTTTACAAAAAATAATAAGTATATAAAGTCCATAGGATAAAACATTCCTTGTGGAAATTATAAAAAACTGTTTGCAAAAAATATGGGAACAATCTCCTAGATTCCTATTTCTTTCTAAGACTAACAACCTAATCAAAATTGTGTAACAAAAAGCATGTTATAAAATGCCATTATTGATCCAATTCCCATTGGAATTCATGTGTACCTGTAGATGCACAAAAATAAATGATTTTAGATTGTGTTTAATTGAAAAATCAATAGAAATTCAAATTTTATGACTAGCTATAGAATCTCATGATTTGGTAGCTAGTCATTATTCACAAACAGAACCGTATTGAATCAATTTAATCATAACAGAAATATATGAAATTTATTAAAAAAATCCTTTATATTAATTCATAGCAACAAAATCGTTTTGAAATCATTTTTGAAACATCATACCTTGGTTTCAGGGATACGATTCGATCAGACTATTTTTGAGTTAACAATGGCAGTGGCTGCCTCTACATTTTTTAACATGACAGAGCCTGTGGTCTTTTGCCACTTATCATTAGCTTGCAATATATCATTTTACTTGGTTAACATAGTCACTCGGTCCTCCAAGGAATTGATTCGGGATTGCAACAGAGGGACATCTGTATAGTATCATTCGAGCCATGAGTTGCATTCATTGCACTGTGGTTGATCATGCCGTGTCATAACAACAACGTTTGGACGCTGTTGGGTTCTATGCGCACTACAGGAGCCATAACAGATAGCACAGAGTCAACAGGGTAACTGGTGAGGGGGTTTGACAGGGTAGACATAGAACTAATTTCTCGTAGGCTTTCCCAAAACAAGTAGAGGCAACCCGATGTGCAAGGAAAATGTTAATGCTTATGCGTGTGAGGGTGGTGGAGTGAATTGAAACCATGAAAAACTATCATGTTGGCATGTACAATCGATGGCACCTTGGTAATAACTTCTTTCATAACACAATCCAAAATATTATAAACCAAATGTCAAATGGATTATCACATAATCATTAAAATCCATAAAATGCGTAACCCAAAAATATTTTAACCAAATGAAATATCAAATAACCATTTGAAAACCATGACCAAAAAATGGTCTAAATGTTAAATCAACAATAGCATTTGTATGATTTGAAAGAAACCACTATATCGAACATTGCACCAATGATTTAATCACAAAGTTAATGCGTTCTATGAAACCATTGCACCAAGGATTTAATCACAAAGTTAATGCGTTCTATGAAACCATTGCACCAAGGATTTAATCAAAGACACCAAAAAAAATCATTGCATCACAAACTTATAAATCAAAACCATATTAACAAAAATTCAAAGTGAATAAAGGTTTGGTGTTTTGACAAATGTATGACCATTAGTGAGTTGGAGGTAAAACAATTATGACCATATGAACAAAAGGATTCATAACAATTCAAAAGAATATTTTAATGCTATCATCATGACTTCCAACTCAAGGTTTTCATGCTTGCAGTCGTGAAAATGAAAACGAAAGGCAGGTGTGTGAATGTGAAAGATAATAGTGTCGTTTCGTTTAAATAATTGTGACGAGTATTGAGGGTTCAAAACCCTTATGTAGGCAGCTTGTAAGGAAAAGATAAAATTGCAAAATGGTTGCCAACAATGGCGACACACTGGTAGACGCAGTTATCTCTGCCAAAGAACAAATCCAGATTAGGATAATGAGAATAATTCTAACTCAAAAACAACCAGAAAATTGTTTAAACATCATCATTAATCATAAAAAATTCCAGCTGTGCTTAAAAGATGAAAAATGATAACAGTCTTAATAAAAGCGAGTCATGATATTAAAGATAAAATCTCTAATACTGTTGACAAAGCCACTGCTGCTAGTAGGCGTCCATAGCCTTGATAGGGTTGCCATTTAACCCACTCTGATATATGTATCCTACCAGGAAGTTCTAGATCAGAATAAAGGACATTTTAAAGTCAAGAGATTCCATACTTGCGAATTTTCATATACCCGACATTGCTTCACTGCCAGCAGGCCTGTTCAGTACCTTGACAAAGTTGTCTTGGCATCATGCATGCATTTACCCGCTGCCAACAGACCTGTTCAGTATCTCAGTGGGTTTACAAGCACTTCCCACAGCTCTTTTAATGATTTATTTAGTTTTTAAAGATATATAATTGAGCGGGGTGACACTGAAAATTATGATATTTTGGACATATTTTTATAGACCTTGAGAGAATTTTTTAACTGTCCTTCATTAAGATTCAGAGATGGTTTGTTTACAAAATTGACCTTTGAAAGCAGGGAGACATCTTCTAAGTTATTCCCTTAAGGGGACAGCGTAAGAAGAAAATAGATGATCGTGACAGGCTTCACTTACAGATTGAAATCAATAAACTTCTTTCAAACAACAGGCTTTCCTTAACATGGTTGTAAATTTCAGAAGCATATCACAATTGATGTTTAGACAACTTTTCAGCAGTCATTTAAGTGGAAAATTTTTCTGTTTTCTTTGTATGAATAGTTCATAATGCAGGTATGTGTATTTCAAAAGTGAAAACTGATAAGCATAAGGAGAAATAAAAACCAAAACAACAACAAAAAAACAAATAAAAGAAAAATATTTACACAGTATACACAGGGTTGTCATCAAGCAAAATACCTTTTTAGAGCTTGGACATTCATCGGATAGGTGTCTGGCTGTCCCTCTAGACTCTGTAATCGGAAAGAGCTAGGACCCAATTTCTCAGCAAATAAAAACGGTCCTAGCCATAAGTTCCGAAACTTCATATGCTCTCCCTTTCCCTCATGTGGTTTGTCCCATTTCAAGACAAGGTCACCTACTTCAAAGTTCTTGTCAGAGGCAGAGTTGGAATCAAACCATCTTTTAACCACAAGTTGATGCTTATCTAACTTACATTTTGCTTGAGCCCTTACCTCTTCTAGTTTTATTAAAGCGTTAAGTCGACTCTCCAAAGGGGGGCAGTCCACTTCTTGTATTTTCTGTAATAGTTGTAGTGAGAGAAGAAGAACATGTGGTGGAAAAATTGCTTTTCTTCCATAGATGAAAAAGAAGGGAGAGTTACCCACAACAGTTTTGGGTGTTACTCTATCAGCCCAGATTGTGTTTAACAGTGCATTATGCCATTTTTTGTGATTTTTAGATACCTTTCTCTTGATGATTTTAATCAGATTCTTATTTGTTGATTCTGCTAATCCATTTCCCTGAGGGTAGTAGCTGGCAGAATATTTCAATTTAATTCCTTTTTCTAGAGTGAACTCACTCATCTCAAGAGATGAAAAATAAGAAGCGTTATCAAATACTAAACAGTCAGGGATACCAAAACGAGTAATAATATTGGAATTTAAAAAGGCAATTACCTGACTAGTATTTACAGCTCTTAAGGGGGCAGCTTCAGACCACCTAGTGAAGTAATATATGGTTGTTATAATAAACTTATGCTGCTGTGAGGATGGCATATTGATTGGTCCTATAATATCAAGACCCCACTGTTGAAAAGGGGAGTCTACTGAAACAGACTGCAAAGGAAAGTCCGGTTTCTGTATCTGCCTGGATGCTTTTTGACAAATAATACACTTGCGACACAAGGCATGAGAATCTCTAAAAAGTGTAGGCCATTAATAACCTGCTCTTAAAACTTTATGGGCAGTGGTATCCCCACCAAAATTCCCGCTGGCCTCTCCTGCATGCAATTCTAATAGGACCTTTTCTGCTTCATCTTTCTCAAGACAGCGCATTAGTACTCCATCAAAATTTTGACGAAATAGAATACCATTAATCAACTGAAAGGAGATAGATTTTAATATTAACGCTCTTCTTTTAGTGGGATCCGGGTGACAGGGGGCTAACCCATGTTCAAGATAGAATTTTATAACGTCATACCAGGGACTGACAGAGTTTTGTGCACAACATATTGAATTTTGATTGTGCTGGCCTGGGTTTGAAATATCGTTTTCTTCTTGCTGTCCTGTCGCTGAGTTAGCGACTAACTTACATAGCCCTTGGCTTCTCACTATTTGTGCTGGTGTGATTTATATGTCATACTCTTGTAAGGAGGTGACCTAGTTGGCCCTCTTTTCACCTAGTTCTTTCTGCACTAACATATTTATGACGGCTGGGTAAGGGACAATAATTTTCATCCTAGATTTCAAAAGATAAGATTGGAAGTGCTTTATTTCTTTAAAAACAACATAGGCTTGCTAATATACCACTGGGTAATTAAGTTCTGCACCTTTGAAAGAAGAGTTCATAAAGGCAATTGGGACTTCATTATTTTCAACGTTCTTTTGAGTTAGGACAGCAGTGTAGGAGTAGTCAGAAGAAAATGTGTAGAGCGTGAAGTCTTGCAAAAAGTCGGGGCTCATGAGAGAAGGAGCATCTATTATGGCCTTTTTTATTGAATTAAAATCTTGGTTTTATAAGGGTCCCCAATGATATTGTGCATCTTTCTTAATTAAATTTTGTAAAGGTCTCACCATTTCAGAGAAACTGGGGACAAATCTCCTGACAAATTTTATYTGGCCTAAGAAAGAATGCATAGAATTATTGGATGAGGGAGGGGGGAGTTTCGAGATGAATTGAGTCCTTTCAGGTTCGATAATCATCCGTTTGCTTGATACAATAAATCCTAAGAGCTTACCTTGTTCTACTGTGAAGATAGATTTTTTAGGATTCAAGGAAATGTCGTACTTACGACATCACTGTAGAACGACTCTTAAATGAGCTAGATGATCAGTTTTGTTTTTTGAGAAAATAGTAACATCATCTAGGTAAGCTACGACAGATTTATTGATTAAGGCTCAGAAAGAAATGTCCATCGCTCTCTGGAAAGTGGCACCGGCATTAATGAATCCAAAGGGCATTTTCCTATAAGCGTAGGTTCCCCATGGAGTGCGGAAGGTAGTTTTAAGTTGGTCTGGAGGAGACATCGGGACTTGGTTGTACCCTGAAAAACCATCCAATAAGGATAGTATTTCAGAACCAGATACCTGTTGAAGGATCTATTCCATGGGTGGGACAAGGTAGTTGTCTTTATCAGACACTCAATTAAGCTTTCAAAAATTGATGCATAGTTGGATTTCACCACTCTTCTTTCGGACAGAGAAAAGGTTAGAAACCCATTGCGTGTGCCTAACTGGGAAAATTATCTTAGCATTCAGGAGTTTATTTAATTCTTTTTTGACGGTCAGTTTGAGTTTAGGGTGCATTTTTCTTAACTTTTGTTGAAACGATAAGGTTTGGGGTTTCATAGGAATGACATGTTGTATGATGTTAGGGTCAAAGGTTTTTAGGTCGTCATATGTCCATGCAAAAAAATCTTTGAATTTAATAAACGCCACTTTCTCTTGTTCAGAATACCCCACCCCTAAATTAATGCACTGTGGATTATCATTAGTTCCCAAGTTTATTTTTTCATGCGATAACAAGGAACTATTTGTTTTACAACTGACTGATTTTTTGAATTTTTCTTGAAGATCATAAAACTTTTCTAATCTAACTACATATTTAGGGATATAATTTACCATGTTTGATGAAGATTCAGGAGATATCGTATCTAATATTACCGTGAAATCGCGCAGATTGTCGTCATGAGTGCATTCGTCGATCACTGTGCCTTGGAAAGTTTCTTCCATATGCAGGAAACTAATAATTTGTTGATTGCCGTCGAAGACTCTCCAATTCATAATGTTGTCGGGGACAGATGGCCTGAACAATAGTTTGATGGACAACGCATTCGGGGACAATCCTTCTGCAAGAAAGAGTTTTGAAGCTACATTAGCTAATAAATCAGCTTCCGAATTATTCAATCTAGGAATAGAATTTATGTTGAAAGCAAAAAACTTATTCATTAGATTCCATACCTCAGATTGGTAGCTTTTAATATGCAGAAACAGACAGTGGATAGAATATCTTACCTGTCTAACCACAATTTCTGAATCGCCAAAGACAGTCAAATTTTGAATGTTCATATCTAATGCTTTTCTGAGGCCTTGCAATAAAGCCTCATATTCTTCTATGTTATTAGTACATTCAAATTCTAACCTGCATGCAATCAGGGTTTTGTTACCTGCTGGATCAATAATAACGCAACCCGCATCAACTCCTTCTTTGGACTTTGACCCATCAAAGTAAAGAGACCATATTTGATTTTTATCAGGTGCATGAGAACATTGGGTAGGAACTATTGGCTGCATGTATGCCATAATCTCAGACTGTTGTTCCGGGTTAGTGATAGCTGAAGTCTCGGCCATGAAATTGCCGAAAAAGGTATCCATCCTTTGTATTTTGGGTGAATCGACAGAAGGGGTAAATGGTTCGTTGGGATCATTTAAATCTGTGACTGTGAGCTTTAAGTAGCATTCACGATTTACCTTGATCTTGTTGGGCTTGCCATTCTCGGGCAGCGACAGGTGAGACCAATCTATCGCGAAATAGCTGTGTAACATCTCTGACTAGTCTCTGGTTAAAAAAAAACCATAAACTTCTGGAATATCCACAACAATAATATCAATCACTTGATGAACTTTGGGGTTAGACGATAATATTATAAGCACATTCCTTAATTCGCCTATAACTTTAACACTAGTTCAATCAAGTTGGATGATATTTAAGGTGTATGGTTCAACTTCAGCATTAATCTTCTGACACACAGACCATGACATTACATTGGATGATGCTCCTGAATCTACCATACAATTGTGCACATTCCTATTAAATATTTCGAAAGTTAACAAAAATGGAGGTACGTTTCTACGAGTACTAATGGTGGAATCTTGTGGCTTTTTACTCGCAGTTTCTAAAGCTAATTTATCTACATTTGTTACATTATTTACAGGAAGGCCTCCCTTCTCGTGAGGATCAGGATTGTTCTTGGCGGAAGCCTTCTGAGGAAATTTTGTGTTGTTCTGAAAAACTTTGTTACTGCTTGGATTACCGTTTTTTCTATTCTCTGCGATATTCTGTAACATTTTTTGTTGCAGAAATGGAAATTTTAATAATTCATAAACATAAATGTTAGCCCTTAACTTTTTTAGATCTTCAACTAAATCATAATCTAAGTTTGGGTTTACATGACTCTGTTTAGTCTTAGCTAGATTAGACTGTTTTGGGGGCAAAGTTGTAGTGTTTTCAGAAGAAGGTTTGTTTGTTGTCTTACTCCTAGTATTGTAGGGATGTACTATCTCAAAATTAGCTTGAAAAATGCTATCCGAGAAGTGTCCAAAAATGTTCAGAGAAGATTCATCTTCTTCAAATGTCTCTTGTTCAACTACTTCCTCAGGGATCTCAGGGGGCATCAATTTATCCTGGGCTTCTAGATTTGTTTGAATGGCGAATTGTAGGCTTTCTAGATTTAGGCCCTCGGTATTTGAATTAGGTCGGTTGGTGGGAAAAGGATTCCTAAATGGGGGTTTTTAAGGCCCTTTGCTAGAAGAAGCTTCTTTGACCATCCTTTTCAAATCTATAACTTGATTTGACAGTTTTTTAATGAATTTTGTTAGGTTTTCTAAATCTGAGCTTTCAAGTTGTGTTTTATTTTGAGCGGGTCTAGGAAGTATCTCGATTTTCTTTTTGGAAGATGAACTAGTCTCTATTTTGTTGCTAGTAGTGTCTTTTAAACTAAGGATGTCTTTCTCAATCTGACTGGCCTCTTCGAAGGCCTCTAACAACGTGGTTTTCTTAGATCACTTTACCCAAATGGCTATACTTTGATGTAAGGCTTTAGTATAGTATGCTATGATAAGATTCTCAGCAGGCATCAAATCCGTAGGGATTCAGTTCTTTAGTGTTAAGAATATTTGCTTAGAGTCATTGATTTTCTTTTTGGGGTTCATCCTTAAACTAGAAAGATCCATGACTAGAACTTATGGGGACTTATCATCTCCAAACTTCTCAATAAAGCAAGATTCAAACTTCTCCCATAACACGATCGTATGGGGCTGCTGGGCAAAGTACCAAGTAGAGGCATTGCCCTCGAAAGTATAGGGGAACAACCTACAGACTATGTCTTCGTGCTCAAGATTACAGAGTCTAATGGCTAACATAAACTTTTTAATGTGATCTTCGACGATCTATTTAGAGTTAGGGTCAAACTTGGGGAGCCACTTCTCCAGATGTTTGGGTAAGGGATGCTGAGGCTCGGGTATGGCTACTGCATCTTGGTTGAACCAGGGTCTGGTAGGATTGTTTTGGTTGGCCATTGGTGTGTGCGGTGTGGA
The DNA here is from genome assembly GCA_032191745.1 of Picea mariana. Classification (NCBI taxonomy): domain Eukaryota; kingdom Viridiplantae; phylum Streptophyta; class Pinopsida; order Pinales; family Pinaceae; genus Picea; species Picea mariana. The sequence continues at coordinate 143,236 of JASDQU010101044.1, forward strand.
AGGTTGGGAAGAGGAACTGCCTTCGTCAGAAGATTCTTCTCCAGAAGAAGAAGGGGATGATGGAGGTGGTGAGGGTGGTATTCTAGATCCTCCTACAGTAGGAGTGAGGGTTGGATTTGTAGGGTTTAAAGTGAGGTTAGTGCCTCCAAGTTGTTCTCTGATATCAGAGAAATCTAATGGTTGGTCCAAAGGCCGATTTGGTTGTCTTAAATGGGCAAAGGCACTATGTGTTCTTATGAGAGATTGGTGAACAATCTCTTGTATGTCACCACCTGTAGGATTTGGGGTTACTAGTTCTACTGTGATTCATAGATCGTCATTTGATGTGGTTGTTGTTTGAGGGACGATGTTGTCATTTGAATGACTTCTTTTCACTATAGGTGAGTGGTTGGGTGGTGGAGGAGTCTTACAACCACCTCGTGCCATTAATAATTTTCAGGCCCTCCTTCTAGCGCCATTTGTTGACGGGCGGAATTGACCGCTCGTCAAGTGGAGGGGTGGATCCGGTTCGGGGTTATCTAAATAACCCAAGCCGTTTGGATTAATCCACTCTGATGGGTTTAGTGGCTCTGTTATCTGATCTAAGTCCTAGGAAAGTGAAAACACTGAGCTAAAGAAACTAATCTAAGTGAAAAACAACTACTGTAAACTATATACAAATCTAATATATATATATATATATATATATATATATATATATACAGTTTACTAACTAATATTATAAAACAATAATTCTACTTATTAAATGTTCAGTTATCAATACAATTAAATCTTGATTATATATACATCATCTACAAAATACAAATTTTGATCGAAATATGCAAAATCATCTGTGAATTGTCTTATAACAGAGAAGCTATTATTTTTTATTTTTATAATTTTTATGAGAAAGAAATAAAATGACAACTATCTAAGCTAAGAAATAACATAAAAATCTTAACTGTAAATTTGAACTATAGAGATGAATAGTGGGACGTGTTCAAATTACAAGAAATTTATATATAAACTAAACTAATTAAATAACACTAACAGACTGACCTGTAGTAGAGTTTCCTATTTTTCCCGTGCACAGTATTCAATTTAGCTGTTTGATGGGGGAAACCCGCACCATATTTTCCAAAAGCTTCTCATAAATAGGAAGCAGCGATGCTCTTGAATACGAATGACAGAACAAACAAGACATATAGCAACAACAATTTTATATTTTACAAATAATCACATCAAGATAAATCCCTCTGCAAAGATTTGTACATAACTGCTCATTCAACCAAGAAGGTTAACCTTCTGTTCATTAAATTAAAACAGGATAATTGTTGTAAGTAAAATGAGATACATCGAATATGGACAATACTTGAATCATATCACATCAACTTGTAACAAATCTTGATATCTAAAGTAGACAATAATTTGATTACAAATTGAAATGCACAAAAGCTTGAACAAAAGTAAGATAAATTGAAGCTAAAGCCATACAAAAAATCCACTTTCATTCGAGTCTGTATAATCATCAGTCCATAGTCTCTGTTCTCCCAACAGTGATGGATTGTTTACAAAAAATAATAAGTATATAAAGGCCACAAGATAAAACATTCCTTGTGGAAATTATCAAAAATGTTTGCAAAAAATATGGGAACAATCTCCCAGATTCCTATTTATGTCTAAGACTAACAACCTAATCAAAATTTTGTAACAAAAAGCATGTTCTAAAATGCCATTATTGATCCAATTCCCATTGGAATTCGTGTGTACCTGTATATTCACAAAAATAAATGATTTTAGATTGTGTTTAATTGAAAAATCAACAGAAATTCAAATTTTATGACTAGCTACAGAATCTCACGATTCTGTAGCTAGTCATTATTCACAAACATAACCGTATTGAATCAATATAATCATAACAAAAATATATGTGATTTATCAAACAAATCCTTTATACTAATTCAAAGCAAAAAAGTTGTTTTTAAATCATATTTGAAACATCATACCTTGGTTTCAGGGATACGATTCGATCAGGCTATTTTTGAGTTAACAATGGCAGTGGCTACCTCTACATTTTTGAACACGACAGAGCCTATGGTCTTTTTCCTCTTATCATTAGCTTGCAATCTATCATTTTCCTTGGTTAACATAGTCACCCAGTCCTCTAAGGACTTGATTCGATATTGCAACAGAGGGACATCTGTATAGTATCATTCGAACCATGAGTTGCATTCATTGCACTGTGGTTGATCAGGTCGTGTCATTACAGGTGAGGAATATTTTAAATTACCAGGGGTTCCACTATCAAACTTGATCCTGGGGAAGTTGGGGTCATCTCTAAGGCACAACAAAAGTTTGGATACGTAGTCATAGGGCTTGACAGAACAAATGCTGTGTGAGTATGGGTACTCCTCGGTCAGAAATCGCTCAATTTCAGAATCCGAATCTTCACTCAAAACAATTGGCTTCTAGTCTGTGTTTTGTTTGGGTTTATTACGAGAACACCTAGATACCCAGCGCGCAGCCTTCTTACCCTTGCTATTGACATCAATATTACTCTTGCCCTTTTTTCTTGTAGGCCTCTTAATAGGCTTAGCATTGTCTTTTAAACATGAGTCAGGCAGGGTGTCGGGTAGGTCATCGTTCGGGTAGGTCGAGGGTTCAACAGTGGGTAAGAGTGTAGGAGGGGGCACGACAGGCCTGACAAGGGTTTTGGTGACCACAATTTTGTCCACTTGACCAGCTTGAGGACTGGCAAAGCCATTCCTCAACAAGAAATCTTCCCAACAATCTCCACTCAACCTCAAATGATGGACTGTGATAATTTTTATCAAACAGTGGTGGAAGAGGCTGGAGTCGACCTTCTCCCTCTTAAATCGTTTAGCCATTTTATACAAGCTACGAAGGAGGAAATGTGGCATATTCAAAGGAAAATCTATGAAACTCATAAGCAGCCATAGGTGATATAGGAACACTAAACCACATCTACCTTTTCATGTAACGAATTTCTTAATAATGGCCAACAAATTATGCCATCGAGATTTAAGGGTTGTAACCGGCATACCTTTTTCACAACTGATAATTTTGCTTGAGGCAAACAGGAGCGGCCATGTCACTTCATCCACCTTCGAATTCTTAAACCATTTCTGCCCCTTAGCTGGCAAACCAGTGGCTAAGCTGAGGAATTCGTCGTTCAATTCGAGTTGGATATCCCCAACTTTGGCCCTTCATCCATCTAATGTGAGGGCAAATTGTTGAGTGACTGCGAGGTTTAAACCCTTGAATTTTTCAATGAAAACTAACCATCCATTCCTCTCCAGGTCCTCTCAGGCGTTATCAAATAACAAAAATGTTTGGACGTCGTTGGGTTCTATGCACACTACAGGAGCCATAACAGATAGCACAGAGTCAACAGGGTAACCGGTGAGGGGGTTTGACAGGGTATACACAAAACTAATTTCCCGCAAGCTTTCTTGAAACAAGCAGAGGCAGCCTGATGTGCAAGGCAAACATTAATTCTTATGCGTGCAAGGGTGGTGGAGTGAATTGAAACCATGAAAAACTATCATGTTGGCATGTACAATCGACGATACCTTGGTAATAACTTCATTCATAACACAATCCAAAATATTGTAAGCCAAATGTCAAATGGATTATCACATAATCATTGAAAGCCATAAAATGCGTAACCCAAAAAGATTTTAACCAAATGAAATATCAAATAACCATTTGAAAACCATGGTGTTCATAACCAAAAATTGGTTTGAGTGTTAAATAAACAATAGCATTTGTATGATTTGAAAGAAACCACTATATTGAACATTGCACCAAGGATTTAATCACAAATTTAGTGCGTTCTATGAAACCATTGCACCAAGGATTTAATCAAAGACACCAAAAAAAATCATTGCATCACGAACTTGTAAATCGAAACCATATTAAAAAAAATGCAAGGTGAATAAAGGTTTGGTGTTTTGACAAATGTATGACCATTAGTGAGTTGGAGGTAAAAACATTATGACCATATGAACAAAAGGATTCATAACAATTCAAAAGATTATTTTAACGCTATCATCATGACTTCCAACTCAAGGTTTTCATGCTTGTAGTAGTGAAAATGAAAACGAAAGTTAGGTGAGAGAATGAGAAAGATAATAGTGTTGTTTCATTTAAAGAATTGCGATGAGTATTGAAGGTTCAAAACCCTTATGTAGGCAGCTTGTAAGGAAAAGATAAAATTGCAAAATGGTTGCCAACAGGTGGGCACATTTTGGTACATGATGTACTTGGTGGATATATTTTTCATGATTCTCTATTTCATTGATGACATATACTTTGTTTCATGATGCATGGTATGGCACAAGTTTGATGCATGAACAGGTCCAAGGACCATCATATGGTAGCATATTGCTCATCCTGCAGAGAAGATAAGGGGAGACATACCCTTAGGGGGAGTCATTCTTCTTCCCATGATTCTAGGAGGAGATATTTATTAGATGCATACTTAGAAAATAGACCTATATTTGAAGAAAGAGAATAGAAGCATAATTTCAGGGAGGAGCAATGGTCACAAGGGGAGTATGTTCGATGTATTTTCAGCATTACATCAGATTGATATCCCTTGTTCAAAAGGGGAGAAATTATAGAGTGACAACAAGACAGGGGGAGCAACCCCAAGAGGAGAATGGCTCTTTGCCATTGATGTCAAAGGGGGAGAGATAATCACATTGATGTGATTGATGTCTATTGATGGGAGAGATTGATAGTCACATTGACTATTGATGAAGAGCATGCCTTGTCTACATGTTGACATCAATATTGGTAATTGGAGTTGACATCAATGTTGGTATTGCCATCAATGCCAAAGGGGGAGATTGTTGGATCATGTTGTCATTGATGCGAATGGTTTGATTATTTGGGAGATTGTTGGATCATATGTAAATGGTTTGGTTGATGTCATTGATTGATGTCAAGTAATTGATTGATATGATGCCCTTGATGAGAATGATATATGTCCAAGTGGAAACCAATCGATAAAGATGGATCATTGAAATGGAGGACCCATGCTTGTATGTGTAATAATGAGATGAAGATCAATGAAGTTGTTGGTGAAACTATCCTAGTTGGATAGTTCTTGTCATGCCATTTCCAGTGGTATGTGGAATGTCACATAACTCCTCACGGTTTGAGAGTTATGGCATTATGAAGTTAGAGGACCCCCATATGAAGGCTTGAAGCCCAAAAAGGTCAAATAAGTAAAAGTGCTTGAAAAGAAGATACCATTATTTGAATGATAAAGTAAAATGACAAAATCAAGAAGGAATATTTAAATGATAAAGTATTGNGCCATTTCCAGTGGTATGTGGAATGTCACATAACTCCTCACGGTTTGAGAGTTATGGCATTATGAAGTTGGAGGACCCCCATATGAAGGCTTGAAGCCCAAAAAGGTCAAATAAGTAAAAGTGCTTGAAAAGAAGATACCATTATTTGAATGATAAAGTAAAATGACAAAATCAAGAAGGAATATTTAAATGATAAAGTATTGAAGAACTTTCTATTCATGGAAAGTGGTTAACCCTAAAATAAGGAAAATAGGTTAAGTGACCTAGAAATGGGTTAAGTAACCTAAAAATGGGTTAAGTAACCTAGAATATGAAACTATAAACAAGAAGCTAGGATCTCTTGTAAAAGACACATTTTGGTGAGAATCCTTGTGGATCAATGGAAAGCTTCTTGTGGAGTATTGATGGAGAGTTTCTTGTGAGAGAATCTTATTGGTGTGGATCTCTTGAGCATGATTGAAGATCTATTCTGAGGAAGAGATCGAGAGGAGGATATCATGGATGCATGAAATTTTTGGCAATGTCGAAGATATTGACGTCAAAAGTCTCAGAGTCATAGAAAACCCTATTTTCTGATGCCCACGTGGGCTGTCTGTGTATAGGGTGTGTGTACACGTGGGATGATTGTGTAGAGGGAGTGTGGATTGAATAACCTCATGAAGATTTGTGTTTAAGCTGGTGCCAAGCTCTTGAAAGATGAGGCAGGTTCCAGATCTTCATTCTATGGCCTCAGATCTATCACTAAGACACTGGTATGGTTACATTATTGTCTTGATAGATACTATTGTTTGGTATGTTGTGAATGCTTAGGGAATTCTTGGTATGGATTCTATGATGTGACTCAGTTTGGTTGATTTGGTTGATGGAGTGAGCAGCACTCTTGTGATTCAGTAGTGACATGATTGCTATGGTATACTATCTATTTATACATGATTGAGATAGCATTCATATTGACTTGTTATGGAGCATGAGAAAGCTATTGGAGAGCTTGGATGTGTTGTGACTGGTTGTGGGTTAGTTTGGACAGTGAAAGATAGAAGGGTTCTAAGCACATGAAGAAAAGAAAAACCCTAGTTTCTTAGAAGTAGATGCTTGTTGCATTATACACTGGTTGCATTCACATGTGGGTTGTAGTGAGCCAGGGCGTGTTTATACGCGGGCTTCACTATTGACAGTTCGTGTACCTGTTGACAGATTGATATCTGTTGATGATTGTTGCCTCATCTCAGTTGGTGCTGAGGATTTAAGTTGAGTCTTGCATATAGAGATGATGCTCTTGTAGAGTTGTACTCTATTCAGTTGTTGTTGATAAACCCCAAGGATTGTAGTCTGTAATAAAAAGAAAATTGTACATACATATTGTGTTCTTTGTATTCATTGTGGTGATGACTTGTTGATGATATATTGTTGATATATGTTTTTGATATGTGCCTACATCTAACTAGCTATAAATGACAGCAATGGGTAATGAATAAATGTTAAATGCCAACTAATGAGTTTTTTGTAAGAGGGAATTTTTTTGAAAAAGAGCTCCACACTCATTCACCCCCCCCCTCCCCTCTAAGTGTGGTAGGTGTGTCCAACAACGGTGAACCACATATATCTTGTGTTATGTGCAATTGATGTTGTGTTCTCTATCATTTGATATATTTCTATTGTGATATTGTGTTAGATCTGAAATATAACTTGTGCAGTAGGTTTAAGGAAGATAAAGAATAGTTAGGTGACTGTGTGTTGTTGCTATGAATCCACTCTGCATTTCCTCTGGTTGTAGACACCTGTTTCCTACAACCCCCTATAGCTTCTTTGGGTGAGACTACATATGCCTCATAGGTGTTGCTGAAAGGGCCAGTAGTTAGGGATTGTTGGTGTGCTCTTGGAGTTGAACCCTGGGTCTGCCCCTATGCCAACAATGCTTATATTAGGATGTGTAATTGATATGTATGTATTGCTTAAATGATTTTCTTATTTTAGAATGTTGTATTTGATTCACAATGCTAAGTGCTAAGTGTTTAAGGTGCATAATATTTTGTTGTTACTACGATAGAATTATCTTTGATTATGTTCTGCGATGTCAATAGGATTAGTAAACTAATGCATGTCACTTCCTAAGAGTTAACAAAATATTCTATGAAGAGTTATTATCATAGATTTGTGTCCCAGCTTGGTTACAAACACCTACGTCTAGTAACCCCCCCTTGTTATACCTAGGGTGAGACTTCGCCTGCTTCGCATGTGTTTCTGAAAGGGCTAGTAGTCGGGGTTTTGTTGGTGAGTTGTTAAGTGTTGAACCCTGGGTCTTCCCCTATGCCAAAAAATGGTTCTGTTGCTGTAACTTGGAACTCTGATTGTTGAGAACTGAAGTAAAGAAAAAAAAGAAGCTCTGTGTGTAGATCTGTTGCTGAAGTGCACAGTACTCTACTTGACTTGCAAAGTTTTGTGCTAAGGAGGTAAGCTGATCTGAAGAAAAGAGGTAATATCCTAAAATAAGCAAGCTTTATGCTTTGGTAAGAGAAGGAAAAGTGAAATTTTTTGTTTCGAAAGTATGAATTTAAGTATGTTTAATAGATTTTGTCCTAATCTGAAAGCTAGGGTGCATTTGAAAGAAATAGTTGATTTGAGTAAATTTAATGTAAATGAAGAAAGATATGTTATTCCTATCCATATAAAGAGTTTTTGGACTAATAAGGGGATGTAAGAACCTATAATTTTTTTTTGCAGATTGCAAGTCCAACACTATGATCCTGGGGGAAGTATGCAGTACAAAACAGGTTGGGGAACATTTAAAAGAAAAAGAGGATTGACTTTGTGTTATAATTGTAGAAGGTTGGGACATCTTGCAAAGGAATTTCCTGAGGTAGGCCCTATTTGTCTTTGTTGTAAGGTTGTTGGTCACGAGGTTGAGGATTTTCCAAGAATTTTTGCTAAAGTTGAAGGAATGAACATGAGACAAGAAAACTATGAAGAGAGTCAAGAGACTAAGGGCATATTAGAAATTCATAAAAAGAAAAGGTCAGATGAAGTTCAGAATACATTATTACAATTGAAAGAAATGATGGATGTTCATAAAGATGTTAGTTTACCAAAAATCTTGAAATCAAAACAACAAATAAGTTCAAGAATAGAAGACTTCGACATCGACTCTATCTTGGATGAAGAAACACAAATGAATGCTATGACAGAAGAAACTTGGGAAATTTTGGGAAAGCCTACTATGGTACCTTCATTGGGAAGGATAGGATTGTTTAAGGTAAACATGATAACCTTGCATGGAAGAGTTACTAATGTAAATATTATTGTTAATGGAACATCAACTCAAGAAGAATTTGAAGTCATTCGGTTTGTTGGGGACAATGCCCCTTTTCCACTATTGTTAGGTAAGACTTGGACTGAGAAGGATCAGATCATAAGGAAAGAAGAGGAATACTATACAAAAAAGAAAAAGAAATAATTAATGGATTTCATAGCTAAGAAAATAGACCGACTAATAGAAGAACGAGAGGATAAGTCGAAGCAAAAGAAAAAAGTAACAACACAAGAGGGACATAAGGCAAGAGAATTAGTTGTCAAGGTTGAAAGAATGCAAGAAGGCTTGAAGGACCTATCTATTTAAGAAAGAAGTATGTCCACTTAGGAAGTGCTAAGAAAAGGGATATTAACTTCAGAATTCTTGAGGGCACCTCAACATTGCAAAGCCACCACACTTGGGGAAGATAAGAATAAAAATGGAAAGAGGATTCCAGAAATAGTTAGAGAGACTCGGATCATGGGGAAGAAGGAAAGGAAGATAAATAAAAAGAAAGATAAGTTGGAAAATATACAAGAATATACAAAAACCATATGGAAGACTTCGTATACTGGAACCTCGCAGGAGGCAGGTTCGCAGGATTTGAACCTTGCTGGAACAGTAGGTTCGCGTAGAATTGGACTTCACCCTGGAGAAGTTATATGACCATAGGAAGCACCTCGACCATTAGAATAACGCTCCAAAATGGTTAGAAAATTCATTTATGGGCTTATGGACCACTTTTGGACATTGATACCACTCCATAAAAGACAGATTTATATTGATGGAAGCATTTCCTGGCCGTTAGAAGATCCATCACGATGCCCCGCTTATTTAACTCATTGGTCGATGCACTGTGACCACTTTTTTATACCTGTGATTGACTGAGCTAATAAGAGAATTTCCCAAGTGTCGAGTTGTGCTGCCTATCGCTATTTGGAACTAGACCCCACCTGTCTGTTTTTCTACCTCACCTGTTCATTTGTCTACCCTGCCTATTCATTTGTCTACCCCACCTGTCCATTTGTCTACCTCGTCTGTCTATTAAAAGCTAGAATGTCGGGAGAACCTAGTGAATTGGATAATTTTTTCGAGGAAGTCCTTAAGAATCTAATGGCCGATAGACCAATATCCGAAGGTATCTAGTCACCTTCAACTAGGGGACTATGAGCTTCCCCTTAGAATGGATGTTGTTTCGGCCATGTCAATCCTGTAACTGAACAACGAAGTAAGCACCACGGTGATCTGGCTAATGCGAAGCAAATCCCATCAATCCTACCTGAATATATTCCACCTTTGGTTGGCATTTTTAACCACGACAACATCCCTTGTGACTTTAAGTACTTTTTTTTAACTACGTACATTCCAAAAGGAATTCACATAGTCGGGAGTCAGTTAGGTCAGATCCTTCCATTGAAGAACATTGACTTCAACTTAGGAGACCAAAAGAACTATGCCATGTTGGCTCCTCATCGCTATCTCACAAAGAAAATCGGGAATAAACCTCACCTCATCTCACAACCATGGATTAAGGGTTTGGCGCAATCCACTGTGTTGAATGTGATGAATATCCCGCATTTTGGCCGCTATTAGGAGGTTAATGCTTGCGTTAAGCTCCTCCTGTCGTGCTATCATGGTGGATATATATGGCTTGACAAAAGGATTAGTATGGATCCAATGTTGATCCACCAGATCACAAGATTAAGTGTGAAGGGTATTGATCCTCAACATTTTTATCCAGGGAAGGCCTTGGACCATTCCATGGCATAGTGCATCAAAGAAGCTTACAGAGAGGTAGAGAAAGGAAATCAAGGTTACAAGGTAGCCTCTATATAGGATGGTGCAATGCGACTTGATTTCCAACTCTTAGTTGGCAAGCTAGTGAGGAAGAACTTCCCTGCACAGGTAATTGGGTTCATGGTGGACCTCGTAGGAAAATGTGTGGAGGACATGCAAATGAACTTTGTGAACTACCTCGTCAATGAGCTAGAGAAGGATTGCTGCGAAGCCCAGGACTTGGGATATGAGTTCCATTATAGTTGGCTGATAATTTTGATCTTATTTGTCACTTGGAAAATTCCTGAAGGAGCCACCTTCCCAGAGATGAAACCCTCGGAGCTGTTGGTCACTCGTTTTTCAACCCTGTGGTATACCAACGACATGATGAAGCAGTGGCAGTCCAATGTCATGTTTCATGGATACTATCAACAGTTGAAGGTCGCCATTATATCATTCTTGTGTATGACATTGTGCACCCTGCACCAGTATCGACCCATAGCGAAGTTTTGAGTTGATCCTCACTTCATTTACATCACCGCATGAAGAGATGAGAACCAGGAAGAAATACAATCATACTACAAGCTGACAGATGAATATATGGATCAGATCATAAAGGAATGGCCAGATGAATTTATTGTATCTGTCATCGATGCAAAATTATCTGATACTGACACCATAGGAAGCCACATAGTTACCTGATTTGAACATGTTGGACTATCTAGTGGGACGAAGAAGAAGAAAAAGCAGGATGAAATCTAGGACATATAGAGTGATGAATAGGACAACACTTTTGGAGATAATGGCTCTGACTCGCCAGGAGGAGGAGAAGACAAAGAAAAAGGACAGGGAGGAGGAGATGAAAGAGAAGAAGAACAAGAAGGAGGTGAAGCTATACCACTGGAAGATCCCTCTACTGGGATAGTAACATTGCAAAAGAGGAAGGTTTCTCCGAAGAAACCTTCAACAAGGAAGAAGACGCATGTCGATAAGGCACAGTTGGATTCCACTCTCACTGATGACGACATTAGTCTAGTCTGTGGAGCTATGAAGGACACCTCTAAGGATATGTTGTAGAGATATGGAGAGAAGCAGGAAGAGATATATGGAAGGATTGATAGAGAATTGAAGGAAGTGAAACAAGTTGTTCACTTGGTCCATGTAGTACCTACTGCGTCGTCTGCACGTTCCTCATCACAGACTGCAGAATTGGGGGATGAACCAAACCAATTGAGAAGTCTCGTAGATGCAACATAAGCTCGGTTCTAGATATCTCAGAAGAAAAAGAGAATGCTACATAATCCTTTAAAAAGGAGAAATATGAAGTCTTAGTACAATTACGAGAAACGCAGGATAGTGTAGCAACCCAGGAAAGTGAGAAAGCAGAGCTTCAGGAGGAAAAATCCTAGCTACAGAGGGAAAAAGAGAAGTTTCTCATAGAACAAGTTGTGGCCAAAGAAGAGGTAAGTAAAATATGTCGCTATGTGGCAGGCTTGGTAAAGGAGGAGCAAGAGTTGGTCTAATTTCAAATAGTGAAGCTCGCAGAGGCCCTCCAACAACTTCATGCTATGATAACAGAACTAGAGGCCCAAACAGTACCGAGCACCCCACAGAAGGTGTGTAACCAGAGGGAGGAGTCAACCAAAAACATAGTAGTAAGAATAAGAGCCCTCACCTCAAAATGTAAACAATTAAGTGCTAAAAGTACCCATACATATGAACGCTTCACCGAGGATCTAGAGCTAAGGAATATGGAAGCACAGTTACATGAGGTGAAACTTCAAGAATTTTCATTCCAGGTGCATATGAAGTTGCTCACAGCATTCAAAAGAATGAAAAGATCCCAGGAGCAACATGAATCACAACAACAGATCACTGCCCTCTAGGGTAAGTTAATGGAAGTAACACAGAAGATATAACCTATGTAGGATGAATCTTGCAAGGTGTTCGAAGAAATCGATGGACAGGGCTCACAACTAGATCAAGTCATTGCAGCAGTAGAATGGCACTGGGAAGGGCTTGTTACAGAGAAGACAATCCAGGAGCTCACTGAGCAGGAAGCTCAGGCGAAGTAGCAAGTTGAGGTATCTTGAGTTACACTCTATTCTTTTGAAGCAACATTGTCCAGACCTAAGTGACTTGGGATGAGTCACAGGTGATTGTTGGGGGCCTGCTGGCTCTCCACTAAGTTTTGGGGAAAATTTGGTCATCTTTGACCCACTATTGGACTTCAACATGTTGGTTGAAGAAGGAGTGCCCAGACGGAGCTGAGATCGTGGATTTCACCGATTTTAAGGGTCAAGTGGACCCAATAAATGGTTCTCTAGGGTTTTTGTAATAGGTTTATGGGATGTCATCCCATGGGTTTTTCCCATGCTTAGGCCTTATTGTAAGGGTTGGTAAAGTATAAATAAAGAAGAATGTATTGAAGAGGAGGGGGCTGAATGTAGTTCTATGTGAACAAAGTTTCTTTGTGAAAAGGAATGTATGTATGTGATTATGATTATGTAATGCTATGATATAGGGTTTTGGCTATGTGCATTTGACCTAGTTTTGGAAGGAGTATTTGGTGCTTAGTGCGCAAATCTCCTGTCTGGTGCAGAGCTCAACTTTGTGGCTTAGTGCATAGGAGGGAATGAATGTAATATTCTAGAAAATAATAAAGAGGCAAAGTAGTTTGTGGATGTATCCACACCATGGGGTGAACCACATATATGCGGTGTCTCATGGTTTGCTTTATGCAATGTTACCTCTGTTATGTTTTGCTTAGTGATTTTATTAGGATGTGTAATGGATATGTATGTATTGATTAAATTATTTTCTCATGTTAGAATTAAAGATATGATCCACAGTGATAATTGTTAAGTGTTTAAGGTGCATAATCTTTTGTTTTTACTATAGTATATCTATCTTTGATTATGTTCTACAATGTTAATATGATTAATAAACTAATACATGTCACTTCCTAAGTGTTAAAAAAATATTTTGCGAAGTGTTATTATCACAGATCTATGTCCTAGCTTGGTTACAGACACCTGTGTCTTGTAACCCCCCCTACTTCTACCTCAGGTGAGGCTTCACCTGCTTCACAGATGTTGCCTAAAGGGTCGATATTCAGGGCTTTGTTTTTGCGCTATTAAGTGTTGAACCCTGGGTTTTCCCATGTGCCAATAGGGGTCAAGGTAGGAATCCTTCTAGAAAGATTGGACATGCACGAACTAGAGCGCAATAACATTAAACACAAGTTAGGCGTACTTCTGGGCACTGTGACATGCCCAAAGGACCTATATTCTTGACACCAGGATGACAGACTCCTCATAAGTGGACTCCATACAGAGCACCATAGTAGCATCGATATCACCTGCAAAAACAACAACAATTTAGACCTATTAAGAAGAACATATTAGGGTCACAGACTCCTAGTCCAACAACTTCTACTTCTAGGACTAGGAGCACTGGTCCGAAGAATGGATGTTGGACATGTGAAGAGACACATTACCAGAGAGACTATTCTTTTTAGAAGGAAAGAGTTGTCGGATCATCATGACCTATGACAATTGGAGATTTGGGCAAGGCCCATAGGATTCATGCAATGGTGAATAACCACGAGGCCAAGCATCAATATATAGTTCTCGAGACTTTAGGTACGATAGTTGATAAAAAGTTTAGTGTTTTGATAGATCCAAGAGCTACTGAGAGTTTTGTATCTAATGTTGCACTTAAAATAATTAAGATGAAGGAATTTAAACAATATGAGTTTAGTTATGTGGAAATAACATCTGGTGCCAAACAAAAGGTTGGAGGAAAAGTTAAGGATTGTAACATTAACTTGGATGATTTCATCACTAGTGTAAACCTGAATGTTAAAATCTTGGGATCTTATGATATTTTGATTGAAATGGATTGGTTAGAATCACACGACGTGATAATTAACTATAAGACAAAACACTTAAGTTTGGTTGATAATTTGGGACAGAGTAGAGTAATTGTGGGAAGAAACCAGGGAGTATCATTGAGATTTATTTCTTCCTTACAATTATAGAAAATCATGTGCAAAGGATGTAAGTTGTATTCCATTTTAGCACCTAACGAAAAGGGGGACACAAAAGGATTAGAAAATCTTCTTGCAGTGTCAAAGTTTGTGAATTATTTTCCTGAAGAGATACCAAGTTTACCTTCAGAAAGAGAATTAGAATTTACCGTAGACCTAAAATATAGAACAATACCGATTGCAAGAATTCCATATCGAATGTCAACACCAAAATTGCAGGAGTTGAAAACGAAATTGAAGGAGTTGTTGGAATTGGGACTTATACGTCCAAGCGTATCACCATGGGGTGCACCAGTTATTTTCATAATAAATAAGAACAGATCATGGAGTATTTTCATTGACTACCATCAATTAAAAAAATCAACGATCAAGAACCAGTATGTGTTGCTAAGAATTTATGATTTAATTGACCAGATAAAAAGAGAAACGATGTTTTCAAAGATTTACTTGAGATCATGATATCATCAGTTATGAATTAAGGAGTAATATATCCGTAAGCCTACATTTAAGATGAGATTTAGACACTATGAGTTTATTGTTTTACCATTTGGATTGATGAATTCCCTGGACATATTCATGAGTTTAATGAATGGGGTATTCCATGAATACTTGGACAATTTTGTACAAGTATTTATCAATGGAATATTGATTTATTCTTGGATGAAATAAGAGCACGGTGAACACTTGAGACTAGTTTTATTGTGCCTAAAATCAAACAAGTTGTACATGAATTTATCGAAGTGTCTTTTTACCAAACTAAGATTCATTATTTGGGACATATCATATCTGAAGAAGGAATCATTGTGGATCCAACAGAAGTAGAGGCTAATATGGAATGGCCAACACTGGTGAACATACAAGAAGTATGTATATTTATGGGATTAGCAAGTTATTATTGATGCTTTGTCGAAGGTTTTTCAAAGATAGAAAATCCAACCATGGAATTGAAGAAGAAAAACAAGAAATTTTTATGGTCAGAGAAATGCGTGGAAGCATTTCAAAATCTTAAGGAGTTGTTAATAACAACATCGATACTGAAATTCCCTGATATGGACAAGGAATTTTTGGTATTCATGGATGCATCCAAGGAATTTTTAGGTGGATTATTAATTCAATACAATCCAGTGATTGCATACATTTCAAGGAAACTAAGAAGTTGTGAAGAGAATTATGCAACACGTGATTTGGAATTATTAGCGATTGTATATGCCTTGATGATTTGGAGACATTATTTTTTCGGACGAAAATTTGAGATGAAACCTGACCATAGTGGATTACATCATATTTTTACTCAGATTAAAATGAATGCACAACAAATGTGTTGTTCAGAATTGTTAAGTGAATACGACATTGAGATTTCGTACATTAAAGGAACTATGAATATAGTATCATATGCATTGAGTCGGAGACCACACATATTCTCAGTAATACCACTTAAGATGAATCTTCGAGAAAATATTATAGCATTATAGATTGACGAGGATTGGTACAAGGAAGTTAAGGACAATACTAGACAAGATACCATGATGGTACCGAGGTATGAAGGTTATTCTTTTGATAGCGTCAGATTGTTGAGGTATAAAAACAAAATTTATATACCACATAATGACGAATTGAGAAGTTTGATTTGAAATGAAGCTCACTGAGTAGTATACATGGCTCAGCCTAGAGTCACGAAGATGAAAGTAGATCTTACACCTTTATACCTTTTGAAGGGGATGAAGATTGACATGTTCAATTACGTGGAAAAATTTCCGGAATGTCAACAAGTGAAGGATGAACATATAAATCCAACAATATTGTTACAGCCATGCATGATTCCTAAATCAAAATGGAAAGTCATTTCGATGGATTTTATATTGTATTTCCATTGACAGAAAGGAGGCATGACCCAATTTTTGTATTCTTTGACACTCTGACAAAGAGTGCACACTTTATTCCAATGTGCATGACGTACCAAGCATTGGGCATAGCTAGAGTATTTGTTAGAGATATTGTGATATTGCACAGTGTACCAAGAAAGATCATATCTGATCAAGGATTGATGATTATTGAATGGTTTTGGACTAGTTTCGAAGAGGCTTTGGGAATGCAATTAAATTTCAGTACAACATATCATCCCAAAACAGATGGAGAAACTAAAAGAATGAATCAAATTTTATAGGATATGCTATGAATGTATGTAATGGATTAGCAGAATCGTTGGGAATAATTCTTACCATTGGTGGAATTTGAATACAACAACAATTATCATAGTACAATTAAGATGGTATCTTTCGAGTTTCTTTATGGATGGACGTGTTTGACTCCTTTGAGTTGGGATAGACTAGAGGATAGGGTTTTGGTAGGATCATAAGTGATCTAAGAAATGTAAGAACATATGCAATCAATAAGGAAAAGGATTA
This sequence comes from Picea mariana, assembly GCA_032191745.1. Classification (NCBI taxonomy): domain Eukaryota; kingdom Viridiplantae; phylum Streptophyta; class Pinopsida; order Pinales; family Pinaceae; genus Picea; species Picea mariana. The sequence continues at coordinate 160,078 of JASDQU010101044.1, forward strand.
AAGAGGTGCAAGACCGATAAAAGAGTTATGTGGATGTGCATTGCATTGACCACAATTATGAGGTTAGTGATAAAGTTTTCTTGTGGGTGAAACTGCATAAGCGTTCGATCAAGTTTGGAAAGGGTGCTAAAATATCTCCTAGGTTTGTGGGACCTTTCAAAGTTGTGGAAAAAAAAAGACTCGTGGTTTACCGACTAGCCTTGCCTGATTCTTTGAGGCTTATGCACGATGTCTTTCTTGTTTCAGTTCTATGTCATTACATTTCAAATCCTTCACATGTTATTGACATGAGTTCTTTGCAGGCATCGGATGAGGGGGCTCTCATAGCAGAGATGATCTGCAAGATACCAGATATATAAAATATGCAGAACAGAAACGAAATGCTAGAAATAACAGAATAACAGTAAAATATCCAGCATAATCTTCTCAATACACAGAAACGATATATGAAATAGCAACAGAAATAGCACTTGAACAGAAATAGCACTTGATTCAGATAGGAATGTTCACAGGCCTCTTCGAGGGGGCAACCTCCAATCGAGCAATGCTCTATTACAATAATATCCAAGCTAGGGTTCTCAATACCCTCGACTCCTATTTATACTAAAAAGAAGCATCTAGAGGAAGATCCTTCTAGAAGCGGAAGCTTCTATTAGGTCTTCTTACATCCGCCTTATTCTATTTTATTGAAAGGTCTTATTAATATTGACCTTTATTACA
>JASDQU010101044.1:165533-188924 GCA_032191745.1 Picea mariana
ATATATATATATATATATATATATATATATATATATATATATATATATATAAGCAACTACCAAAATGGAGTCTGGTGGGTTCAACCCCGGAACCTCCGCCTAGTCCAACGCTTCCATAACTCCGCCCTAACCAACGTGCCTACTAGTGTTGCTTGGTATATCCATCGGTTCTATTGTTTAAAAAGAAAAAATCTGCCCAGAGCCAAGGGATAGAGGTGCGACCGTACTATATGACCGTGGGCACATATTTTGAGACAAGTCTGTCATAATTGCAGGTGCAGAGGGCACAAACATCGAGACAAAATTCCTCTTGGGCCTGGGAGTTCTAGAGTCAGATCAGAGCCTGGAGACAATCATTTTTGTGTAGTTCGGCACCATGAATCTAGTGGTGATGTCTGTTTTTTGATCTGAGCATTATTTTTGTAGTTTGATTTCAGAATGAGGTATATTCATGTATTTGCCAAAATTATTTTACTGAGTTAATGAAAGAGCCTGCCCATTTGAGAGCAGGACCCAGAGACGTAGTCCACCAGGGATGAACTACATTATCAAGTTTTTGTGTTCAAATTTGATGTTTATGTCTCTTCATTTTTAAGTTTTCCCTTCTTTAATGGTGCACTTTAATTTATGCTCATTTAATACAATTCTTTATAACAATGAAAAGATCTTGGATCATGTTGGTATCAGAGAAGTCATCTTTGAATTGAATTGTTGAGTGTGAATTCTTACTAGGGCCAATCATAAGGAGGGTGAAGGAACTCTAAATACTTTCAATCTCGAACTTGGTCGTGTATCCAGAAGGAACAAAATGGCAGAAGAGGACAAGCGTGATGAACATGATACAAACTTTCACATGGTATTTTATCGCATGTTAGAAATGGTCGAGTGAATGTATGGAGATTACGAGAAGAGGATGAAGAAGAAAGGGAAGAAAAAAGAATCACATGAAAATGATGATTCTTCAGTAAACCAAGGGGCTGGAGGAGATCATCTTGAGCCTCCATCTTCACCTTTGAGTTCTATTTATTCTTCCTTTGAGAATTCTCATCATTATAGCCATAAATCCTCTTTTAAGAAACCATTATTAAAGCTTGATGTAAAATTTTCTTTACCTATGTTTAATGGAGATGCTAATCCTAATAATCTATATAATTGGATTCGACAGGTTGAAGTGTATTGTCGTGTCCAACATATTGATGAAGAGGAAGTTATGGCACAACTGGCTACTCTTCGGTTGGAAGGCACCGCTCTCATATGGTGGGAGAGCAAGCTTCGGGACATAAGTAAATGTGGTAAGATTCTTTCCTATTGATCTAAATTTAAATCAGTGATAAGGAAGCAATTTTGTCCATTAGGATATTTACATAAAGCAATGATTGAATGGAAAACCTTAAGGCAAAGTAAAGGAAAAATTGTACAAAGTTTCATAGAAAAATTTAGGAAGAAAGCTCTTGCATTGAAAATTCATTTGGATTCTTATGACACTTTAATAAAGTATATTGGCACACTTTGCATTTATATTCAACATACGTTTCTCTTGTTTAACCCCACTAGTATTGACAAAGTTTATGTTCAATCCACTCACCTTGAGAGTAGGGGGAAACATGTTCAATAAGATCCCACAAAGAAACCTTCCATTTTCCCATAGAATACTTTTAAGAAGTTTTAAAGGAAGGAAAAAAAGACTGCTACAGTGATGAGAGAAGGAGGAAAACCATCTTGCACTCATTGCAAGAAGAGAGATCATGATGAAGAACACTGTTGGAATTTGCATCCAAAAAATAAGCCAAAACATTTTGGTGGAAAGGGGAAGACATATACCATTTCTACGGTACAACAAGATCTTGGTTACGATTCAAGAGATGAAGGAAAGATCACAGTGATTGGAGTACAAGGTAAAGATTCTCTTCATGATAGTTCTAGTTCCAATGATGAATCTCATGTTGATGAATGAAAGAGGAATGATTTATTTCACATAAGAGTCGTATCTAAACATACTAAGATAGATACATTATTTGATCTGGGTTCCCAAATAAACTTAATATCTGAAGAAATTGTAAAGAAAATGGGTGTTGAAACGAAACCACATATGAAACCTTATCCTCTTGGTTGGGTATGTGACAAAGAAAAACTTAATGTCACCAAACAATTTAGGATCAGATTTTCTATTGCTTCAATATTGATTCATGACGTTGATTTGGATTTTGTACCACTTGATATATGTGGCATAGTGTTGGGAAGTCCTTATCTTTATGATAGAAGAATAGTCTTCTTTCAACATGAGAACAAATACCACCTCACTAAGGGGGGAGTGGAATATATTGTTAGAGCTCACAACATGAGGGTAAATACAACACTTGTTAGTGCAGGGCAAGTGAAAAAACTCATAAACACTAATAAGAGATATTTTCTCATGATCATCATAGAGAAAGATGTCAAGACATCCGACGCTTTCCAAGGGTGTGATCCATCTCATAAAAAGGAATTAATTGATATTGTTTCTAAGTATGATGATATTTTTCAGGAACTAGATGGATTACCTCCTACGAGGGAAATCCAACATGAGATACATCTTCAACATGATTCTCCTCTTCCTAATGTGGGCACATACAGGATGTCAGTTGTGGAGATGACAGAGATCAAGAAGCAGGTATAAGGCTTATTGGATCAAGGGGTCATCGGGCCTAGTTCATCTCCTTATGGTTCTTCGATCGTGATGGTGCCAAAGAAAGATGGCACATGGAGAATGTGTGTTGATTACTAGGGCTTGAATAAAATAATGGTGAAAAATCCTTACCTTCTTCCTCACATAGATGATTTACTTGATCAATTGAAGAATGTTGTCTATTTCACTAAGTTGGATTTACGTAGTGGATATCATCAAATCAATGTTGTTGAACATGATGCATGGAAAACTTCCTTTAAAACAAAACAAAGATTGTTTGAGTGGTTGGTTATGCTGTTTGGGCTTCTTAATGCTCTAACAACTTCCATGTGTTTGATGAATGATGTATTCATACCTTTCATAGATGACTTTGTGATTATATATTTAGACGACATTCTTGTTTTTAGCAGGACATGGGATGAGCATGTGAGGCATGTAAAGAAAGTATTGGATACTTTGCAAAGGGAAAAGTTGTATGTAAAATTGTCTAAATGTGAATTTGGAAAGATTGCACTTGTATAAATAGGTCATATTGTAGGAGGAGGACAATTGAAAATTGACCCTTCCAAAGTATATGTAATTGTAAATTGGCCTGATCCAAAAAATGTAACCGAAGTTCAAAGCTTCTTAGGTGCAATCCAGTACTGGAGGAGATTCATTCCCAACTTCTCCTTCATAGAAGCTCCTCTGCTTGCCTTAACCAGTGTGAAGAACACTTTTCAGTGGGAAGGAAAGAAACAAAAATATTTCGACACCTTGAAGGGAAAGATCAGTACTGCACCAGTATTATCACTGTCGAATATTCAATAGCCTTTTGAGATCGAGACATATTCCAATGGATACGCCATGGGTGCAGTAATAATGAAATATGGTAAGCCTATATGTTACCACTCTGAAACTTTTAACCAAGTTGTTGTTAACTATCCTACATATGATAAAGAGTTGTAAGCATTAGTCCAGAGTGTAAAGAAATGAAAGCACTACTTGTTAGGGAAGGAAAGAATTATACGTACAGATCACCAACCCTTATAATATCTTCAAGCATAGAACAAATTGCAACAATCTCGGCACTACAGGTGGATGGTTTTTCTACAATAGTTCCACTTGGTAATCAAGTACAAAAGGGTACAAGTAACAAGGTAGATGATATGATTTCTATACCTCCTATTGTTGCTTCTATTATTTTCAAGAATGCTTCTTTATCTCATGATAGCTATATAGAACAATATGCCATGGATGAAGATTTTAAAGAAGTATATACAAAGCTAACCCTTGGTGCACAGGTAGAGAACTATTGTTTGCAGGGAAAGTTACTTTACCATCTTATAAAGCTATGTATTCCTACAAGTGAACGAGTCCATGTGATACAAAAAGATCATACTTCTCTTGTGTCTGGGCATTTTTGGGTAGGAAAAACTATGGCTCATTTTCATAGGTTTTTCTACTGGCCTCAAATGAAAGAAATTGTAACTAAATATGTAAAGGGGTGTGTGATGTGTTGTACTTGTAATCCCACTAATATAAAACTGGCGCTATACTCACCACTTCCTGTTCCATCCCATCCATGAGAAAGTATATCCATGGATTTTGTAGGGGGTTTACCCATGACCAAAGGGGGTCATGATTATTTGCATGTTGTAGTGGATAGGTTCAACAAGATGTGTATCTTGATGTCTTGTAAAAAGAAAATAACTATTGAGAAGACTCTCAATATCTTCTTTCAACATGTTTTGGTTCACTTTGGATTACCCACATCTATTGTCTTAGATTGAGATACTCAATTCCTTGGGGAATTTTCGACTAGCTTGTGGAGAATGGTGAACACCAAATTGAAGAGAAGCACTGCTTTCCATCCACAGACCGATGGTCAAACATAGTTGGTAAACCGAACAGTCGTAATTTTTCTTCGAGGCTACTGCAGCAAGTGTCCCAAGGTATGGGATGAAAAGATACCCTATGAACAACATGCGTACAACCGAGATTTACATTCATCCACTCAGAGTTCACATTTAGAGACATGTTTTGGGTACCTACCCAAGGTTTTTTTGGACTTGATGTACATGAGAGATGTCAATGTAAATGAATAAAGAATAGAGGAGAGAGCCCGCAAGTTCATCCAAAGGATTCAACATATACACCAGGAAGTCAGGGAACAGTTGGAGAAAAGTCAAGCACAATATAAGGCTCATCATAACAAGCACAAGGTTGATAATCAGTTCCAAGTTGGAGACCGGGTATGACTTCACATCAACAAGGAGATATTGAAGGGTGAAGGCAAGAAAATCAAGCCCATTCATTATGGACCCTTCACTATCTTGGATAAAAATGGTACTGATGATTTATGTCTAGATATTCCACCTTATATGCAGATTTACTTAGTTGTGAATGTTGAGAAGTTGAAACTTTTTGAGCGTCCCATGATCATGGATCAAGATGATGATTTTTCAATACCATCAGTTGATGAGTTTGCACTTGAGTACTTGGATGTGCTACAGGAGTATATCATTCTGGATAGAAGGATGAGTAATTCACGCAGGGGTGATGTTGATTATATTCAAGTAGGTTTAAAAGGCACCCATCCAAGCAAGGAAAAGTGGATCGAGAAGGACAAAGTGAGGGGACTCTTCCCTCACTTACCAGTTGATTGATGAAATATTTTGGTGGTCCAAAAAGATATCAGTGGGAAGGCGTGATCCAAAAAGGATCCAAAGAAGGCTGAGAATAACTCAGAACTCATAGAGGCAACTCAGAACCCTCCGAATGGCTCCAATAGACAGAGAAAGGGAAAAAATTAAACGTTCCCAAAACTCAGTGAAAATGGCATGATCATGAAGAGTGCGTTGCAATATTTCTAATAGTACAAATGAATCATCAAATAGAGTTACGGTTTGAAATATATTCATGGTCAAAGTTGCGGTCAAATAGGGCCAGTCAGAAAGGGACACATGATCATTTGTACTGTTGATGCCAACAGCTGACATGGCAGGGTGATGTCATCGTACGAGATGCTAACATCAACATGCCATGTGGAAGAAACAGAGGCTTCCACGTGTCACCTTCCAGTGGAATTTTCAGAGGTCCATATGGACCAAAAGAAAAGTGCCATGTGGCACCCCTAGGTGACACCACATGGCACCACTGAGGGAGTTCTATGAGTTAGTATGACAATTACAGAGCAGTCACGTCAACATACAGGTGAGTGTATTAGTGGGAACCACATGGCCCAATTATTGAGCGACATGTGGCATCCCAGGAATTCCCAATGCTAGACCGTGAACGAATTTAGTTTTTTAAAAAATGGTGGGCCCACCAAATCTAGCAGACCACTCCAATTTTAAATAATTGTTGGTAGAACTTCTACCAGATCGCTAAACTTAGTAGAGGATGGAAAAAATACAATATATATATATATATATATATATATATATAACCAAATACCAAAATCGAGTCGGACGGGTTTGACCTCGAAACCTCTGCCTAGCCCAATGCTTCCATAACTCTTCCCTAACCAACGCGCCTACCGGTGTTGCTTGGTATATCCACCGGTTCTATTGTTTAAGAAGATAAAATCCACCCAAATCCAAGGGGGAGAAACATGACCGTACTGTACGACCACATGCACGAATCTCGAGATGAGAATGTCATAATTGCAGGTGCAGAGGGCATAAGAAACGAAACAAAATTCCTCTTGGGCATGGGAGTGCCGGATTCAAATTGGAACATGGAGACAATCATTTTTGGGTAATTCAGTGCCACAAATCTAGTGGTGTTGTATATTTTCTGATCAAAGCATTATTTCTATAGTTTGATTTCAGAATGAGGTATATTCATGTATTGGAAAAATTATTTTGTTGAGTTAATGAAAGAGCCTACCCATTTGAGAGTAGACTCAGAGACATAGTCCACTAGGGACGAACTTCGTTATCAAGTTTTTGTGTTCAGATCTAATGCTTATGTCTCTTCATTTTTAATTTTTCCCTTCTTTAATGGTGCACCTTATATTATTGATCCAGGCGGATATTGGTGGCCACCCACCTTTTCCAAATGGCTCAAAATAGTTTTCTGGCAATTTTGGCAACTTACTATTTTTAGTAGGTTTTAACTTCCGGGGCCATTTTGAGGGTCCAAATGAAGGTTTTTCAAGATAGAGGTTATCAATGATATCCAAATGCATCATTGAGCCCCCAAAATGAATCTCCTTGATTATACCTTTCCAACAAGCTATCACATGCCTAAAACGAAGATCATATGCAAAAGTTCCGACCCCAGGAAGTTGATGTACTCACTTACCCAAATGGGGCCCACATGACTTTTGGCGCTTCATCTCCTAGGGTTAGGTTCGTGGATGTCTAGGGTTTTTGGCATTCCCCTTTATTGTAAAAAGGCCTTCAGATTCTGATTGTAATCATCTTCTTGTCAATGCGAGTAGCCATCACATCTCTTCTCAGAGATAAGCTTCCACCATTCTAGTGAGTCTTTCACTTTGTATTTTTACAGTCTCTGTACATTTCTTTCATTAATAGAAATCATGTATTACTGTATATCTGTGTTTATGGTTGCATCTCTGATACATTTCTATTATATTATTGAATATCAACGATATCTCTGTGCATTTCTTTATTATATCTCCAATCTCATTTCATGGTGAAAATAATCCGGATCAGTGGTATCAGAGCAGGCTGCTCTTGATTGTTTTTTCAGTGCATGTCCTCGACGAGGTTCAAGTATAGCAAGTTGGGTATTGAAATTGTCTCTCTTGAAGACAATCTCTCTCGCACACCCACGAAACCCTCAATGGCGGAAGAAAAGAAAAACGATGGAGCGGACGATCCTATCAATCTGTTGCTTGAGCAAGCTCTCACGCGACAGAGGGACGAAATGATGGAGAATTTTTCCCACATACTTAAAAACCTACCGATAGCATTAGGTGCATCTTCATCAAGTGGCCACTTTGGAGGCACCCCGCCTTTCAAGGTACAAGTTAATTTTGATATTCCTGTATTCGAAGGATAGATAGATGCAAAAGCCATAGAAAAATGGTTAACTCTGCTAGAAGGTTATTTCTTTGTTCACAACTTTTCCGACAAAGAAAAGATCACCTTTGCACTCCTTAAAGCTCTCCCTCATGTCAAACATTGGTGGGAAACTTACTGGGAGAAAAGTTCCACAGAGGAGTCCGGAATATATGGGGTCGATCCCACTTGAGATTTTTTTGTGGATGCGGTAAAGGAACAATATTACCCTGTTGGCAACTATGAGGACCAGTACATGAGATGGACCACACTACGACAAGAGAGGGGACAAGCAGTTCCAGAGTTCACCAATTCATTCCATACCTTGCGCACCAAGCTAGGTATCAAAGACTTCGAGCAACATTTGGTTCTGAAATACTGTGGGTCTCTACATAGATACATCCAGACTGAAATGGATTTTTTGGATATCTCATCACTTGGTGCTACTTATCGATATGCTGTTAAAATTGAGCATAAATTTAAGCACCAGAATAAACGGGAATTCAGGTCTGCAAATTTGCAACAACTAAAGTATGACAAAGACGACCCTAACAAACAATCTCCTGAAAACAAGTCCAAGACACAGGAAAAGAAGGGTCACGAGAAGACAAAGAAGGGCACCGGAAAATGGTGTGATTTCCACAAAAGCCCCTGGCACAATACCAATGAATGTTGCTTAAAACAATCATTGGTAGCTGAGATCAAAGACAAGGAGCCAAAACTGGATTCAGAATCTGATTTTGAAAATACTGGTAAAGGATAGATCATTGATGTAGACCCCACTGCTATTGTTGTGACCACAACAATTCAACCAAAGGAGCTAATAGATCTTGAAGAGGGGGAGCGCCTTTTTCATTCACAAATGTGGGTGAAGGGGACCCCACTACATTTTATTGTTGATAGCGGAAGCCAGAAAAACCTCATCTTAGTAGAGGTCGTCAAACAGTTGGGATTGTCGATAACACCACACCCACAGCCATACAACATCGGGTGGCTTCGGCAAGGACAAGATCTTTGTGTCAGCCAACAATGTTGATTGTCATACGGCATCCAACCCTTCAAGGATCAGGTATTATGTGATGTTACCCAACTGGATGTCTGTGATGTTCTCTTGGGCCAACCATATATGTGGAGATGCCATGTTGTTTATGAGTCTCGACCCCGTAGTGTAATTGTTACTTTGGGGGATCATCTCTATAGAATACCAGAGGTAGTTCCAACTATTGTTCCACCTAAAAATTGTCGCAAGGTAGTATCTCATAATGCAAAATTCAACTTCTTTACAAGCTGTTAAAAAGAGGAACAGAAGGACACTCCAACCACTACAGCCTCGCCCCTTGTACCTTCTATCCAGCAGAAGTAGGTCAACAAGGTTGCAACAAAGCACAAAGATTCCTTCTACACAACTTCCTCTCATGTAGCTCGACTTGTTGAACAACCTCAGTTTCAACAGGTTCATGGTAGACTTCCACAAACTAAGCAACACACCATCTCCAACAATACAAGCAGCTCACCAAGATGCAGATACAGCAAATACTTTTCCCTCTCCCCTGGGAACTCAACGCAATGGAGAACATTGCTTCCTAAGGAGGGAGGATTGATCCAGGTGGATATCAGTGGCCACCCACCTTTTCCAAATGGCTCAAAACAATTTTCTGGCAATTTTGACAACTTACTATTTTTAGCAAGTTTTAACTTCTGGGCCCATTTTGAGGGTCCAAATGAAGGTTTTTCAAGATTGAGGTTCTCATTGATAGTCGAAGGCATGATTGAGCCCCCAAAATGAATCTCAAGTTTTTGTGTTCAGATCTGATGCTTATGTCTCTTCATTTTTAAGTTTTCCCTTCTTTAATGGTGCACTTTAATTTATGCTCATTTAATACAATTCTTTATAAGTCACGATGAAAATATACCGGATCAAGGTGAGTTGCACCCTTGGAGCACGGAAGTGTGTCTTAAAGGGCACATCGTGTATTCAAATTGTCAGTAAATAAAAATATAGATGGCCTAGAAAATATAATAAAAATATTTAGACCTTGTTAGAACAAAGTATTTAATTAATTATTAAATTACAAAGTAATAAATCTAACAAGAATCTAAGACTAAGATGTTTGACTAAATTAAAACATAAAAAAAGAATGAAGGGAATTAGACTAGCAATTTAAGTGAAAGGAGAAATACGAATAAAATTAGGTAAATGCACATGTGTGCATCAAAATAATAAAAGAGATTTTTAAATAAGAAGAAATTAAAACATGACAGAATAGGTGGTGCACATAGAGTAGCATATTGAGTCAACAAACCACCAATCCTAACTAAAAGAAGACTTATAATCCAACTCAAACTAAAATATAGTTAGGGGACACAAAATCAATGAAATATTGGGGAACTAAGGGACAACTAAGATAAAAGTAGGAACAAATTGGAGAATGTGAGGAAAAAAGCCTAATTAATCAAAATAAAAGAGATTTTACTTGTGCAACTTTGGGAGAGTGTGACAACTGGTGTGGGTGAATAAGTGTTAATTAAATTATTAAAAATTGTTTATTGTGTATGAGAAGACATCTGTCATTGAGAATTTTTCTATAAAAGAAATGGAGAGGAAGAGATGAGGATCTTATTTTTTAAGTATTGTTATGTGCCAAATTTTTTCTTGACTAGTTTACTTGTGGAGAGTTGGGATTGCAAACTTGTTGAAGGAGGTGGAAGCCTCTCTTTGCGAGGGCAAGTTTGTGCTATTGAGTTTCTGGTTTTCTGTGTGTGGCCCCTTTGTGGCTCAGGGGGCTAAGGGGGAAAAAGAGTACCCCTAGCGTTGACTGAGAGGTACCAGTGAAATCCTTGGATTGGCAAGCAAAGGAAAGGAAAAGCATAAGTTCTTAGGTTCAAGATTATCTTCAACAACACTTCTCCCAGTTAAAGTATTTTATTATTTAAGTGATTGCAATTTTATAGATTACCGAAGTGTACAATGTTGTATAAGGAACAATTACACCATTATATTTTTCTTATTCTCTAGTAATGTATCGAACTTAATGTTACTAAACCAAGGAATAAGGAAAATGATTGACAGTATATTATAATCATGGAAACTGCTAGTATAATCTGAAATACTTCAACATAGTATTGTTCTTTGAGTTCGGTTCTATTTTTGATATTATACTTAAGTGTCAACAATCCTGAGAACCTATAAATTAAAACCTAAATTAACAAAGAAACTTTAAATCAAAGATCACTCTTAGACAACGATTTATTCTCTTAATTTTTCGTAACTTTCAAGGTTGGAATCTGTTAAAATTTAATCAGATCTAACCCTTGCAGCTACATATTTCAATGTATGTTGTCGCCCTGTTGAGAATGATATCTTTCGTAATTGATAATACCTGTGACATTATGAAAATACATACATGGATGTATTAAATTGCTTGTGAAAGGGAAGGATAGTCCTTTAGTCTTATTGGTAAAATTAATTATAAAATAATTATGTTACTTATTTACTAAGGATGTGATGATTTTATTTAGGATTATAATAATAAGTAAAATGGACAAGAAAATAATTGATTTAATTTTTATGTCTACTTGAAGTTTTGATGATAAGAATAGATAGTTAAAAAAGGTATTCATTAAAATTTAAATTTGAATTACGTTGGACAAAGTCATTCGTTGCGTCCAATTGCACAATTTCATACATATATTTATTTAAATATTAATATCTTTGTATACCATCACCTACTAATCGGATTAAAGTTAAAGGGTATATTTTGTGAGAATTTGAAAAAGGTGAATGCAATGAGTTTTACATGTGTATTGAGGTTTCGTCCTTGATTAAATTTCATAGACCCAACATTGTATTTAAGTATTTCTCTAAATATTGAATTGTTCATTTCTTTGCATAATTGAAATACTTTTTAATTCTTTACTCTTGAATTTTAGTTTCAAAATTTTAACTAGGATTGGTTATGGGTATAGATATCTTCATATTTCTTAAAATCATTGCTAATCTTAAGATATTAAATGGTTAAAATATATCATATGAATCTTGGACTTGAGCGTTGATTATGTGATTTGAAGGTTCTAATATTTGGGTGGATAGACGATGTATACCCTTGTTTTCCTTCGTTTGATTGATGTTGATATTTTCCATATATAGAATTATTGAATGCGTTGATAATTGTATCTTGATTTTGTTGAGCAAATTATAGCGATGTTAAAAAAAAATAGATCAATAACTATTGTTATTCGTGTATATTAAATTGCCCTTGCTTATGTAATTGTCGCACTAGATAGTTTTGTAACTTGGTATAAAAAAAAATTAATACCTTATATTTCTCGCTTACATTTGTGATGTGAAGAGAGGGATGTTTCAGGAAGGAATATTCATTTGGGAAAATGACAAGGAAGCAACCTGTACAATGTTAGGAATGTGGGGGAAATCACTTATATAGGGATTGTCCTCACAAAATAAAAAGAATGAGGATTTTCCATAGCATTAAGGAGGATGGAACAATCGAATACATGGGAGTAAACATGCCAAGGATTTATGCAACCTTGGACAACAAGAAAGTATAATATCAATCCCCCATGATTGAAGTGAAAGGTAAGATTGACAACCAACTCATAGAAATTTTAATTGATTAGGAAGTTATCCATAGTTACACAAAATATAACAATATTGAAAGATTTCACTTACAAAAGAGTAAGCATAAGAAATCTTGGCTCGTTCAGTTAGCCACAAGGGGCTAAGAAGAAAATCAATTAGTTGGTTAAAGATCACCCAATAGACATGAATGGACTCGACATAAAGGTAGATGTGAACATCATACCATTAGATTCATATGATTGTCTAATTGGCATGGATTGGTTGGAAAAACACCATCTTGTCATAGATTTTTATAACAAGACAATCACTTGTATTGATGAGATAGGACAACAAGGCAAGGTTCAAGGTATTCCAAGAGTTGTAGTGGTTAGAGAAATCTCAGGTATGTAGATGAAAAAGAGTTTCAAGAAGGGATGTCAAATTTTTGCAACCCATATGGAAGAGACAGATAGAGATAAAATGCCAAGCATTGAAGACCATATGGTCTTGAGGGATTTTGAATATGTTTTTTGGGAAATCCCAAGACTATGTTCAAAGAGAGACATTGATTTATCTATTGATTTGGGGCTAGGAGCTACCCCAGTTTCCAAGACACCTTACATAAGGGGCTCACCATAATTGGAAGAGTTGCATATGCAACTTGAAGCATTGTTTAAGAAGGGGTATATATGCCCAAGTGTGTCACATTGGGGAGACCCAATGCTTTTTATGAAGAAGAAAGATGGAACCTTAAGGCTTTGTATTGATTTCAGATAATTGAATAAGGTCACCATAAATAACAAATATCATTTCCAAGGATTGATGATTTATTCAATCAAATGAAAGTTGTAAGAATATTTTCCAATATTGACTTGAGGTTAGGTTATCACTAAAGATAAAATAAGAAGACATTAGTCATACAATATTTAGAAAAATATATGGGAATTATGAATTTACGGTAATGCCATTTAAGATATCAAATTCCCCTGTTGTTTTCATATTCTTGATGAATGGAGTGTTCAGGGAATACCTCGACAAGTTTGTGATTATGTTCCTAGATGACATACTTATCTAATAAAATACAAAATAAGAGCATGCACAACATTTAAGAATAGTGTTGTAAGTTTAAATAGAACACAAGTTGTATGCCAAGCTAAGTGAGTGCATCTTTTATCAAAAGAAGATTCACTACTTGGGGAATATCATTTCAATAGATGGGATAATAGTTGATCCTGAGAAGATAGAGGCCATTAGGGGATAGCTAGTGCCAATAAATGTCACAGAGGTCAGAACATCCATGGGTCTTACTAGTTATAACTAAAGATTCATAAAAGTATTTTCAAAGATTGCAAGCTCAATCACTTCTTTGCAAAATAAAGGAGTGAAATTTGAATAGACTTATGAGTGTGAACATAGTTTCAACAAATAAAAGACAATTTGACAAGTGCACCAATATTAAGGATTGTGTATCCAGAGGAAGATTTTGTGGTGTGCACTAATGTGTGAAAATAAGGGCTCATTGGAGTCATCACCCAAAAGATCATGTGGTGTGCTATGAGTTCCAAAAATTAAAAGAGCATAAGAGGAATTATGCTACACATGACTTGGAATTAGCATCCATTGTCCATGCGCTAAAAATGTGGAGACAATAACTCATGGGGATAATATTTGAGCTAATGACAGACCATTGTGGTATGAAACATTTATTTGAAAAACCCACATTAAGTGTCAAGAAAACTAGATGGCTCAAATTTATTGGTGAATATGACTTTGAAATTAAACATTTCAAAGGAAAAAAAAATTAGGTGTTCGATGCACTTAGTAGGAGAGCACATGAAATTCATATTATAGCCACTAGCATGAACATATCTCATTTAAAATAAATAATTTTAGAGGCTAGAAATTCAGATAATCACTATTTGAAAATAAAAGAAACATTACAATAAGGAAAATTACAACAAAAAAATAATTATTATAAGCAAAAAGAGGATGGAATCCTCACGTACAAAAGCAAGGTATATGTGCCAAATTCAAGAGAGCTGAAAAATATTATGTTGGGAGAAATGCATAATGTGTCGCATGTTGGACACCCACTCTTGTGTTGGTTTTTTCACATGGGTGAGAAAAAACACAACACTTACTTGCCTAGCTAGGTCAACTAAACAAGACAGAGAGTTGTGGGTTGATTAGATAACCAAATACACATGAAACAAGGAAATAAAAATAAAAACATAAAAGGAAACAAATGTTAGAAAAACTTTCAAGAACTAGAACCATGAAAAATAAAAATGACAATCATATAGCTACCAATGTATCATTTTATTGATAAGATAGCACCATAGAGAACGGTAGGGACTTATGAATCTCCTCTTCCTCCTTGGGAGGGATCTTGAGTTCCCTAATAGAGAGATATTCTCTTCATATAATGGTAAGTAACAATGGTGAAGACATACAATGTTAATCCTCTCAAGAGGTGAGTGGAATGGCCCTTGCTATAGTGCTTGAATGATTCAAAGAGAAAAGAGGATTCTCCAAGAAGAATTCTTGCAGCATAACAATACCTTGAAGTTCTTATTTTTCTAGCACACACATGGCACATATTTATAGTTTCCATTCATCGCAAGATATAACTAGTTCATAATGTGAACAAGTTGACTTTTAGGGCACTTCCTAGCCCTTGACTAGCTTCCAAGCTAGAGGATCTGCAAGAGTGATCCATTGGAGGGAGAAGGAAAACGTGGGAACCAAACATTTATCTAGGAAGAAAAAATAAAATATGTATACAAATGAGGCAGGCATGCCCCATGCTCATGTCATGAAACCAAAATGTGGGATTGTAACTGAAGATGTATGATGATGTAGATAGTTGCAGTGCCCTCGGTGGCAGTTGATAATGACATATGACGGTTCTGAATGGTGAAATGACTCTGAATTGAGTAATGGATGATGGTAAGAAGTGTCGATGACTCGGCTAGTATGGAAAACTGCAACGGTCGCATATTAAGACCCAACTTAACATGAGAGTTTGTTGAAGTCAAATGTTATGGGGGTCAACAGAATCAGAAAGAAATGATGACTCTCTCTGTTTCATCCGAGACTCCTCATTGAAAAGGTAATGAGAGTCAACATATTGTCACCCTTCTCAAAATTGTGTTGATGTCAACAGGAAGGGAGATGCGATGTCAAGAAGCAAAGGGCATATTGAAATCCACTGACTAATAGGTGATATTAGGTACTGACGTGTAACATGGATGAAATCAAGACACTATGGGAATYAGGACTTCCCTTAGTTGGGGTTTTGAAGGATGATTGGCAACATTCGTACAACTAGATCTACTGTCAGGGGGACAACTAGACATGGGGTTAAACCGTGTTGGAGGCTGAAAAAGTGGACAAACCTAGAGATCGTGGTTACATGGATTTGGGATACTCGATGTTTGTTAAAGATGTCTATATGAAAAAAAGGTAGATTCCCCAACCAAAGGCGACATGGGTTGCTTTGCTAGGTAAAAGAAGGCCATCAAGGATGACGACTAAAAATCTATGTATATGTTGGAAACAAGGGCTTTATACAATTACCAAATGAATAAAGAATAATTGGGGTGGAGTATACAGATATAGAAATGGGTGCCCCGGTGAAACATGGCTTGGCCTATTTAGGGAACAAGTTTGTGAAAGATAACTGGTGGAGGGTGGGGGCCCCATGGGTGGGTCTCTGTATTAGGTAAATAGATGGAGGACAATCTGTAGATGGGAAAATTGATGGTGGATGAGATGGAGGGCTAATGGAACTGCGGGGGTGCAGTCAAAAAAATAAGGTGTAGGATGATATGACCTAAGAGTCCATTGGGAAGGTTAGTAATATGATAAAAAGAAGTATGTGGTTCATTCTCAGAAGTGCAAAAAGATATCGGGACTCCCGATCCTAGGGGGTGAGAACAACATGAGTGTCAAGTTACCAAGGAGAACTATGAATGGGAAAACTCATTTGGGGGAGTTCTATCGGTTGACAATACCAAAATGTGGCAGAGGTAAAGGTACTGCAGAGCTAGATGTAGGTGTTATAAACCTATGTTTTCTAGGATCAACTGGTGACTGTAAATTTTTTACTCTTGTTGTATTTTTGGTTGTAAATAATATTTCATTCTACAAATAATTTACAAAAGAAAAGAAAAAGAAAAGAAAAGAAAGAAAGAATAAAAGAGAGTGTGAAAAGAAAAATGATGAACCTTGTGCAATAAGAATGTCTTGATCCATACAGTCTAACCATGGCCAAGTCTTTTGAATTTATGCTGATAGAATTTTTGAATAAAACTTGGCTAAACTGTTTAATCTTAGCCATGTTAGTTAGACTAGTTAGTGAATAAATTTGATCAAACTGTTTAAACTTGATCAAATAGCCCCAGGGTAGAGTAATTTTTATCCTAACAGCCTAATCTGGGTTAAATGTGTTAGGTAAATAGATTAGGGCATAGGTTAGTTTGGCTTTTATTTCAATAAAACAAGCATAATGTTGGTTGAGATTCCTTGTTTTGATGTTAGAAGGTTGTGTTCTAACCCCTTGGTGGAAAAATGAAAAGAAGCAGCGCAAAAGACCCACAAAATAGCGATATCCTAAGTTTTTGCAATGAAATGTGATTCATGCTCTGTGATTAAACGGTGCACTTAGATCAACGACTAAGCAAACGATGCTCATATATACGACCGATAGGTAATATCAGACCCCCCCAACCATTCTAACTTTAACGAGGGGGGGTCCAAGTTGGTGGTATTCTCCGGTGGGCCCCATCTTAACATGGCGCGTTTGTGTTAACTCGAACCCCCCTTGCTCCAAACTAGTCACCGCCTACCCCACCTTCGAGTAAACTGCCATACCAGTTTTCCATACCACCGCCGCCTCATGATGTCACACTCCACTACCACCGCTTATAAGTCAYGTGTTGTTATTTTTCCAGCGTACCTTTTCCCCCCAATCACCCATAACATGTCACATCCCATTCACTTTCCCTCCACTCTCTATCCTCCAAGTCATCTTCACGAACCTGTCACCTATCTGTGTTGGCATGTTTTACAGGCAGCATATGCTTKTCATTTATGGCAAGTACAGCAACGATGATGGCTTAAGTACAACAACGATGATCAGCAGTGCAGTGATAATCGGGGAAGAGCAGCAACAGTGATCATTGGATCAACAATTCAGAATTCTCGATGGATGTCAGATCTCAATGTAGAAAAGAAGAGTGCGCTGAAGAGGAGGATAGATCTTAGGCATTAAATCCAAGTGTGGGATCTGATCATCATTGGATCAAGGAGAACCTGCACGTTCTTTAAAGTGCAAGGAGTAGTGGGATCACAAAATCCCGAAAGAAGGAGGACCGTCCATCATCAGGCAGGACACCTGGGGAAAGATCGTCAGTTCGCTAACTGGAGAGTCAAAGGAACGGGGTTCCCTAACCTCTAGAAATCACGATATGTGGATTCGCAACTTAATCTGAGCCATCAGATCAAGGTTTGATCTGGACCGTTGATCCCAGTCCATTTCGGAGTTTCGCAAATCGAGAGTTGGAGATGTCAAAGAATAATAACCACAAGAACCCCGGAATCGCGATATGCGGAATTGCGACGTAATCTGAGCCGTCAGATCAAGGTTTGATCTGGACCATTGATCCCAATCCATTTCGGATTTTCACGGATCGAGAGTTGGAGATGTCAAAGAATAATAACCACTGGGATCCCGAAATTGCGATATGCGAAATTGCGACTTAATCACAGTCGTCAGATCAAGATGTGATCTGGATCGTTGATCCGACCCCATTTCAGAGTTTCGTGGATCGGGACTTGGTAGTGACAAGAACACTAAACATCAAGAATGTCAAAATCGAAAAATGATCTGAGCCGTCAGATCAAGTGTTGATCGGGACCGTTGATCCCATGCCATTTTGGGGTTTCGAGGATCGCGACTTGGAGAGTCGAGATGCCTCATCTCTAGATTCATGAAATGCAAAATTGTGAAAGTGCCTTATGCATAAGGTTATGGTCACAACCCTTGGTCACATCAACGAGAGATGGAGGAAAGGGATAGAGCAACCAAGCTCCTTTTTGGGGATCACGACTGGGGATGTCAAGACACATGGTCACACGAATGCTGAATTGTTGAATGCCGAAATGAATGCAAGATCCCATGGAATCAATTCAATGGTGCAGGTGAATTTGGACAAGATCAGAGGGCTACTGTAGCACGACACAGTGTAACTACCAAAAAACATTGATGGCTTCAGCCAGAGGACTCGAAGACACTTGGGGATGATTGACAGAGAAGGTGAAGAGCCTATGGGAATCTTCAAGAGGGATGAAGATGTTCGTGGAGGCAATTGATAGTTGGATGAGCATTGAGGCTTGTAACTGGAACAGAGAAGGTGAGCTCGACTATCACAGAGAAGATGAAGAGTCTCAAACTGTCAGAGAGGCTGAGGAATCTCAGTACAACATACAGTGATGTTGAACGAGTGGAAAACGACCAGAGAAGCTGAAGAGTCATGACGATGATCAGACAGAGCACTCAAGTTGTGGAGGAATTTGGCGCGAAGTGAGTATGCAGAGGCATTGCGAATATTTCATGCACAAAAACAATAGAGACTATAAGAATGCAAAACAAAGAAGAGATAGGGGTTGTCATTGTGTAGGAGAATTGAGGTGTGTATCAGGAGGGAGAACACGGAAGCAAAAATACATAGTCAAGGAATGGTGCATGGAAGGGATATGGTGCATAGAGCATAAAAGGCCGAAGAACAGAAAGGGATAGAGGTGTGTAGAAGACATTGATGTAGACAGGGCAGAGTAGTGTAACAGAACAACGACAGGGCTGGTAAGCCATTGAATAATTTCATATCGCTGTAATAAGTTTTACTAACAAAGAATTTATAATTCAGGGTGGTTGGGAGGTGCTAGGGAGGACTGGTGTCCTCAAAGGTTCAAGTGGGTGCTTGAACACAGAGAGTTGGTGCTTCCTTCTAGTTGGTACTAGAGAACACAAGGAGTTGGTGCTTCCTTCTAGTTGGTACTAGAGAAAGCAGGGAGTTGGTGCTTCCTTCTAGTTGGTGCTAGAGAAACTAGGGGGTTGGTGCTTCCTTTTAGTTGGTACTAGAGAAACCAGGGAGTTGGTGCTAGAGAAACCAGGGGGTTGGTGCTTCCTTCTAGTGGGTGCTAGAGAAAATAGAGAGCTGGTGCTCTCAGCAAGTTGCAGCTTGCAAAAACAGAGGTTGTAGCCTCACAATGAGTTGGTGCTCATATGTATGATAATGTAAAGAATGTAGATAATACTTATCATATAAAGAAAAGGAGGTTTTTACCATGTATGGGTTTCCTCGAGAATTATATGTCTCTGTCTTCTCATATATGTGACTGATGTTGAATGTGCCTTTGTTTATTTCCCATTATTGTGATCATTTTTTAGTGCCCTGTAAAGATTTTAAAAGAAGCATAATTGTTTAAGCATGGTAACAACTGATTCACCCCCCCCCCCTCTCAGTTGTCCAACATTTGGTATCAGAGCCGACCCATTTTATCTAAGGTTAGATCCTAGAGATTAAACATGTCAAGCCATGAAGGAAATTTAACCAATAAGGCCCCTTTGTTCAATGGAACAAACTTTGCCTTCTGGAAAGTTAGAATGAGAACCTACATCATGGCTTTAAGTGCAGATGTCTGGGATGTGGTAGATACTGGTTATGTAAAGCCAGTTGTGCTAGCTAATAAGGATGACAAACTAGAATTTAGGTTCAACGCTAAGGCTATGAATTCTATCTTGAGTGGGCTTGCATAAGCAGAATTCATAAAAGTTATGCACCTAGAAACTGCCAAAGAAATGTGGGACAAACTCATTAGCAGTTATGAGGGTAATGAGAAGATAAAGGATGCAAATCTTCAAACCTACAGAATACAATTTGAACAGCTAAAGATGAAGGAAGATGAAACTGTTGGAAAATACTTTCTGAGAGTAGAAGAAATGGTAAATGCAATGAAGGCACTTGGTGAAACAATTGGGGAACCTTCTTTAGTTCAGAAAATCTTGAGATCTCTCCTAGATAGGTTCAACCCGAAGGTCTCTGCTATAGAAGAACTTAATGACCTAAAAACCTTGCAGTTTGACCAACTTCTAGGAACATTGACAGCATATGAAATGAGAATAGTTAAAGATAAACCCACCTCTAGAGAAGCATCATTTAAAGAAGATAGGAATGAGGATTCTGAGCCCGATGAAATTGAAGCAAAATTTCTGAAGAGACTGAAGAAGGGATCAAGAAAATACAAAGGTAAACTTCCTTTCAAATGTTTTAACTGTGGTAGGATAGGTCATTTTGAAAACAAATGTCCCCACAAAGGAAAGGATCAGACTTGTGATGATGAGGAGAAATACAAACACAAAAATTTCTTTAAAGAGAATAACTTTAAGAAGAAAAGTCTTTGTGCAAACAATATGATGATCCTTCAGATGATGAGGACAATGATTCATCTATTGAAGATAAACTAAATGACTTCACACTTATGGCCAAAGAGGACTATGACAATAATAACACAGGGAGTGATGTTAATGAAGAAGAAGTTGTGGTTGACATGGAAGGAGAACTGATCAATGCATTGGAAGAGATTGACAAACTAAGAATCAAGAACAGAAAGCAAAGACAACTATTGATACAGTTCAAGAAATACAATAAAGAACCTGATGAATACCTTGTCCTACTAAAAGTAGAATTGGAAGAGGCAAAGAAAATCAAAGAGATTTCGAAACAACAATGATTAGAAAAGAAGGCAAGATGTGAATCATTAGAACAAGAAGTAGTGAAAACAAGGAAAGAAATGGAAAAGTTTCAAGCCTTGTATAATCAGAATCTATCAAGTATCAAAGCCTCAGAAGGATTAGCCACCATTTTGAATCAGCAAAGGAATCCAAAGCTGAAAACTGGTTTGGGTTATGAAGAGGGATCAAGCAGTGGGAAGAGATGAAATGAAGAACCCATCAAGTTTGTTAAAAGTACAACCAATGACAATAACAAACCTGTATAAACAAAGGAAGACAATCAACAACCCAAGATGAGTAAAGAAAATGGTGCCAGGAATGAATCTGTAGAATGAAGAAACAATGTTCTCTCTGCTGAAAGACGTCATCAACAAGAAAGAAATCAATTTTCTCAAAGAAGACAACCATTTTCCAGGTACAAAGAATTTTTCTATGGCTATTGTTTATATTGTTCTAACTTTGGTCACAAAGATGTAAATTGTTCCTTAAGACTTAGACATGAGCAATTAAGATTTCAAAAGAATAAATACTTCCCACAACAAAGAATGATATAGTCAGGTAATAATCCTTCACAGACTGCAAATTGCCAAATTAAGTCTGGACACATACAACTAAGGAGGGAAAGAAATAATCAACAGTCAATAAGTAGGCAACACTGCAACAATAAGTTTGACTTATTGAATAATGAGGTTGAATTCTACACCTGTCATAACTTTGGACATAAATATATTGACTGTTGGTTAAGGAACTATGAACCAGATTCGAAATCCCCTGTTGAAAATGTCAAGTTTTGGAAGAAGAAGGAAAGTAACAAGTGTGGATTAGTATTGTCTGCTCAAAGAAAAACGAACCCTTGGTATATAGACAGTGGATGCTCCAAACACATGACAAGAGACAAAGGAAAGTTTCTATCTCTAAGTGAAAGAAAATCAGGAACTGTAACCTTTGGAAATGATGCTCCAGGGAAAATAAAAGGAAAAGGGATGGTGAGCTTAAGTAATGGAAAAGGAAAAGCCCAAGATGTTATACTTGTATATGGGATGAAACATAATCTTTTCAGCGTAATTCAAATGTGTGACAAAGGATGCGAGGTGTTGTTCACATCCAAGGACTGCAAGATAAAGTCTATAAACTCAGGACAAGTGGTGGCTAAAGGCATAAGGACAGAAAATAATGTATATGTGCTGAAAGAAAATAGAGAAGAATGTCATCTAAGAAAACATGATGAAATATGGTTATGGCATAGGAGACTTGGACATCTAAACTTTGACCACTTAATGAAACTCAAAAACCTCGAGGCAGTAAAAGATCTTTCGAGAATTTCAAAGCCCCAAGATTCAATGTGTAAACCCTGTCAAGTAGGGAAGCAAAACAGGACACAGTTTAAGTCCAAGAGCTTTACTTCAATAGAGAAACCACTCCAACTAGTTCATACGGATTTATGTGGACCATCAAGATAGGAAGGCACAGGGAAAAAAAACTACTTCATGTTGATTATCGATGATTACTCTAGACTTACTTGGGTTGCCTTTCTCAAAGAAAAGGCTGAAGCATTTGAGAAGTTTAAAATATTCAAAGCTTTAACTGAGACTCAAACATGGAAGAGGTTAAAGGCAATAAGATCAGACTGGGGAGGAGAGTTTATGTCAAGAGACTTCAAGGAATTTTGCAATGAGCATGGGATCAAGAGAGAATACACAATCCCAATAACTCCACAACAAAATGGAGTAGTTGAGAGGCAAAACAGAACATTGCAAGAAATGGCTAGGTCAATGATGAATGAGAAGAACATTGGTCAAACCTATTGGGTAGAAGAAATACACACAACAATCCATGTGCTTAACAAATCCCACCTCAGACCACAAAGTGACAAGACACCTTATGAACTATGGTTTGGAAGACCTGCCTCAATCAAACACTTCAGAGTCTTTGGGAGTAAATGCTACATAAAGAATAATGATGAGAACCTCGGAAAATATGATGACAGGTCTAGTGAAGGTATTTTCTTAGGGTATGCTACAAACAATAAAGGATACAGATGCTATAATAAGAGGCTGCATAAAATGGTTGACTGTATTGATGTAAAAATTGATGAAGGAATCCCATCAAGAGAGGTGTATAGTAATGAGTCTTCTATAGAAGACACAGCTAAAGCTGAAGATGAACAGGTCCAAGAATCAGAAAATGAAGACTCTGAATCAGATGAAGACTCAGACACTCAGACAGACTCAAATCAACAGTCAACTACAAATTCCTCCTCTAGAATCATTCAAAAGAATCATCCTGCAAGTCAGATAATTGGGGAAAACGACAAAGGTGTACAAACCAGAAGAAAGCTAAT
>JASDQU010101044.1:189229-208923 GCA_032191745.1 Picea mariana
ATTTAAGTGAAGAAGTCTATATGGAACAACCAGAGGGTTTCAAATTGTCTGATAACCCTGAATTAGTATGCAAGCTGAAGAAAGCTTTATATGGTTTAAAACAATCCCCTCGAGCCTGGTATAACAAACTGGATACGTATCTCAAAGACAAAGGGTTCAAGAGAGGAACAACTAACAATAATCTGTATATTAAAATAGAGGATAATGATTTGCTCATCGTACTGGTCTATGTAGATTACATCATCTTTGGATGTAATAAGGATTCATTGGTACAATGGTTTGCTTTTTCCATGGAGTCTGAATTTGAAATGTCTATGATAGGAGAACTATCATTTTTTCTTGGTCTACAAATTACTCAGAGGCCTGAAGGGATGTTCATTTCTCAAGAAAAATATCTAAGAAAAATGCTGAAGAGGTTTCAAATGGAAGATTCTAAACCTGTGGGTACACCTATGGTAACTGTATGTAAATTAAGTAAGGATGATGATTCACCTGATGTTGATCAAAGCTCATATCAATCAATGATAGGAAGCATGTTGTACATCACAACATCTCGCCTAGACATAATGCATGTTGTAGGAATGGTAGGACGATATTAGGCTGCACCCAAATAGAGTCATTTAAAAGCTGTCAAAAGGATATTCAGATATTTAAAAGAAACAATGACTTATGGCCTATGGTATCCCAGAAATCATAATTTTTAGTTAACTGCTTACTCAGATGCAGATTGGGCAAACTGTGTCGATGAGAGAAAAAGCACTAGTGGAGGAGCATTCTTCATGGGTGATTCTTTAGTAGCATGGCTTAGTAAAAAGCAAGGTTCCATTTCTTTATCAACCACAGAGGTAGAGTACATTTCTGCTGCTACGTATTGCACTCAGGTATTATGGATGATTCAGACACTTGCAGACTTAGAGGTAAAGTACACTGCACCGATCCCAATTCATTTTGATAACACTAGTGCCATCAGTGTGTCTAAAAATTCTGTCTTCCACTCAAAGACCAAGCATATTCCCATAAAATATCATTTTATGAGAGAGTAGGTCACCAATCAGATTGTTCAGGTCCATTACATTCCCACTACAGAACAAATTGCAGACATCTTTACTAAACCCCTAGCCAAGACACCTTTTGAATATCTCAGACAAAAGTTGGGTGTCATTTCATCTCACACCTAAAAGAGTCCATCTTGTTAGGGGAAGTTTTGTATTGCTTGAATATCTAATGCCTCCTAAAATTACTACAATAGCTCAGGGGGAGCATGTCTCTTCTTTGACATTGATGTCAAAGGGGGAGAAAAGAATTTGGGTGCCTTAGTTGCCATCAATGACAAAGGGGGAGATTGTTGGCATGTTTTACAGGTAGTGTATGCTTGTCATTGATGGAAAGTACAGTAGTGATGATGGCTTAAGTACAACAATGATGATCAAAAGTGTAGTGATAATCGGGGAAGAGCAACAACAGTGATCGTTGGATCAACAATTCAGAATTCCCAATGGCTGTCAGATCTCAATGTAGACAAGAAGAGTGAGATGAAGAGGAGGATATATCTCAGGAATTAAATCCAAGCATAGGATTCGACCATTTTTGGATCAAGGAGAACTTGCACGTTCTTTAAAGTGCAAGGAGTAGCGGGCTCACAAAATCTTGAAAGAAGGAGAACCGTCCATCATCAGGCAAGACACGTGGGGAAAGATCGTCAGTTCGCTGACTGGAGAGTCAAAGAAATGGGGTTCCCTAACCTCTTGAAATCGTGATATGCGGATTCATGACTTAATATGAGCCATCAAATCAAGGTTTGATCTAGACCGTTGATCCTAGTCCATTTCGGAGTTGAAGATGTCAAAGAATAATAACCAAAAGAATCCTGAAATCGTGATATGTGGAATCGCGATGTAATCTAAGCCATCAGATCAAGGTTTGATCTGGACCATTGATCCTAGTCCATTTCGGAGTTTCACGGATCGAGAGTTGGAGATGTCAAAGAATAATAACCACAGGGATCCCGAAATCGCGATATGGAAATCATGACTTAATTGCAGTCGTCAGATCAAGATGTGATATGGATCGTTGATCCGACCCCATTTCAGAGTTTCGTGGATCAGGACTTGGTAGTGACAAGAACACTGAACATCAAGAATGTCAAAATCGCAAAATGAAAAATCGCGAAATGATCTGAGCCGTCAGATCAAGTGTTGATCGGGACCGTTGATCCCACGCCATTTTGGGGTTTCGGGGATCGCAACTTGGAGAGTCGATATGCCTCATCTCCAGATTCACGAAATGCGAAATCGCAAAAGTGCCTTATGCATAAGGCTGTGGTCACAGCCCTTGGTCACATCAGCGAGAGATGGAGGAAAAGGATAGAGAAACCAAGCTCCTTTTCGGGGATCACGACTGGGGATGTCGAGACACATGGTCACAGGAATGCCGAATTGTCGAATGCTAAAATGTCAAAATGAATGCAAGAACCCATGGAATCAATCCAATGGTGCAGGTGAATTTGGACAAGATCGGAGGGCTACTGTAGCACAACACAGTGTAACTGCCATAAACCACTGATGGTTTCATCCAGAGGACTTGAAGACACTTGGGGATGATTGACAGAGAAGGTGAAGAGCCTTTGGGAATATTCAAGAGGGATGAAGATGTTAGTGGAGGCGATTGACAGTTGGATGAGCATTGAGGCCTGTAACTGGAATAGAGAAGGTGAGCTTGACTATCGCAGAGAAGACAAAGAGTCTCAAACTACCAGAGAGGCTGAGGAATCTCAGTACAACATACAGTGATGTTGAACGAGTGGAAAACGACCAGAGAAGCTGAAGAGTCACGATGATGATAAGACATAGCACTCAAGTTGTGGAGGAATTTGGCATGGAGTGAGCATGCAAAGGCATTGTGAATATTGCATGCACAAAGATAAAATAGACTATAAGAATGCGAAACAAAGAAGAGATAGGGGTTTTCACTGTGTAGGAGAATTGAGGTGTGTACCAGGAGGGAGAACGCGGAAGCAGAAATACACAGTCGAGGAATGGTGCATGGAAGGGATATGGTGCATAGAGCATAAAAGGCCAAAGAACAGAAAGGGATAGAGGTGTGCAGAAGACACTGATGCAGACAGGGCAGAGCAGTGTAACAGAACAATGACAGGGCTGGTAAGCCATTGAATAATTTTATATTGCTATAATAAGTTTTAGTAACAAAGAATTTATAATTTAGGGTGGTTGGGAGGTGCTAGGGAGGACTGGTGTCCTCAAAGGTTGAAGTGGGTGCTTGAACATAGGGAGTTGGTGCTTCCTTCTAGTTGGTACTAGAGAACATAGGGACTTGGTGCTTCCTTCTAGTTGGTACTAGAGAAACCAGGGAGTTGGTGCTTCCTTCTNACCAGGGAGTTGGTGCTAGAGAAACCAGGGGGTTGGTGCTTCCTTCTAGTGGGTGCTAGAGAAAATAGAGAGTTGGTGCTCTCAGCAAGTTGCAGCTTGCAAAAGCAGAGGTTGTAGCCTCACAATGAGTTGGTGCTCATATGTATGATAATGTAAAGAATGTAGATACTACTTATCATATAAAGAAAAGGAGGTTTTTACTCTGTATGGGTTTCCTTAGGAATTATCTGTCTCTATCTTCTCATATATGTGACTGATGCTGAATCTGCCTTTGTTTATTTCCCATTATTGTGATCATTTTTGAGTGCCCTGTAAAGATTTTAAAAGAAGCATAATTGTTTAAGCACGGTAACAACTGATTCACCCCCCCTCTCAGTTGTCCAACAATCTATTACCCTCCACCTCATCCACGAGATATTCGTTGGACAATCAAAGCAGCCAAACATATCCATTAAAACTATTGACTTGTCCCTCGCGCCCCAATGGATACCCGTTCATTTAGATAATCCTGTTTTTCACTATTTTTTCACCATTCATGATCCAAACGTCGCTGAAATCATCGTCCTCCTCTCCTTTTCTCCTACAACCACCATTAATATATCGACATTATAGTCAACATCATTTTCTTTTATATTTTTGCAGGTACCAGTTGAAGTGATGGTGCCAAAGCCCAAAAACTCAGAGATTGATGAAAATCCATTCCTCCCACCTCCCTTCAACCCTGATCAGATCCCTCTGGCTGGAAAAGATTACTTGATCTCAGAACCCAAATAAGAATTCAATTTTGTTGATTTACACTCATGGTTCAAAGACACCTTCCTAGACCAGAGTGACAAGATTGGACTCTGGGAGTCCAATCTCCCACTGTATATTTTTCTCCAAATTCACCATTTTCTCGAGTTCACCCTCAAGTGTTAGGCACACTATATTCCCAATCACAGAGCTATTGTCTCATCATCTGGAGAGATCCTATTTACCATTACACCTGAATCCATTGACCAGATGATGCAAATTCCCATATTCGAATCCTTTCCCCTTTCACCATGGAAATTTTAACCAAAATGTACCAAAAGTTATCATTTCCCCAAAGAGCATAAATTTTCAAACTGTTCCTTCCTGAGAGTACCTAATTCCCCAATAAAAACCCCCCTTACCATTCCTCCATGTTTTCAGCAAAAGGAAACCAAATAATTTCCTCTCTATGTTATCTACTCAGGTATTATTCGGACGAGTGGGTGGACGAACCCATCCTGGGTTTCATTTCCATTTTCTCCATCGAAGAAATAGCCACCACCTAGTTCAACTTCAGCCAATTTTTGGCTGATAACATTCATGAGCAACTTTTCAAAATTCCCACTGAAGGAATGTTCTGGTATTCATCAATATTGGCCTACATGTTCCTATTTTTCCAGTTAAAGAAGTTTTCTTTTCTCCTACGGAAGCTCGACACAGAAGGCAGTCCACAACCGGTTACATCCTAGACATTGTTGGTAAGGAGGAACTCGTCTAGTTTAGTTTTAAGCATTTCGTCGACCAATTTTACAATCTAGTAGTAATTATGTTAAGCGGGCGGGAAGAGCCCAGAATAAACATATAGATTTAGAGGATCCTGCACCTATCAGACCTTGCTAAAACAAGGGATATGTATTGATACCAGGACCACATGGAGATCAATGTCTATGGGTGTGAGATGCCCCCCTACAAGCTACCAAAGTTCCTACCTGTCAGAATATTTTCCTTGGAATACATTAGACAAATGATCAACTCCGATGATATTCATTTTGTGGCCTTTAAAAAGAAACAAAAACTCAGGATTGAAGGTCAAATAGGTTCTTTCATCTGCAATAACAGATCAACAGGAGAAGAAGAACACAATTTGTTACTAGAGATGAAGTTCAAGAAAAGTTTCCCATGGCATTACGATCCCTGTGGTATCATTGCAGAAACTAGACTAAGGAATAAAATCTCTCGATATGCTCATGTTCCCAAAACAGAGATCGAGAAGTTCATGAACCAGATAGAGTGGGAAGAGAACACTCTGATAGATACCGAACAACAACCCCCTACTGCCATCATTGCACAGACCGATACCCCTTAGGCACCAGCAGAGAAAATACCTAGGAAATATGTATCTCCCTCGGTCACTGAAGTCTGAGCAGATGATTTCCACGTTTATAGAAAAAAGCCCAAGACCAATCATACACCTGATAGGTCTGGTGGAGAAGAGACTTAGTCTACTATAATCTTGGAAGGGGAACATTATCCATTTTTCTCAGGAAGCCAGTCGACAATGTCCACCTCCTCGTCGAAGAAGCATGGTGACACAACATTAAAGACTAGGGCCGCATAGGAGCCTGGAGGGCTAAACCTTTTTGTGAAATATAACCTAATTAAGAAGAAAAATGAGATGTTGATGAATAATACCTATGATCAATTTTGGAAACAAACATCCACAACTCAACATAGACTACTATCCGCCTTTGATATAGAAAAGGGGAAAATGCACATGGCCTACTTGCAAGCACAGGTACCTAAGCCCAAAACCATTTCTGATTATAAAAGGGAAACATTCAAGTTCGATGTTGTAGACATACATCTGGCTGATTAGATGGATTTACACAGACAGACTGGAGAAATGATTTTCTCCACCTTGGTGAAAACTTCCACAACCGCAAAAAATCTATAGTTTTCGTTGAACAATGTCTAGACTCAGTTGAAGCTAGAGAAGGTGTCATCTTTGGCAAAGGATAACAAAATTAATTCCCTGGAAGAACTGGTGCTCAAAATTGGCTATGATCCATCCAATGTCAAAGAAGAAGAAGAGTTGATAAAAATGAAGAATGATGACATAGTTTCTCTAAGGAAACAATTGAAAATATCTTCTACTGAATATGCGCAGGCTAAAGAGATGGTCGAGACTGAAGGCCAGAAAGAGTAGATGTTGAAGCTGATCATGGAGAAGAATGCTCAAATTAAAGAAATGGAAGTTGAGCTGGACAAGATAGTCAAGGAGAAGGAGTAGAATGTGCAAATGGCAGTCATACCATTGAATGTAGTCCTGATCACAGGAGTCAATATAACAATGACAACATCAACTACCACAAGGGAAATTCCAATAGCAACTTCAGTGACAACTCTAGATACAACATACCAATTGGAAAAAGTGATGGAAGAAATGCCTACAGAGGCCAACGAGATAATCAAATTCTTAAATTCAAAATCAAAATAAGAGATGGAAGCCCTACAAGTTGAGGAAAGGACTGAAACAATTCTTGAAGTTAATATAGTCTTGACCAAGAGGGGACTAATGCTGCAACTCGAGGAGAGATTTCAGGGAATGGATGTCACAGTAAGGAGGTTTTTTAGCAAGATTGAATCTTTGCAGAAGAAAGGTGTTATCGGACTAATCAGTAGGTGCTGACACTAACAGATCTCCCTAGATCCACCTGGATCTAGAACAAAATAGGACAGGAAATGACTCTTTCCCTAAGTTTTGACCATTGAATTAGCTAGTAGGAAGGAACAAGTAACATACCTTAGTATTGCTTCCTAGGGTCTTTGTTTCTCCCGCTTCTCTCCGGTGCTCTCGTGAAGTCAAGACCAAGAAAACACAAACCAACCAAAGTGAAGATAGAAAAATATATTCAACTTTCAACTTATGTGTATGATCAAGGAATTACACAATAAAGTGAGAATAGCTTTATGGGAAAGGGACATGCCACTGTATCATATTAATTGAAAGTAAATATTACAACCTAATAGCCTTGATGTCGTAAGATTTCTTTCGATGTCTCTTGGCTCCAACACACACACTTGCTCAATCCTTGCATGAAGAAGATCAAATCCTCTTGATAGACTTGCTAGAGTCTCCAAGCTATTGTTCAAGCTAAGTCCTTCACACAATTCTTTCACTAATTCTCCAATGAATCTTGCTTAACCTTTTCCATGAGAATTCCCTCAATATATAGGAGAGAATGAGATAGTTACTTGGATAATAATGATCCCACAATATCAGGGAATCCAGTACAAGAATAACCATTCGAATGCCAACCCATTCTTCTAGAAGATTCCCTTCTAGAACTAATGAGAATTCATCTTTTTCCATGATTTAGGATGAGTTCGCACCCTAGCTATTCAGCACAGTGCGAGAAGTTCACACCCTGGCTTAAGGTATCCTGTGAGAATGGGTCATTCTCGCACCCTAATATATTAGCAGCCTGCGAACCCTCTTCAAAAGTGAGTTTTCTGGGAAGAGATGAAAGTAACTTTTCTCAAGAGAAAGTTCTTTATGAAGAACCTGAGTACACCATCATTGATACACCATCATGATGACCAAAATCATGGGTAATAGAATGCCCTCCAAAGTATGAGGTTGGAATCTATGACAGCCGAAAGACTTTGTAAGATGCATGTGTGTGTCGGAAACCAGGAGCACACCTAATCGAAAACCTGTGAACAACCAAGCATTTGCAGAATATCATATATATCAATTCTAAGGTAGGAATTCCCATACTGAGATCACAGACGAATGACAATTGTAGACATGGGTCATGGCCACCAATCATACACTGTGGATCCATGCCATCAAAATATAGCATAGCCACCAGGAATACACTATGGATCTATGCGAAAAAATTCAAATTGAGACGACATAGCCATGAGACATACATAGTGGATCTATGTGTCACAGATTATACATTCTCCATCACAACCTAGACAAAGAGATGATATCCAGGGTCTTCAATATCATCTACCAAAGTATGAATCTAACCATGTGATTACATGTGTTGAAGTCGAACATGGAAGAAACCACTTGATTACCGGTTATTGATGAAACCATTAACAAGTGCGAGGGAAATCACCATTGATGTCAATGAATTCCAAGGTACTCTAGTACAATCCATCAAGTTTGAATGAATGAGTTGAAGTGGAACATCTGATGGAATCTTTTGATCGGGGGTCAATGATGTAAACCCACTGTCGAAAGAGAGGAAACCTGCCATTGAGGCATGCAAGCTCCAAGGTACCAAAGAATTTCGAAGTCTTGATTCTGGATAATGAGATGAATTTGACGGAACAAAACTCGTCACAGGAGGGCCTTGATGTATCCCCATCAATGACATGAAATGAGTAACAGATTTTGAATGTGAAATAGAGTATGATGCAAGTTGAATTGGACACAGAGAAGGCCAACACGGAGAGAATGGACAACTACAGATGGCCGACTCAATATAGGTTTCAGATGAACTTCTCTTGAACATATGAATGACACGACTAATGATTTGGCAGCATTGACTCAAAGATGACACAGGAAATGACCTTGTAGAAAATCGAATGAGAGACAAATGGATTTCCCAAATCAGCTTCAAATATAATGAATAGGGGGTGTCATGTTCAAGAGGGACACTTACTACCAATAAATATGAAGATGATAACATATCCCTTTTCCAAATTCCCCCCCACCATTTCTGGCAAGTACCTCTTTATTTTACGCAAGATTGAGGAGGATAGCATATTCTTGTTGATATAAGCTTATCCTTCAGATAAGTCCTTCGGAGCATGTTTAACGAACCCTAAGAAGGAGTGGTTTGGTCCCATTACGGGTCTGTCAATGTTTGTTTAATGAGTCCAAAGATAGAAAACTCGAAGGTTTTTCATGATTATAGAGTCTGGAAAAACACTTAAAAGAGAACTCTCTCAGTTCCTTTTTTGTAAAATAGTCCGATGAGACCGAAAAAGAGATAAATTATCGCTCACTAGATGCTTTCTTTAGATACTTTATCGAGCGTGAAAATAGCAAGGTTGCTTGGCTATATTTTCATGTTTAGAGAGTCTGAAAAGAGCTTAAAGAGGACTCTAGGGGGGTTCCTTTTTTGTATAACCTTGTTGAGCCTGAAAAAGTGATAAAAGTATGCTCAATCACATTCTCATGTATTTTTGAGCGCGAGAATGGACAAAGACCACGCTCGAGGTTTTATACAAAAACCATAAAAAACAATCAAAACATGCGATGGAAAAAGAAACATTATGTCCGCATCCCAGTACAAGACCATCAAATTCGTTATGCCTGCAAAAGTTACACTCAAAAGGGCATTAGGAATTAGGGTTTAATAAATAAATAATTATTAAAAAACCAAATAACATGGTAAAAGTAAATATAAAGGAGTAAAACTATTTTTACCATACCATTTTCACTTTTTACTATTTGAGCCCCAAAACCCCTCTTTTACCCTCGAAGTGAGGTACGCTCTTTGTCCTTTACTCTTTCATGTTTTAATTTTGCATTTTAATTGGTTAAAAATTCATTTTTGAGTTGGTTTTATGAGCCCTACTTGCGCTCATCCATTCTCGCAGGTGGGCTACACGAGACCTGCGAGAATGGGTCATTCTCGCAGGTGATCCGTAGGACCTTTTAATGACTATGGTTGAGTTTTAATTTTGCATGCGTTAATTATCCAATTGAGAAGCTTAATGAAAGAATGAGGAAAAGAGAGAAATTATGACAGCCATATACACATATGCAGATCTGAAATGAAATAGTAGAAGGCAAACCATAACATGAGAATTGATAACAGAGTTCGGCACAACGTTGCCTACATCTCCGGGCCTTTATCCCTATGGGGGAGGCTTCTTTATTTCTGTTCAAAAGATCAAAAATACATCACAATAGTGCCAATTGGCTACAATACTGATATGGTCATGTTCTTCCAGATCTCAATAACCCAGCAAAGAAAACGACACGCAAAATGGATGTCTGGAGCTCCTAGAAATGGCTCGCAAGTGTCTGCTCCTCAATAGCTTCCCTGCATAAAAATGGCTTTGGCTTGGCTTCCCTTCAGCATAACTCTGCTCTGACTATCCTCCATGGCCTCAAACAAGCCTGGTTTTTATAGATCTAAAGTTGGTTATCCATCCCCAACTCCCTCCCAAAATTTAGGCTCCAAAAATTCCCAATATCTCCCCAAAATGGAGAAAATCTATTAATAACAGGCATATAATCAATTAAAATCAAATACAATATACAAAAACCCACTTTTGTATAAAATTAGGTGTATCCCCCAAGCTTGTGCGCCCTTGGTCATATGGTGGCCGGACATGTGGCCGTGCACTCCATTTATTACGCGCTAGCCCCCCTATCCGGCTCCTGGTTTTCGGGCATGGTCATAGGATCGCGAGCTAACAAACTTACCCACGTGCCCAGATCTAGTGGATAGGCCCCGGTCGTATGCGATCACCCAGAAACCAAGGGCCAGGCCCTATCCGCAATAGTCCCGTGGTTGTGTTCATACGCGAGCAATGAAACCAAGGGCTGGGGCGAAGCCCTATCCCTTTCCGCCTCCGACAAGACTTTGGACCAAACATAAATAATAAGTTTAACATATAACTGTTAAGAACCAAGAGAGGGGAGGATGGCTAGCCCGACCCTGCTAGTCCATATGCTCTGGGAGGTCGGGGGTTCGACCCCGGTGGAGACCATATAAACTTTTACACAAACCACGAGCCAACCACAGGGTGCCATGTGGCAGCCCATGACTGGGCCACGTGGCACCTCAACAACCAATAGAAGAATGCCATGTGCCAAATGCCAGATGCTCCATGTGTCTGCCATGTACCTTGCCACCATACCTGCCTAGTCACCTGTTGATGTCATCCTATGCCACATGTCACCCTTATAGTGGTGACACATGTCACCCATAGATTGGTCCAACTGTACCTATCATGCTCCATCACCTGCCATGTGTCGTCACCAAAATCTGCCACGTCAGCTGTACGACCATATGGCCTGTACAGTTAGCCTACCACGTGGCACTGTACGGACTGTACAGTCAGCCACTTTTTTCCCTATTTGGGTTTTCAGACAGAACACGATATCTTCCACATACAAAGCCCTTTTGACGAAGTAAATATATGGCCAGAATCAGGAAGATGAGACAGACACAATGGTGCTAGTTTCGTCGGATTCTGAGCACTTTCATTTTTGAACCCTGTCAGGATTCTGGATCTGATTCTGGATCACACCTCCCCACTAAAAGACCTTTTGGTCCCCAAAAGGTTACTGACCAGTCAACAATCTCGGGATAGGCCACCCGACTTGTCCGCTGTCTCTGAACTCTGTCCTGTGCACCTGTCTCATCAAGATCAACTGTAACACAATCATGACAACTGACAATATATTGTTAGCCATTTGAACCCTGTTACATCTTACTGAAGCCACTATCATCCATGTAGACAACATTACTAATGATAATATCAAAAAGACGACTGCAAATGAGCTGATATACTTGAAATATTTGCACGACATGAGCTTATCTTGAAGCAACTTATGATTGATTTTCCATTCAACAATCATTTCTTGTTCTTTCTTAAGATCGATTACTTCATTTGAAACAATTATTGGTTTGTTTCTTGATTGCACTGCCTTCTTTATTTTTTCCATCGTTTGAAGTGTTTTATTTGCTTTAACATGATGAGCATGAACCACATAATCTTGACCTCCTTTAGTGAATTGATATTGATTCTTTGTCATGTAGAAGATTGCCTTATGATCATATAAGTATGGACTACCTAAGACCATTCCACATTCTCTTAATGGCACTACATCACATGTTACTTCGTCCACATACTTAAATGAAATTGCAAATTTGATTGTGCACTGCTTTGTTATGTGCATTTGATGATGATTTCTTATCCATTTAAGTGTGTAAGGATTATGATGAGTTTTTGTTTTTAATCCCAATTGCTTAACCAATTCTTCTGAGATTAGATTAGATTGAGATCCACTGTCGATTAATGTGTCTATATTAGTGTGTCACATGATTACCCTTATATGAAATAACTTGCTTCTACAATCAATGTCTTCACCAATTTTACCTGTCATACCAACCAATGAGATCTTTGACTCATCACCTGAATCCAATCCCAAGTCTGTGGGTTTTGTTGTCGTTGCCACTATTTGCGTTCCCTTCTTTTCCTTGAACCGCTTTGGCCTCTTCTCGGGATGCAATTGCCAACATTTGTCCTCATCATGTCCCTCTTTCTTGCAATGCTTGCAAGAGGGCTTTCCTTCCTTCCTCTTCACTGCATTTTCATTCTTTCCATGCCTTTTCCTCTTGTCCTCTTTCCTTGAAGATGATGATTCCCCTGACACACCTGCTTTCCCTGCTTCAATATACGTAGCTTGAACAGAAACCTCATCAAGGTTAGTGGGTCCAAACATGAAAACAATGTTTCTAATATGCACAGGTAAACCGTCTATATACTTCATAAAAGTTTCTAGTGTTTGCAAAGGGATGTCTAACATTAATGCCATTTTTCGAAATCCATCGGTGTATTCTTGCACTGTTTGTCCTTTTCTTAGTTTTAAAGATTGCTATTCAATCAATGCTTTTTCTTTATAACCCAAAAGATAAAATTGTTTCCTAATTGTAGAAATGAAACTCTTCCATGATGGAAATACATTACCCACTTGTTGTGTTCTCTTTTGTAGCTTKCTTTTCCACCAGATGAGAGTTGTACCTGCAAGTCTCAAAGATGCCAACTTAATTTTTGTGGCCTCATCCTTGATATGTTGCACACTGCAGTATACCTCCATCTTCCTGATCCAATTGTCAAGTTTTTTTGCATTTACTTCACCATCATATATGGGCAACTCAAATTTAACATCAAGTTTTAACAATGGCATTTCATGTTTATTCTTATGAACATTTTTCTTTCCATTAGATTTAGAACTTGAACTTGAAGAAGAAGGAGAAGAAGGAGGTGTTGATGGAGGTGAAGGAGGAATCTGAGGATGGTCCTCTTCCTCTTCACTTTTTCCCTTTGCAAATTCACCCAAAATTGGTCTTTTTTGTTCCAAGTAATCTTCGTACAAAACTTTCACCATCTCTGACATAGCAAGGAATGCTTTCCAGAACTCTTTCTCATCTTAATAAATCCCTTCTTCCGATGCCATGTTCTCGCTGTGAGAAGCTCTCTTTCTCAATCCAATTAATGGATTCTCTGCAACAAGCTTGCCTTCACCATGCTGTAGCTTTTCCCTGGTTAACATGCAAAACTCAAATCCAAACATCAACTAGCTCTGATACCACTTGTTCCATAGGACCTTTTAATGACTATGGTTGAGTTTTAATTTTGCATGCATTAATTACCCAATTGAGAAGATTAATGAAAGAATGAGGAAAAGAGAGGAATTATGACAACCATATAAACATATGTAGATATGAAATGAAATAGTAGACAACAAACCATAACATGAGAATTGATAACGGAGTTCGGCACAATGTTGCCTACGTCTCCGGGCCTTTGTCTCTGTGGGGGAGGCTTCTTTATTTTTGTTCAAAATCTCAAAAATACATTGCAGAAGTGCCAATTGGCTACAAGACTAATCTGTTCATGTTCTTCCAGATCTCAAGAACCCAGCAAAGAAAACGACATGCAAAACTGATGTCCGGAGCTCCCAGAAATGGCCTGCAAGCGTCTGCTCTTCAATAACTTCCCTGCATAAAAATGGCTTTGGCTTGGCTTTCCTTCAGCATAACTCTGCTCTGACTATCCTCCATGGCCTCAAAGATGCCTAGTTTTTATAGATATAAAGTTGGTTATCCATCCCCAACTTCCTCCCAAAATTTGGGCTCCAAAAATGCCCAATATCTCCCAAAAATGGAGAAAATCTATTAATAATAGGCATATAATCAGTTAAAACCAAATACAATATACAAAAACCCACTTTTGTATAAAATTAGTCATATCCCCCAAGCTTGCGCACCCTTGGTCATATGGTGGCCGGCCATGTGGCCATGCGCTCCATTTATTACGCGCTAGCCCCCCTATCCGACTCGTGGTTTTCGGGCATGGTCATAGGACGGTGAGCTAACAAACTCACCCACGCGCCCAAATCTGGTGGATAGGCCCCAGTCGTATGCGACCGCCCGAGAACCAAGGGCCAGGCCCTATCCGCAACAGTCCTGTGGTCGTGGTCATACACGAGCAATGAAACCGAGGGCTGGGGCGAAGCCCCATCCCTTTCCACCTCCGACAAGACTTTGGATCAAACATAAATAATAAGTTTAACATATAACTGCTAACAACCAAGCGAGGGCGGGCTGGCTAGCCTAGCCTTGCTAGTCCATGTGCTATGGGAGGTTAGGGGTTTGACCCTGGTGGAGACCATATAAACTTTTACACAAACCATGAGCCAACCACAGGGTGCCACGTGGCAGCCCATGACTGGGCCACGTGGCACCTCAAAAACCAATAGAAGAATGCCATGTGCCAAATGCCATATGCTCCATGTGTCTGCCACGTACCCTACCACTGTACCTGCCCAGTCACATGCTGACATCATCCCATGCCACGCATCACCCTTATAGTGGTGACACATGTCACCCATAGATTGGTCCAACTGTACCTGTCATGCTCCATCACCTGCCACGTGTCATCACCATAAGCTGCCACGTCATCTGTATGGTCATATGGCCTATACAGTTAGCCTGCCTGTCAGGCTGCTAAATTGAAGATTTAAATGACCTGAAACACTAAATTGTCAAACCAGGGTTGGTAAACTTTGAGCTGATACACTGTATGTGCAGGTAAGATAATTCCTATTTAAGGCTATCCTAAAAAAAAAACATAAACTCACTCTGAGAACTTGAATCTTAATGACGATCTTGAAACTTAGCATTTCCTATTTAAATCATCAACAGAAAACAGTTTTATGTTCAAACGCTGGTGCTTCCATTTCATTCATAAGTATGATTTCACAAGTTTATTTCACCACTGCTTGTAATCATCTAGCATCACCATTTCTATTCAAGCTATAACAGAAAGAGTGTTTTCTCAAATGCATTTAATTTGGTTATCAAAATCAATCTAAATCTGTCTACAGGAAAACAGAGTACTACCCTACCTACTGGTACCAGGAGCTCCCTTTGATTTAACTGTAATCTAACTGTTCTAAGTAAGCAGGGTAACTAACTATCTAACAAAGCAAAGTTTGTTCACACTCTAAGTTATGCTCTAATTGAAAATGAGAAGCCAAACAAACCACGTTCATACTCTTAAACCCTACAGGCATCAGTTATGCATTCAATACCCCTCAACATAAAAGATAACAGTATGCTGGAACGATTCAATTGAAGAATAGATAAACACGATTTTGAAACAACTAATGATGACACACTATGAGTTGTAGGTATACCATTCATGTAAGCAAATGCTAACACACTGAAACAACTAAATCTATGAACGTTAAGCTACCTCGTATGCAAGTTCTAAAACACTGAAATGAACTAAATCTGAAATAGAGTAACACAGCGACTTGAACCGGTTTGGCGGGCCCAACCAAACGGCACAAATGCTGGAAGTAACAACTAGCACTACTCAATCATGCTACACAAACATTGTATAAAATTCACGTTCCATTAACTCATAAGAGAATACTCAAATCGTATGACAGTCGTGTAACATAACGTAATAGCAGTTTTTATTGAAAAATTTGTGTTCACGATATATCATAATCCAACCCGTTCTCAGGAGTGATTGCGGGTTTATATATATCCCTGTTTTCATAACAGTCTTAAAGAAACAATACATAAAACAAATGGATCCCCCGATCCGAAAATATTCTTGGAATCAAGTTTTAAAACGTACTTCACATCTTCGTGACACGTAGTGTCATGAAGTGTGAACGATGAAGAATCACGACCTAGTTTTATCATTATGCCTTCGAGCACCCTGTGGCGATGACTCCAGCTGTCATGCGAATCTCTCTGTCTCCCATTCGGACCATAATGCACAGATCTTGAGCGGCTCCATTGGTATCTCCACGGGTACGAGTTGGTACCTGGTACCGACATCCTGTTCCAAAAATAGAAGTGGTACCTAACCCAAGCGACATTAGTTCCAATATCAATCTAAAGCATTAAAGTGCATAAAAATAGCTTGAAATGAAAAGATACCTTAAGTAACCCTATTGAATGGTAGGGAGACATCAATTATGTCAAAACAAGGCCAAAAGGGTGGTAGTGGTATATAAATGGAGGTCTGTGGCATATAATGTAGGAAAAAAACATGATCAAAACCGGGGACCAACATGCCCCCACACTGAAGTCCTTGCCTGTCCTCAGGCAACAAAAATCAAAAACTGGTATCCATCAAAGGGTTGCAGCGGCTGCAACCAACATTTGTAGCCTCTCCTGCTTCTTCAGATTCCGAATTTCTTTCTTAAGGGCCCTGTTGATTATAACATGCTTCCTAGCAATCCTCTGAAGTTGTTTGTTCCTTTTGAAAATATCCTTATTCCTCTGTTTTAGCCTTTCAACTTTGGATAAGAGGTGATTTACCCTGAGCTTCAGGAGTTCATTTTCAATTTTAATATGTCTGTCCAATACACGGTACTCATGCAACTTCTCCTTCAATCTACTGTTCTTTCTCTCTAGTTTTKCCACCATTGGCTTCAAGGACCGAATGGAGGAAATCTCGCAGTGGGTTTCAAATGTTTGGTCTTGTCCTGGCTGTGCTAGAGGGCTAGATGCATGGGTAAACTCGTCTGGGCTTTGAGCAGGGGTGTGAATTCTATCAGAATCATGATTTGGACTGAGTTCAGGAGTAAACTCATCTAGGCTACACTCATAAGTGTCAACTGGATCAAAATTATGGTCGGGACTGAGTTCAGGGGTGAACTCATTTGGGCTTCGTTCATAGGTGTCAGCTGGACTAGGTCCGGGAGTGGACTCTCTTGGCATCTGAACAGGGGT
This sequence comes from Picea mariana, assembly GCA_032191745.1. NCBI lineage: Eukaryota > Viridiplantae > Streptophyta > Pinopsida > Pinales > Pinaceae > Picea > Picea mariana. The sequence goes on from JASDQU010101044.1 coordinate 206,370, forward strand.
ACCGATTGGTACTTGAATGGAATCATTCTGCACAATTCCCTTGGGCATAGTAGCCTGCCGATTGGTTCTATGGTTTTTTCGAATGAGTTGGGACAAAGTCCAGGTCATCTCAGATGGCTCCGGGGCCTCCTCGTGACCATCTATACTTTCCAATATTTCTTGTGGGGGGTAACTGGGTACCGAGTTGTCCATCCCCGACAATACGCTTTTACATTTTCTTTTTAGGTTCCTCCTAGGCTTATTAGTTGAATCGACTAGTTCCTCCACATCAATTATGTTCTCGGCAGCTGGGGGAGAACTCGGGACTTCAATGTTCGCCTCTGTAGGTGTGGTGGCCTTCCCAGTTTCAGTATTGGTTTCTACCTCGACATTAATTGGAGGTTCGGGCTCAGGGTCCCCAACATGGTCTTTAGTCAGGGCTTTGACCTGCTTTTTCTTGGAGTTCAACTTTTTGTGTGGGGGAATAGGCTTCACACTCCTAGCTTTGGACTAGGCATAGGCGAGGGTTTTTGCAGTGAAGAGGTCCCAAGTTTCTTGCTTCTTCGATAGTGCAGATGTGATCAATATTTTAACTAGACCGAAGTGAAATAAACTCCTCTGAAACTCACTAGCCCTTTGGACCTATTCGGCCATCCTTTTTAAACTTTTTAACAAGAAAAAGGGTATGTTCAGCGGAGTACCTGTGAAGTGTAATAGAAGTCGGGCGTGGCAAGGGAATATAATGGTATATCGACCCTCACACGTTAGGTAACGCTGGAGTACAACCAACACTTGAGCCCACTGTGGTTCCAGCCAAGACCACGATGTTCCCTCGGACCATTTTGTTTCCCAATACTGAGGTTTCAACAGCTGTGCACAGAGCTTTTTATCAACCGGTTGTCCCTTCGTCCATCTTTGGCCTGTGGTGGGAAATTGAATTGCCTCTACAATGAACTCCTCTGTGACCTCGAACTCAAATTCGCCCACCTTGGCGGTCCCACCATCGAAATGCAGCGCAAACTGGAGTGTGATTGCATCGTTATACCCATCGAACTTCTTCAGAAATGGATCCCACCCTGCTTGCTTGAAAATACCTCTAGTTGCCCCATACTTCGGGAGGGCTTCCAAGTCGGCGTATGTTTCTGGTTCGTGGCGCTTTGCTACCATGGATCTTCTTGGCATCATAGGGAAAGTCTGTCGGTGGCAGGGAAGGTTGGGTGAGGGCAACGAAGGTTGGATGAGGGCAACAAAAGGAGAGAATGCGATGGAGAATGTGGTCAAGAAGAAAATTATATGAGAAGATTTGAATTGCCGTGGAGATAGATAGGGTGTCGGAACATGATGGAAGTCGTACGAGGGTGTAGAGTTATCATATCTGGGTCAAATCAAACTTAAGTTCCAGTAATGGTGTATGTTTATGACATGAAATGTCATGGTAGGTTAGTTCGTTAGTTACAGGTCATGGAAATGATGAAACGTTATGGAGTAATTAAGGCACCCTTAGTTCAAACTTATTAGTATGCAAATTAATACAATAAATCAATACGAACTAAACGTACCTGAGTTACATTACCTACCCCATTGTTATGCAAGTCTTGCTGTAGGATTGTCTTTTGAAGTTAAGTTTGGATTTGAAGGGCGCGAAAATTGTAGTTGCTCTGGTCTTTCTGATGAACCTGTAACTGATGAACTCTATGTTGGTACTGACTGGTACTACTGTAACACTTAGGAATCTGCAGAAGAATTTGAACAAATAATACCGTTCTGAGAAAAACTTCCTGTGTATAACAACAGATTATCTCAGGATGACCCCTGAACCTGGCTTTTGTTCTGGCCTGAAAAAAAAGATCAACTGAAATCATGTCTTCAACAGCTTCAAAGCTTCACCCATGGTACAAGTCTGATTTGTGTGAATAGATGTTCTGGAGTCGAACACAAACAGAAATCATCGGATTACCAGCCATTAATGAATGTTGTTAACCGATGCGAGATGACCCACCTGTGATGTCAATGGGCCTCAAGGTACCTACAACACATCCTAACAGGTACGAATAGAGGTGTTGGTGTCGAGTCACTTGTAGGATCTATCAACCAAGAGACATTGGTGTATTCCCATGGCTGTCAGCAAGGACATATGCCATTAAGGCATGCAGAGTCCAGGGTGCTAGATAATCTCTAATCTCTGCTCCAGATAAGGTGCTGATGTCGATGGAGTGAGATTTGTTGGAAGGTGGACCTTAACGTATTCCACATCATCCAACGCGAGTGTAGATAGAAATTTTGGAGACATAACTTTTCGAACAGTAATCACCTGCTTGTGGATTTTATGAGCCCAAGCTAGTTCATGCTCATTGCTTCCTCATATTTGGAGAGTCTGAGGAAATGCCAAAAGAAGACTCTAAGGGGGTTTGTTTCCCATAAAAATTTACCAGGTCTGGTAAAGAATAATCCTTCCTGATAAATGCCCCTTTCATATTTTAATGAGCAAACAAAGGGAGCAAACAAGCTCGAATTTCTCTGTTGCAAAACAAGTTAGTCACATTGTTAAGAAAATCTCATGAAATAAAACAATATT
>JASDQU010101044.1:209806-258087 GCA_032191745.1 Picea mariana
TTTTTTTTTTCTGCTAAAGATCTATTATGTACAGAATTTTAAAACAGTCTGAGTGATCAAAGATCAACAGGAGGAGAAGACTCTCCCCCTACTATATTTAGTTCTTCTTGCTTGGCCACTTCCTGTAAGAAATCATCTTTTGACAAAGGTTTGTTGTACACTTTAAGTCGATGTCCATTCACTACAAAGGAGTTCTGAGAATCATCTATGGTTTTAATCTTGACAGAACCATTATCAAAAACAGTTTCTACTTCATAAGGTCCCAACCATCTCGTTGTAAGTTTCCCTTTGAAAGTTTTGTATTTGGAATCGAAAAGCAATGCCCAATCCCCTAGTTGGAAATGCTTTTTATTGATGTATTTGTCATGCCACTTGTTGCGTTGACTTTGCACAAGGATGGTCCTTTGAAGAGTATCCTACCTTATTTCTCCCAATTCATTAAGTTGCATGACCCTCTGTTTCTGTGCTTCACTCAAATCCAACCCCAACTCTGCTGCTAGGCGGAATGTATGGATCTGAAACTCTATGGGAAGGAGAATTTGTTTACCGAATACCAACTCGTAAGGAGTATGACCAGTGGTATTCCTCCATGTAGTCCGGTATGCCCATAAAGCTTCTGGAAGTCTATCTACCCAGTATTTATGATGCAAGTGTATGGTCTTGGTCAGAATTTCTTCCAGAACTTTGTTTGTAGATTCCACTTGCCCATTGGCTTGTGGATGGTAGGGAGAGGACTTACAGTGTTTGATCCCATATCTGTCAGTGAGTTCTTTCATCAATTTGGAAGTAAATTGAGCACCTTGGTCTGTGGCAATCTCTCGTGGAACATCGAAGTGGGTAAATATCTCTTCATACATAAACTCAATCACTGATTTCTCAGTTGCTTGATATAGGGATTTTGCCTCTACCCACTTGGTCACAAAATCTGTGCACACCAAGATGTACTTTTTCTTCCTTGACATTGGATCAATTGGCCCTACAAAATCTAGTGCCCATTTATCGAATGGTTCAATTACAACTTGTGGTTGTAAGGGCATCTCGTCTGCTACAGTGGGCCTTCCCATCCTTTGACAACTGTCACAGCTTCTTACATATTTCATTGCATCCTTGAACAGTGTCAACCAATAGTATCCTGATTGCAAGACTTTGTATGCTGTTCTCTTGTCAGAGAAATGTCCTCCACATGGCCCATCATGACAGGCCTGGAAGATATCGGGAATTTCATCTTCCTGGACACATCTCCTAATAATCATATCAGGACTTGTATAGAAGAGATCACTTCCCACCCAAGAATAGTAAGCACTCTTTTGGATAATTCTTTTCTTTTGTGAAGGTGATAAGTGAGCTGGTAGCCTTCCTGTAGCTAAATAATTCGTTGTATCTGCAAACCAAGGGGTCTTGACAGCTACTGCAAACAAATGTTCATCCGGGAAGTTATCGTCCACTGGGGTATCAGTACTATCTTGGGGAATATGAGAAAGAAAATATGCAACTACATTCTCTTTCCTTGGCCGATCAACGATGGTGGTGTTGAATTCTTGAAGCAACAAAAGCCATTGGGTGATTCTACCAGTAGTGACTGGTTTGTTCATCAAGAATCTGATTGCAGAGTGGTCAGTGTGTACCAAAACCTCATATCCAGTAATGTATTGACAAAATTTGTTGATGGAATGAACTACTGCTGAAAATTGTTTCTCAGTTACTGTATAGTTCAATTCAGGAGGGGTCAAGTTCTTGCTGGTAAAGTAGATTGCGTAATTCTGTTGGTTCTCCTTTTGCCCAAGAACTCCTCCTAAAGTAGTGTCTGAGGAATTAGTGGAGATGTGGAAAGGAAGGGACCAATTTGGCCCTCTAAGTACAGGTGCCATAGACAGTTTTGCTTTTAAATCCTCAAAATCACTCTGACAATTATCATCCCAACAGAATTCTGTATCCTTCGTTAGCAGTTTAAACATGGGGCTGGCTATTTTTGTGAAGTTTTCAATAAATCTTCGGTAATAACCAGCATGCCCCAAAAAGCTTCTCACATCATTCTGGGTTTTTGGAGAGGGAAGATTAATTATCACCTCAATTTTGGCTGGGTCTACTTTGATTCCTTCAACAGACAGATGGTGACCCAACACAATCCCTTCAGTTAAGAGCATTTTTCATTTTTCATGGCTGAGGGATAGATTTGATTCTTGGCAGCGAATCAGGACTTTCTCTAGGTTACTCAAGGCTTCTTCGAAGGTGTTACCATAGACAGTAAAATCATCCATGTAAACCTCCACACAGTACTGAATCAAGTCAGCAAAAACACCAAGGATAGCTCTTTGAAATGTTGCAGGAGAGTTACATAATCCAAAAGGCAGCACTTTATAGGCATAATTGCCCCACAGGCATGTGAATGTTGTCTTGTCCTGGTCTTTAGGAGCAATCTGAATTTGGTTGTACCCACTATATCCATCCAGGAAAGAAAAATATATTTTTCCAGCCAAAGTGTCCAAAACCTGATCTATNTATAGGCATAATTTCCCCACAGGCATGTGAATGTTGTCTTGTCCTGGTCTTTAGGAGCAATCTGAATTTGGTTGTACCCACTATATCCATCCAGGAAAGAAAAATATATTTTTCCAGCCAAAGTGTCCAAAACCTGATCTATGAAGGGTAAGGGAAAATAGTCTTTCAGGGTTGCCTTGTTCATCTCCCTAAAGTCTACACACATCCTCCATTTTCCTGTCAATTTCTTGGGTACCACAACAAGAGGTGAAACCCATTTACTGTCAGAAATTGGATAAACGAATCCAACATTTAGCAGTTTCTGTAATTCTTCTTTTACAAAGTCTTTCAGGATTGGATTCATGCGTCTCTGTGGCTGTCTTATTGGGGTTATCCCTGGTTGGATGTAGATGTGGTGAATGCAGGTGTCAGGGTGTATTCCCTTCATATCAGTGTATTCCCAAGCAAAAGCCCCTGACTGTTCTTTCAAGAGATTTGTCAATTGTTCCTGTTGACTGGTACTCAATTCAGAGTTGATGTATAGACATCTACCTGGACTAAGTTCTACCAGAATGGTATATGGCCCTGAGTGTTCAGAAATAGTGAAAACCATGGATGGTGAAAATGAAGAAAATATCTCACTTCGTTCCTGAAAATCCTCTCTGAAAATCTGATCATATTGCAAATAGGTCTGTGGAAACTCAACATTTTCTGTTACAGAAAGAAACTGACTTAAAATGTCATCCTCGGTAGGTTCTTGCAGCGCATGGATTTCATCAACATAGAATAAAGGTTCCTCATCCTCATTCTCAAAATAGGGGCACTTCAACCAGCATAATTCTTCTGTAACAAGCCGGGCAGGTGGAAACAGAGTAAGTTTCTGTGAGGAAATACCATTTGAGATAAACATATCTCCACCATGACATCCTATGAAAGCGTTGGCTGTGGCCAACCAGGGTCTCCCTAGAATGATTGGATGGCCTTTTATGGGGTCCTTTGAATGAATTATCATGAAGTCCACAGGATACTCCCATGAAGCTAAAGTCACAAGGATGTCATCAAGAACTCCAGCAGGTTTTATAGTGGTTCTGTCAGCCAGTTCAAGTACTATAGTAGTAGGGCGCAGAAATTGATTTAATTGTAACAGTTCCACTGTGTTGCTGGTCATTATATTAATGGTTGCACCTAAATAAACTAAAGTATTACCAATAGATACATTATTGATGGTCACTGAAACTATTGGGTTCCTTGGGTTGGCATACTTTACAATTTTAGGTGTTTCATAAATATAATTTGATAGCTGTCCTACTAGATGTATTGTGGGTGGATCTTTCTGTTTTCAACCTGGTTTCTTGATGCAGAGTTCTTTGATGGTTTTGGCATATATGGCAACATATTTGATTTCTTGTAATAATGGAATCTTAACACATACATTTCTTAGTTCATTCATGATATCAAAATCAGATTGCACAATTGGTTTTTCAATAAGTAACCTCTCAGGAAAAGGAGGTGTTGTGGGAACCTGAGTCTGTGTGTTATGTTGTGGTTCAGATTCTTTCTGTTTTGGAATGATAACATCTTGTAGGGGTGTCTCATCTAATAAATTATCTACAGGCTCATCTTCATGTTCTTCAATGATTACCTTTGGTGCTATTTTTGTTATGGGATGATTTTTATTTAAAATCCTTCCATATCTCAGCTGTACTTCTTGTATAGAAATGGGGTTTATGTTGTAAGATGGATAGTTATGGAAATCAACATTATGGAGTGGTAGGGGTGGTCTGTGGTTCGGATTTGGAATGGGTTGAGTGGGAAAAATGGTAGAACGTGGTGGATTCTGAGACTGCTGAGGGTTTTGTGGAATGGGTGGAAACGAAGGTGGAGTAAAACCAGGCAATAGTTGTTGCAATRGAGGTGGAGTAAAACCAGGTAATAGTTGCTGCAAATTTGGAGGATAATGCGTGTATGGATTCTGAGGAACTGGTACTGCATGCTGCTGTTGGTTATTTCCAAAGTTTGGATTTCTCCATCCCTGGTGCCAAGGTTGAGCAGGGACATTTTGTGGAGGCCAGTTTGGCCAGTTCCATGGGTGTTGTTGTTGTTGAGAGAAGGGTGGATAGTAGATGGAAGATTGTGGGGATGGTTCTTGGTATGCATTTACATTTGGATTTCTAGGCTGCCAAGGCTTCTTAGGTGCAGATGAAGTCCCTGGAGCTTCCCCTCCCTTGAATATTGCCTGCAATTCAGGTAAGGATGGGTAGTCTTCTGTTTGATGATTTTCAGTACATATTTCACATACATAAATGTTGTCCAAAGGGCATTCTCGTAAAGGATGTCTTTTTCTGCATTTCGGGCAAAATATGCTTAGGACAGGTTTTTCCTCTTCCTGCTTCCTCTTAATCTTCAAAGTGTCTAACTGAGAGCCAATTGTTCCTAACAAGTCTGTTTTAAAATTATCCAAAAGGTTTCCCAATTTGACTTTAGTAACTCCACCAGATGTGGATGTTTTGGTATTTTTGTTGACCGGTTCTCTCACACTCTTTGTAGCTTTCCCTTTACTTCTTGAGTAAGTTCTGCAGAGTTCACTAATTGTTTCAAAGTTTTTCTGATAAATGTCTCCTAAAGCCATTAGATTGAGGGTATCAATGTATTCTTCCAAAACTCCTTTTAAGAAAAGAGTCTTGACTGCTTCATCCTGGAGATCATTATATTTAGATTTTTGAAGGGTAAAGGTAAATCTCTCTAGAAAATCCTCAAGGCTTTCTTCATCTTGATGTTGCATTTTGAAGATGTCATTCCGAGAATCCTTGGTTCTACAATAGTCCTGGTACTTCTTTAAAAATTTTGTCTTCATATCTTCCCAAGACCTGACGCTGTATTCTCCTAAACTCATGAACCAACGTAATGCAGAATCTTTCAGGGTGGCAGGAAATAATTTCAGTTTATGTGCATCTTGGAGATAGTTATAACTCCTGCACAGGATGTCAAACTCAAAAATAAAGACATCTGGGTCTTCACTATTTTTCCCATGGAAGGTTGGTAGTGCTGAAAGTGGGATATTTTTCATATTGACATTCTGGACTAAATCCAAAATAGGAAATCCAAAGGTGGTTTCTGGTGGTAACTTGTTCTCTGCTTGTTCTTCACCTTCATTTTCAATATGGAGTTCCCCATGTAAGTCTCTCCCTCTTTCTCCCATGGTAAAAGGATTGCCAAGAATTGTATAAACAATCCTGTTTTTCTTTGGTGAGGGTGTGAAATCCCACCTTTCTTGATTCTTTTTGTCAGAAGTTTTATCTCCTATTGGTCTTTTTAAGGATCTTATGGCCTTTGATGTCACAGATGTAGTTGTTATCTGTGAAATTACAGAGTTAGGGTTCCTGAGAAGGTCGTGTATTTTCTCTGGATCAACTGTGTCATCCAAGGCTGGATCACCAAGATTTTGAGTTTGTTGATGTATGGTGTTTCCTGGTTCTAGGTTTTGTTCTACAGTTTCCTCAGCCAGAATTTCAGTCTCAGWTTCTATTGCTTTTTGGGTGGAGGTTTCTTCTTCTTTTTKTGGTTTTATGTTTTTCCTAAATCTACCCCTAGGATCTCTATTTCTCATGAAGTCATGCTAAATGAAATGAAATAACTAAGATTGAGTTTCAGAGTACCTGTGATAACTGATATATCGGTTTTCACCCTTTTTGTTTCCACAACTCCCCTTACTATCAACCTGCTAACACACCAAACCAAACTAAGTGCATTCCAAAAATAATCAAGACAATTATCTTCTTACCTTTTAAACAGCTCCCCGGCAACGGCGCCAAAAATGTTAGGCTGCTAAATTGAAGATTTAAATGACCTGAAACACTAAATTGTCAAACCAGGGTTGGTAAACTTTGAGCTGATACACTATATGTGCAGGTAAGCTAATTCCTATCTAAAGGCTATCCTGAAAAGAAAACATAAACTCACTCTGAAGACTTGAATCTTAATGACGATCTTGAAACTTAGCATTTCCTATTTAAGTCATCAACAGAAAACAGTGTTATGTTCAAACGGTGGTGCTTCCATTTCCATTCATAAGTATGATTTCACAAGTTTATTTCACCACTGCTTTTAATCATCTATCATCACCATTTCTATTCAAGCTACGACAGAAAGAGTGTTTTCTCAAATGCATTTAATCTGGTTATCAAAATCAATCTAAATCTGTCTACAGGAAAACAAAGTACTACCCTACCTACTAGTACCAGGAGATCCCTTTGATTTAACTGTAATCTAACTGTTCTAAGTAAGAAGGGTAACTAACTGTCTAACAAAGCAAAGTTCGTTCACACTCTAAGTTATGCTCGAATTGAAAACGAGAAGCCAAACAAACCACATTCATACTCTTAAACCCTACAGGCATCAGTTATGCATTCAATACCCGTCAACATAAAAGATAACAGTATGCTGGAACGATTCAATTGAAGAATAGATAAACACGATTCTGAAACAACTAAATCGATGACACACTATGAGCTGTAGGTATACCATTCATGTAAGCAAATGCTAACACACTGAAACAACTAAATCTATGAACGTTAAGCTACCTCGTATGCAAGTTCTAAAACACTGAAATGAACTAAATCTGAAACAGAGTAACACAGCGACTTGAACTGGTTTGGCGGGCCCAACCAAATGGCACAAACGCTGGAAGTAATAACCAACACTACTCAATCATGCTATGCAAACATTGTATAAAATTCACGTTCCATTAACTCATAAGAGAATACTCAAATCGTATGACAGTCGTGTAACATAACGTAACAACAGTTTTTATTCAAAAATGTGTGTTCACGATATATCATAATCCAACCCGTTCTCAGGAGTGATCGCGGGTTTATATATATCCCTGTTTCCATAATAGTCTTAAAGAAACAATATATAAAACAAACGGATCCCCCGATCCGAAAATAGTCTTGGAATCAAGTTTTAAAACGTACTTCACATCTTCGTGACACGTAGTGTCACGAAGTGTGAATGATGAAGAATCACAACCCAGTTTTATCATTATGCCTTCGAGCACCCTGTGGCGATGACTCCAGCTGTCATGCGAATCTCTCTGTCTCCCATTCGGACCATAACGCACAGATCTTGAGCGGCTCCATTGATATCTCCACGGGTACGAGTTGGTACCTGGTACCGACATCCTGTTCCAAAAATAGAAGTGGTACCTAACCCAAGCGACATTAGTTCCAATATCAATCTAAAGCATTAAAGTGCATAAAAATAGCTTGAAATGCAAATATACCTTAAGTAACCCCATTGAATGGTAGGGAGACGTCAATTATGTCAAAACAAGGCCAAAAGGGTGGTACTGGTATATAAATGGAGGTCTGTGGCATATAATGTAGGCAAAAAACATGATCAAAATCGGGGACCAACACTGCCATGTGGCACTGTACAGACCGTACGGACTGTACAGTCAGCCACTTTTTTGCCTATTTGGGTTTTCAGATAGAACACGATATCTTTCGCATACGAAGCCCGTTTGACGAAGTAAATATATGGCCAGAATCAAGAAGACGAGACTAACGCAATGGCGCTAGTTTTGTCGGATTCTGAGCACTTTCATTTTTGAGCCTTTTTGAGCCCTGTCAGGCTTCTGGATCCGATTCTGGATCAGCAGGTGAGCCCACAGCAGCCTGCGAGGTTCTCACACTATGCCCAAAGGGCACCTATGATAACCGCAAAGCACAATTTTTTTTTTTTTAAGTTTTACTCAATGAAAAAGAACCAATTCATGAATAGAGTTGCTAATCCTCTTTTTGTGCTTCTTATGCATGTAATTGGCCATTAAAATGGTTCTTGAATGGCGCAAAAGGGAGCACGAAGAAGACAATGCTATTGTCGGAAATCATCCACCCACTATTGCTGCTTTGAGAAACTATGGCATTCTGAAGTACTTTCGTATCCTGGGCATGAGGGCCCAAGTCAGGTTATTAGAGTACCTTGTGAGTATGTGGGATCTCGATCAACAGGTATTTCATGTGGGGGTCCACACACTGTCTTTAGATATTGAGGAAATTTACTTTTTGACTGGACTGTCACGACGTGGGAACTACGTGAGCCTAACTGGTAGCAGAGGTGGTGTGTTTCCCATGAGTGAGTACTGTCGCATACACTGTGTTCCCGAGGTAGAGATGAAGAAAGGAAAAGTAGCTATTTGGGGGGTATAGGATTTCACCCTCCGTACTATCTTGTTCACCATAGCTTGGATGGTGGGGAGCTCCACTCCTCACATGGTGCTACAGAGTTACTTCCAGTATCCTATAGAGTGTACTGAACCTCGGATTTTCAACTGGGCAGATGCAGTGCTTCGTAGCATAAAAAGGTAGTTGACCAAATGCATATGAGGCAACCTGAAGCAATTCGGGTACAGATCTTTGTTAGTGTCCTTCTTCCTTGAGAGGGTTCCATTACTGAGGCTGTAGGTGGAGTGGAATTTACCGGCTCCCAGGGATCCAAGAATGCTGAGATGGTGTCAGCTCATGGCCCGGCTCGTAGCTGGACCGATCATCAAGTATGATGATACCTTCTTTGACTGGCTGCAACCACATATGTTGATGGTTGCCGATTACGCTTATGACGGGTTAGATTTCCGAGGATATCTGGACTTAGTACTGCCAAAGGATGCTTAGTGGGGGGAACTTGGTAAGAAGGACACACATTTTTTCCTTTTTAAATGTTTTTGTGAATTTTAATCATATGCAAATGTTTTTTTTTTTTATATATTCGTCCAAAGACTAAATACAAAATTTGTTTTTGATGACACAGATGTTGGACCTTACCGACCTCCTAGTACTTCTCCCATTTAGCAGTGAGGAGAGGTAGCACCAGTGCCACAATATGCCGAGGATTATCAAGTAGTGGAACAAAACTTAGAGGGCTTGACCGTAGATATTCCAGACATGCCTCTTGAAGAGGTTCCATGACGCGATCAACATCATACAGTAGGAGTGTCAGCGTCCATGAGTCGACTGCTTTGTAGAGTTGCTCGAGCAGTCGTGTGTTACCATGAACTTCATCCATGGCATCACTTTGTAGAATCTATGAGCTTTAGATTTTGACATTTTGGTCTTTGTACAAAACATTTTGTAAAAAACTCCTTTGATTGTTATATATACAGACGACTTCTACCGGTTTATCATGTGTTGTGTGAACATTGATGTGATTGATTTATAAATGATTCAAATGTCTGTCTAATACATAGTTAGCCAATGCATCTGTTAATATATTTAGACATCTAGGAATATGTTGATATTCAATGTAATCAAAATAATGTTCCAAGAGGCGAATTCGCAAATACACCCGTAACAAAGTAGGACCTCGAATAGTATAGACATTACTTAACTATAGTACTACAAGCTGTGAATCGAGTCACACAACCAAATGACGGATTTCGAGTGAGATAGCATCAACCAATAATTCAATAATGACGCTATACTCTGCAATGTTGTTGGTCGCACGACCGAGACACACACCTCGTAAGGAGACAAGTTCATTTGTAGGGGTGTAAATTGCCCATGCAGTGGAAGAAAGGTTTTGAGTACTATGGATAGCACCATTAGAGAAGCCAATATAGGGTAGCGAAGACTCTGACATCTAGAAATCAAACACAACGTCACATAAGGGCAGAGACCAGATAATGACAAAAGAAATCTATAGTAACACACAAGAAGTATGATACAATAAAAATACAAGTACTCGTGCACAGATGATTGTATGCATATTACTTCTTCAAGTACAACCCATTCCTGGGTTCACTCAAAGGGATACCATCATAATCTACTAACTCATAAGCTCGTTTTTCCAAAACTCGTCGACCGATATAAGGACCTCACAACATGGCTTCGAATTTCCCAGCTCCTAACATATCTCGATCTTGTTCATAGAGAAGAACAAGATCACCTTCGGAGAAAATGCGAGGCTTGACATGTTTGTTGTATTGGGCCTTGACACGCTTTTTCTGAGCTTTTATGACTAGGGTGGCATCGCATCGAGTTTCGTCTAATCACATAAGATACAATAGACGCTCTTCCTCAGCAGAAGTGTTTGGTAGGAGTTCAAAAGCTAGTTTTAAAGAGGGTATCTCACATTCAATCGAGAGAATGGATTCCACACCATAGACTAATCGGAAAGGTGTAAACCCAGTAGTGGACTTGATGGATTTCCGGTAAGCCCACAATGCCGAAAACAACATTGTGTGCCAACTTTTTTTGTGAATCCCTATCATTCATCGGAGCATATNCATAAGATACAATAGACGTTCTTCCTCAGCAGAAGTGTTTGGTAGGAGTTCAAAAGCTAGTTTTAAAGAGGGTATCTCACATTCAATCGGGAGAATGGATTCCACACCATAGACTAATCGGAAAGGTGTAAACCCAGTAGTGGACTTGATGGATTTCCGGTAAGCCCACAATGCCGAAAACAACATTGTGTGCCAACTTTTTTTGTGAATCCCTATCATTCATCGGAGCATATTTATGAGAACTTTGTTAATTGCTTCGACTTGGCCATTGGCTTGTGGGTAATAGGGTGTTGATTTATCATGGTGAAGACCCAACTTTTCAATAAGTTTGGACATCATAAAATTCCTAAAGTGGCTACCGTGATCAGTGACGATAGCTTGGGGAACACCAAAATGAGATATGACGTGATTAAAAATGAATAATGTTGCAGTCTTTCCAGTGTTGTCAAATGTCGGCATCGCCTCGGCCCATTTCATAAAGTAATCGATGGCTACAATGATGTAACTATGCCCCCCGACTGAGTGAGGGTGACATGTCATGAAATCGATGCCCCATTTCGCAAAGGGACCAACTGAGACCAAAGGGTGAAGAGGAGCAGGATGTGACCGCATTTTCTGATTATAGGTCTGGCAAGCATGGCATTTTTGAATGGCGATTATGCAGTCATTAAATAATGAAGGCCAAAATTACCCTACTCATAAGATCTTCTGGGCAGTAGCATACACAGACATATGACCACCACAGGCTCCAGAATGGTAGTCATTCAAAGCTTTCTTGGCTTCGTCGAACGTTAGACAATGTTGAAAAATAGATTCAATCCCCCGATGATAAAGAGCATCCCCAAGGATAATGTATTGACGAGCTTGGTATCGTATTTGACGTCGCTCAGTACTAGACAAAGTTGGCCGAAAATTCTGGGTTTGGAGATATATAATGATATCACCAAACCAAAGATCATCAATGCTAATAAGGAAAAGAGATTCATCGGGTAATGAATCAGCTGCTACATTTTCTGTTGCAGAATGGGGAAAGTCACATATCAACTCAGCAAAGACTAAGGACTTCTTAGACTTGGCACGTTCGAATTCCAAGTCAAACTCCTGGAGTATCACAATCCATTTGGAGTATTTTCCCCCTAGCAATTGACAGGTAAGAATGTGTTGCATAGGGTTGCAACGAGAAATCACTGTAGTCTTCCGTGAGAGGATATAGTGTCGGAAGCATTGGATGGCTTGGACGGCAGCCAAGGCCAATTTCTCGACATGTAAATATTTGATTTCAGTAGGCGTTAAACTTTAACTCAAGTAGTAGATAACATGTCCATCGTTAGTATCATCCTCTTGGACGAGAACCATACCAATGGTGTAATCTGAGGCAGCAAGGTAGAGGAAATAATCGTGAGCGTAATAGGGGGGAAAGAGAAGTGGAGCACGTGTTAGGGACAATTTCAAAGCTTCAAAGGCATTGTTGGCAATGGTATCCTAGATGAACTCTGAACCCTTTTTTAAGAGCCACGTAAATCCATGAGTTATCTCGTCATAATTTGGAATAAAATGACAAAGAAAGTTTGCTTTCCCTTGCAAACTTTGTAACTGGTGAAGAGTAGAAGGAGGAGGGAGATTAAGGATTGCCTCAACCTTTAAAGGATCCATCCGGATCCCTTGACGCGAAACAATAAAACCTAGAAGGTGGTCGGATTTCACACAGAAAATGCACTTATGAGGATTCAAACGTATACGATAGAATTGACAGCAAACGAAAATGGCTCGGAGGTGGGTTGGGTGATCGACTCGACGCATTGAATGAGCGGGAAAATCATCCAAATAGGGTTGAACGATGTGCTTGATATCATGGAAATCATAAGACATAGCGCGTTGAAAAGATTCACCAGCGTTCTTGAGATCGAAAGGAAGTTTTCGATGGGCAAAAGTACCCCAAGGACAAATAAAAGAAGTCTTATGTTGATCCTCGGGAACAATGTTGATTTGATTACACTCGAAGAAACCATCCATGAGAAAGAAGATTTCACTTCTGACGCAATCGTCGACAATTTGATCGACGAAGGGGGTACGAAAGTTTTCTTTGAGACAAGCTTTGTTGATATCCCTATAATCAATGCATACACGAATGGTGCCTTGTTTCTTTTCAATCGGGAAAAGATTGGAAACCCAGTCTGTGAGAGCCACCGGATAAATAAAGTTGGCTTTAAGAAGTTTCTCGACTTAGAGCTTGATAGCAGCTGCTTTACGTGGGTGAACTGGACGAAGGCGTTGCTGGACGGGTTTAGCATCGGGGTATGTCTTTATCTCATGTATCACAATCTCAGGGTCAATACCCAACATTTCTTCGTAGCTCCAGGCGAAGATCTCACAAAACTCTTTGAAAAGGGATGTGTAGGTGAAAATTTCGTCAGATGAACATGAAGCTCCGATATGGACATTTTCGACAATCCCAGGTTTGATGGATATGTCAAGGGGAATAGTGGGTGAGATATTTCTTAGGTTCCCTTCAGAAAACACATCGTGTGTAGACTCGGGAATGGTGGAGATGATGACAACGGTTGATGGAGTCAAGATTTGTTGGTAGATCTCAATGGTATGTTCCTCCAGAAAGAGGATGGAACGATGATGTCCATCATCCCAAGGGGTGTCCTCCATGAAAGACATGGTCATCTTGTCAGTGGGAAAAATGATACGAAAAGGATCAGGAGACAACTCACCAAGAGAGGGGGTAGAAGGTGTTGTCGATTGAATGGCCTGATAGGCAGATTCAACCAGAATTAACAACATTGTGTCGCCGAAATGAACATAATCTCTAGGGTCAGGTACTATCCAGGGGTCATGAGACACAGAAATTTCATGAGGCGAGGTGGAGATCATGTTGATGGAAGCAACAGATGAGCGTGGAACATCGGGCAGTGGAATGGGGAAAGTACCCATTAACGAAGAGTCTCTTAGAAGGTCGACACCGATGTTCTCATAACCTAGTGGGGTTTTAGTGATAAACGGTACATTGCCGGTATAGGTATCGGAATTAAAGAAGGCTAGTTGGTCGATGGTAACAACCTTTCCTTGATGAGGGAAACATACTACATGGAAAAGGGTCGACACAACTATGCACATGGAATCGATCTAGCTGCGGCCAAGAAAAAGATTGTAATCAAGGGGAGCATCAAAGACTTCCACTTCAACTTGGACCATTTTGCCTTATAACATGATGGGCAACGAAGGAAGGACACCGTAGGGATTAAAACCAGAGTTGTTTAAGGCTTTAAGAGTGTTCTGGGATTCATTCAAAGAAGGAGAGCCAATGGCTTTCCAGCAAGCAAGAGACATAACACATGTCGAGGCACCCTCATCAATCACGGTTCGGCAAATGTTTTTGTCAGAGCCAACCACTTGGATCTGGAACACGAGTTGAGGGGGTAACCTTGGAATGTGATATTCCAAGTCAAATATTATTAAATTCATATCTGTCAGATCGATTCCACTGATAGCTTTCAACAGTTCCTTCCATTGTGCGGGACAAGTCTGAAGGACTTCGAAGGCTGACATCGCAGAAGTTGCTTGAGCCAGTTCTTCAACAATGTTGTAGTTCTAGATAGCATGAGCATGAGGATTGAAAGTTGATTTTCGAACGATGCCCTTTGGGGGAGGTCGCAGACCTATGTCGAGGCTCGGTCGTTCGAGATGAAGAGGATCATTGGTAGGTGGAGTCGTGGGAGAGGGTTGTACCAAGGAAGGGGGTAAATCATCAACCTTCTCCTTAGAGGAAGAATAATCTTTGGCTCGAGTGGTGAGTGCAGCATCGCTCTGCTTAGAATCGCCAGTACACATCAAAACATAGGAGGTAGTAAAAGATGAGGGTTGGTCATGGATGACCAACTGAGCCTATTGTTGAGATGGGAAAGGTTGGGACAAAACGACCTGTGCAGGTGGTTTTGGAGCTCCTTAAAGGAACTTAGTGACCTCAACACGTTGTGGACAATCCTTCATGTAGTGATCATCACCATAGTTAAGACAAGGGTATCGTGGTTTGCGCTTATCCCGATCTTCAACAGGGGTAGTTTTGGTTTGCTCTACTTGAGAATTATTTTTTCCCTCCTTATTCTTACCTCTTCCCTTTTTGGATTTGTTTTTACCGGCTGGGGTAGATTGAACTGCATTTACCTCAGAAGTCTTGCCGGTGGGAGGGGCAGGAGATGGAGCATTTTGAACATTAGAAGAAGCAGATTTGGGTTTGTGATTGAGGTGGAATGTAGTTGGGTCTGGAAAGAGCCAATCACACCATCAGCGGCATGTGAAGCAGCTGGAGTATTTGAAGTGATAGAAGTAGAAGGATGAGGTAATTCATGTAGTAAATCATAAAGGGTTCCCATTTGTGAATAAATGAGGTCAAGATATTGAGCACGATTTATAGCCTGTTCTTCTGCGACTACGCCACCCATGGCAATGTCACAACTGATGTCATTCACAAATGATTTTGTGAACCACTCTGCCAGCAACTGATCGGGGAGCTCAAGTTTAATGAGACGTCATCTCCTTCGCCACTCATGGATGTGATCGGATATATGAGTGGCTTTGTTCTGTTTGAAGGAATTCAAAATCTCGGTTCCCATTTCATAACGAATTGGTAATTGGTAGTGCATGAGGAAAGCCATAGACAAGGTGTTGAAGTTAGAGAAGAAACCTCGTGGCAATTCAATATACCACTACGCAACAGAACCTATGAGGGTTCATTGAAAAAGACGTAAACGAATAGAGTCATCCATCAATGAGTTGGATGAACACCATAGGTGAAAAGTCATAACATGATTGTTTGGGTCCTCTCCCGCTTTGCCGTCGAATTTGGGAATGTCTGATGGTAGCTTGGCGGGTATAGTAGGCCATTGGGGAGAGTGACGAATTGGATCATTTAAAATCCTGGACAAATCGGGAAGATCCAAAGTGGCTATAAAGGGTAACTGTCGATTCACCTGTGGGTACTGGTGGATTTGGGGAGGAAGCCCTGTCGGAAAACTAGTAGGACCATAAGCAGTCTGCATATAATGTGAAGACCCGAGCAGATTCAGTGGTGGTTGGAGAGGATAGTAGCTCATAGGAGTATACCCTGAAACAAGGGCTTGAGTTTGAGCATTCACCCCCCAAATGGGATTGAACAAACCTAGATATGGTTGGCCTATACTAGGAGGTATTACGGACGCAGCTGGAAACTGCTGCCCCCCAGTCGATTGAGGAGGATGTTGTATCAACTGATTCCAATATTGGGCCAAGGAGGGAGGTATGTTTTTCCCATAAGGTGGGGTCGGTCCTCCCATCGAAGGTGGTGTTCCAATTGGGGGAAATGTTCCAATTGGGGKTTGTGTTCCAATTGGGATTTTCATTCCAAAAGGAATTTKCCTGTTGAGAGGGGGTTGAGTCATACCACCTTGGTGAAATTGTCCACCAACCGGAAACTGGTAATTTGGAGTGAATGAAAGAATAGCGCCACTAGGATTAAGACTGCCAGTGGAATATGAAGAAGGTCCTCCAAAAGGAAATTGAGGGAGTGTCRGAATAAAACCGGGAAGAGAGTGCCTAGAAGAAGAAGGACCACTAGGAGAGCTGGATGGGGTTTGCGCAGAAGTAGGAATGGAAGTATTCAATGCACGATATCTAGGTGGAAGTGTCAGAGTGACGTTGGGATTTCACGGTGTGTTGATGGGAGCGAGACTAACCRCAGTAAACCCGGTTGGAAMACTCGTAGTATCTGTGAGATGGGCCATTACAGCAGGGATGGTAAAGTGATAGGCGGTGGTCAACGGTACTGTCTCTAGGCTAGAGATTGCGGAAATCACAGGTGGGGTGATCTCAGAAATCACAGGTGAACCTGGACCAAAAAGGTCCCGTCAGAAAACACCCATAGACCAAAAAAGATCTTGGCCTTCTATGCCTGGAAAGGGTCCAACTGGTGATCCAGAAGACATAACAACTAAGTCTCCAGAAGAATTCAGTCACATAAATGGTCACTCAGAATCACGGTGAAGTCAAAAGTCCTCTCGAGTATTTGTAATTTGAAAATGTTCTAGAGAGCCAGCTCATTCCACTTGTGGTGTGGTAATGACTGTGACTTCACGTTGCCGAGGAGAGCCCTCAGGTGCACTTGTAGGCAAGGGTTGAGAACTGTCCAGATGCTCTGGAGATAAACCCTGCATTCTACATGAACGATGTGGAGGAGCTATTGTAAACGAGTGACAAACTTCACGAAGAAAATCTTATGGTCAACTTAGATAAACAAACAACACGCACTAGTAAACAAAATCTAGGAAGCAATCACCAAGCAAACAAGACCTTCTAATTCCAAAGCCACTAGTTGGTGATGAAACCCAACGTCGCAACAATGAGATGAGAAGGGGCTGAGCTAGGGTGGAAAAGCTACATTGATGACCTACTTAATGGACTTACACCCTGGTGCAAGCTTCCACACATAATCGTGGGTATACCCTCCAAGGAGCCCGAGTGATTTTGGTCAACGTCAATTCCAGGTATCGTAAAGACTTTCCCCTTCACAGTCACCTCATGTAAAAACCTAGAAAGATAGGCCACTAAGGTTACCACCAACAACAATAAATCCTGGGGAGACAGTCGACAGTCCGATCCACACGCAAGGGTAGGGTATCTAGTCTGAAATCAACTCAAAAGGCTTCCTCTCATCATTGTGGGTATACCTCCGAGTGATCCCCATAATACATGCAATCTCTACACTGATACCAACAAAGCAGGGTGAGTAACTCTGCCAATATCAATGCGACCTCGTGTTCGACCCTTTTGTGAGAAGGGCTTCCCAGGACAAGATGTTGCAAATGGAATTTAACACTCCTTAACACAAGATGCTATTGTGTGTTTTGTGCTTTGAAGAGTGTATCTCTCTTCCTACTCCAAAGCGCTAGCCTAGCTAAATGTTGGTGTAATAGAACCCTAGAAAAGAGTTACTAGGTAAATTTTACAATTGCGAAGTGTTATTAAGAGCTGTTGTTTACTCAAAGGAAACGGAGATAAAACTGATGTTGTATAAGACTCTGACCCAACAATGCATGGATGAGAATGAAAAATATCGATTTTCGTTCAATGAATCCTATGTATGGGAGGGAGAGAGAAGTTTTCCGGATCAAACTTTGAATTACAAGACACAATTTTCTTTAAAATGCAAATGCAACAAATCACGCATCAATAACAATTCTCTATCGCTTCTTTTTCAATAATTTCAACAATTGATTTTCAATGTTTTCGAAGAAAAAAATGATTTTTGAAAGAAAAACGTTTGTTCACTTTTCAAAAAGGACCCACACCATGATAGTGAGAGTACAGAAAATAGAAAACCAATGAACAAGCAATGATAAAAACCCAAACCACTCTTTCAATGAAAACAAAAATAACAAGCAAACCAATCTAGTCTTTTCAATTGCATAAGAAAAGTGACCTTTCAAACAATAAGAAAATGATAAATACCAAGAAACTCAACTTTCAACCAATCGTCGGTCCTTAACCAATCAAGCACACTCAGATTTCGAAATCAGAGAGTATAGCTTTACCAAGAAAATTCAAGAAATGGAAGTCAAGAATAAGTGACAGGAAGAGCCTTTGAAATCCTAAGACTATTCATGCATGAAAATGAATACAAGAAGAACATCAATCAATGGTCCAAGAGACTCTTTTTAAGCATCTAAACTGATCTGGGCAATTCAAGATGCAAAAACTCAAATCCAAAAATTGAAAACATGAGTTCGCAGGCTGGTAATATTACACAGTGCGAGAATTAGTGCTTCTCGCAGGTGGGCTTTGCGCAGAGTGTGAGAATCTCGCACTGAACCAAAAAGCAGGGTACGAACCCTATAGATTCTCGCAAGCTACTGTGAAGTGCAGTGTGAGAATGTATGAAACTAGTCAAATTTTTGGAAAAACACACAAAATTTGAGGAGGCCTCTGGACCCAGAGGGTCTATCAGGGTATCTTGAAGACTCAGAGATTGAAATGAATGGAGAAAGGTAAGACAAGAACAAATGGCCAAGGAAAATACCAAAAACCACAAAGAAAACGAGTTATAATCCCCAGTGGAGTTGCCAATTTTGTTATCGGACTAATCAGTAGGTGCGGACACTAACAGATCTCCTTAGATCCACCTGGATCTAGAACAAAACAAGACAGTACATGACTCTTTCCCTAAGTTTTGACCATTGAATTAGCTAGTAGGAAGGACCAAGTAACATACCTTAGTATCACTTCCTAGGGTCTCTGTTTCTCCCGCTTCACTTCGGTGCTCTCGTGAAGTCAACACCAAGACAACACAAACCAACCAAAGTGAAGATAGCAAAATATATTCAACTATCAACTTATGTGTATGATCAAGGAATTACACAATAAAGTGAGAATAGCTTTATGGGAAAGGGACATGCCACTGTATCATATTAATTGAAAGTAAAGATTACAACCTGATAGCCTTGATGTCACAAGCTTCCTTTCGATGGCTCTTGGCTCCAACACACACACTTGCTCAATCCTTGCATGAAGAAGATCAAATCCTCTTGATAGACTTGCTAGAGTCTCCAAGCTGTTGTTCAAGCTAAGTCCTTTACACAATTCTTTCACCAATTCTCCAATGAATCTTGCTTAACCTTTTCCATGAGAATTCCCTCAATATATAGGAGAGAATGAGATAGTTACTTGGATAAGAATGATCCCACAATATCAGGGAATCTAGTACAAGGATAACCATTCGAATGCCAACCCATTCTTCTAGAAGATTCCCTTCTAGAACCATCGGGAATTCATCTTTTTCCATTCTTTAGGACGCGTTCGCACCCTAGCTATTCAGCACAATGCGAGAAGTTAGCACCCTGGCTTAATGCAGCCTGCGAGAATGGGTTGTTCTCGCACCCTAATATATTAGTAGCCTGCGAACCCTCTTCAAAGTGAGTTTTCTGGGAAGATATGAAAGTAACTTTTCTCAGGAGAAAGTTCTTTATGAAGAGCCTGAGTACACCATCATTAATGCACCATCATGATGACCAAAATCATGGGTAACAAAAGGTCTCCCAAGATTATTTGTGATCAATAATAGGTTGATTAATCTCTCAGATTATAAACAAAAGATTCTCACAGTGGTGAAGGATGGGTCGAAGTTCACAGGCATAAAAGGAAGCATCACAGGCAAAGCATTCTTGGAAACTTGTAGATTAGACCTGAGTATTCAACAAGAGATAAAGTATCTTTTCATCACCAAACCTACCTTCTCTAAGTACACAAAGATATATGAGGTGTACCAAAGGCTGCACAAAGTCAACATCCCCAATTAGCAGCGATGGGATGACTTGTGTGACTTGATCGAATAGAAGATGATGTGGATGTACAAATCGACACACAGAGCAGTCAAAGTCAAGTTGATGACTTGCCAACAACATTTCCAAAATCAACTGAAATAAATCCGATAGATCATTAGCAGTTCCTACAATTTTGTATTTTGTTATCTAGTTAGTTAGATTCAGATTCTACCATGTCTTGATCATTAATGACAGGATCAATTGTAATTTTTCTTATAAATACTTCAAACTTCGAAGTATTGAGGGTTTATCTTTACACCCAACCAAGATGTAAACTATAATCTTTTTGAAGATATCTACCAGTAATAAAAGGGATGCTTCACATGATTCCTGTGTGTTTTATGCTGGTGATGTTTACTCCTCTTCGTTGAATGGTTTATCTTACTTCGTTATCATCTTGTTTTCTATATCTGATCATTTAAAAGAGGTTAAATTGTAGAATTTATCTTTGTATACTCTATTTATGGATTTTAAAGATCTAAATATTTATCTTATGATGTTGTGATAAGGAAATTCTTTAATGCTTCTTTGTTGTAGTTGATCACCTCATCTATTTCTGCTATCCATCACTTTAAATTCTCAAGGATCCAACATTTTCATTATCCTTCCCTGTGAAGAGACCTTATAAAATATATTCTCAGATCTCAAACATTAACATAGGCCCCATAGCCCAATGGTATTTCAGCCATTTTATAAAAAAAAACAACATAGTCCCATTTATTTAACTAGCTTAATATATGAAACCCGAAACATATATAAATCTTACAGAGAGATCCCTCTTTGAAACCGGCGGGGCTAGATCCCAGTTTCGAAGTGGTTGGATAAAGTTACCTCTGATAAATTTCTTCTACCTCTCGACAACCTCTGTGAATTTACAGAGAGTTCACATAGTGGTGACCATATTGGGGGACTGAACAAACTTTCACCCTATGATTTCTTTTCCCTAGATAAAGAAAACTTTATTTCTGAACGAATCATAAAATCTAACTTATAAAGAGATAATGTTCTGAGGTTTTTAAAGTTTTTGTATATTAGTTCATATTTCTTAAAAAATAAAAAATTATAGCTCCTAAAAACGTTTACACTAGGTCTTACCCCGATCCAGAACCTGCGACAGCAGTAGACGATCCATAAAAGTTACTCAGAAAGAAAAACACTGTAGAAGGTTTCGGGAGTCACAATCCTCTTCATACGTCCAATTCTCTCCTAGAGAAGCTAGTTTCCATCTAGGATCTCGAGTTTGACATATCCTTTGAATAAATCCTTTTTAGAACCAAATCTGATAGCTTTGTAAGTGAGAAAATCCTATATCAAACCATTGTGCAACCCAGAACCCCTGAAATACTATCTCCCAGAAAAGAATTTGATCAACGCTTCCTTCAAGAATTCGACAAGTTAGAAGAGATAGTAGAAAATCTTGATCAGGATTTGTACCAAGCTCACTTTCAACAATCTGTAGAACTTTCTTCCCTGACTATTGTGACAGCCTTCATCAAACATCAAATAATTTACTCTACATCCCCTAGCCCCACCTCTTCTACTTCTTCTATCACTTCCCCTCCAATCACACAAGTTGTTGTTTAAACTCCTCCACCAATCATGTCAGCAAGATATGCTCCCTTGGTGTTGGCTTCTCCTTTACATGCCATGCCTCAAATCTATCAAACCAGACTTCCTCAGTTTGATGGTACTGGTCCTTTGAATGCAAAAAAACATGTTGATAAGATGAATGCTTATTTTGATTTGTAGGAATTTGATGAAGCAGATGTCCAGATGAGACTTTTTGCACAGATTTTGACTGGAGAAGTCAAAAAATGGTTCAAAGTGTTGCACTCTGCTACAATAGTTGACATTGCTGCTTTCCAACGGAGTTTCCTTGACAGATGGGAGGTAAAGAAAAATCCTCTCCATATTTTATCAGAATATGAGAATATCAAAAGGAATCAAGGGGAAATAGTGCAGGATTACTGCATTCATTTCAATAATCTTTATAACACAATTCCAGCTGATATTAAACCCCCACAAGGTTTTTCTTTAATAAAGTTCCTTGATGAATTTGATGCTGAGATGTCATATCAACTAAGGGAAAGGAATTCTTTCACTCTAGAAGACATGCAGAAAAGTGAAGTAAGCGTAGAAGAAAATCTTTTAGCCAGAAGAGCCAGGCAAAGAACAGAGATAAGGGTTACAATCAAAGAAGATCCTTCCACGTCTTCGTCATATGCTAAACTAGATTCCATAGTCAGAAGTATGGAGAGAATGATGGAAAGACTAAACATCACTGACATGAATCCACCTAGGGAAAATCAACCTGCCCCTCATATCATAAATCCAAACTTCAGAAGGAACCCCCCTTAGATCAGACAGATGGATCCAAGAGATCAAAGAGAGCAAAGGGGGATTGATCAGCAAATTAGACCACCTCTTCAGGATAATCACGCTGACGATGGGGACGAGGTAATCGATGAGTTGGATGATTCTCACATAAACCTCATGGGTCTTCATGATGATGACTCAATTTTTCTTACTCAATAAGAACATGATATTTTTCTCCTCTCACAAACAAAGGTGAATGAGGAGGAAGATGAAACAAAACAACCAACCTTTGAGAATGATATAATGGAGGTGCACAGACAGCACAACTTAAGAAGTAAGAAGACTAACATAAATCCTACAAAGAAGGCTACTGAAACGAAGAAAACAACTGAGGCCAAGAAAACCTCAAATACTTCTCTCAACAAATCTCCTGAGAAGAATAATGTTGAATCTTCTGTGAAAAGAAATCCTGAAATTTCGCAAAGATCAAATTGAACCGAGGTTGGATCTACTAGTCAAGCAAATACTTCTGCCCAAAGAAATATGACAGAAAAACCAGAAGTGCAGAGCCAAAGAAAGACTTCCACTACTTTCATCCTAGAAGGTGAACTAGCCAAATTGAAAATTCCTATTCCCCTGTCCGAACTAATGGGAAAAAACACTTACAGGTCACAAGTGATTAAAGCATTAAGCATTGAACCAGAGATAGGTACAAAATCATTGAATATTGGATCAAGAACGCACTCAGACACTGTAAATCTTACTGATGATCAACCTGAGTTGTTGTTCGGTCCTAAAGTAGATGGAAAAACTGATAATGGTGTTGTTCCCTCTTTCTATATCAGTCTGAATATCCATGACAAAATATTACACAATGTTATTCTTGATTCTGATGCCTCACACACCCTGATGCCCAAAGATGTTATGGATAAGTTGGGGCTTGGTGTCACTAGACCCTACAAGGATTTACATTCTTTTGACTCTAGCAAGGTCAAATGTATAGGGCTAATTAAATATTTATGTATCACCCTAGCTCAAATCCCAACAAAAGGTATGGTGATGGATATCGTGGTTGCAGACATTCCCTTGAAATATAGTATGTTGTTATCTAGATCTTGGGGAGCTAAGCTGAAAGGCACTTTGCAACTAGATATATCTTATGCTACCATCCTGATATTTGGACAACAGAGAAGACTGTATAGAGAGACTCTGATGAAGTATATGGTCAGTAGTTAGGAAAAACCATATAACTACCCATTATACTTTGCACACTATGATCTGGATTCATTCATATTGTACAATGATGGTGACCTGGATAATCAAATTGCTCAGTTGGAAGATGATGCACCTGACATGCAAGAAGATAAAGCAATCACCGAGATAAAGAACACAACAAAAATATAAAGTGATGAACTACCATACGATTAGATATTATTTTCGGGATTAATTGCGTAGTGCAAGTCATTAATCTATGATCCATATTCATGAGTATTAGTCGCAAATGACCAATAATTCTCATGATTTGAATAGTCCACTTAGCACTCATTGGTTAGTTGCGACTAATACTCATGAATATGGATCATAGATTAATGACTTACACTACACAGTTAATCCCGAAAATAATATCTAATATCTTGCACTGCGGAAGCCCCTATATGCTTACCATCTGATTTCTGGAGTATGGATTTTGATGGAGCTGTGAGAAAAGAGGGAGCTGGAGCGGGATTTTGGTTGCATAATCAAAAATCAAGGTAGTTAGAAAGCCACTCTTACAAACTAAATTTCCAATGCACTAACAACATATCTAAGTATGAAGCTTTAATGCTTGGCCTAAAACTACTGAAGAAGGTTGGTGCCAAAAAGATTATGGTAAGAGGTGATTCTGAACTGGTCATTAAAAAAATTAAAGGTGAGTATTTGGCTAAGAATCATAGACCCAGAGCCTATAGAAATGTTGTTTTAGATTTTTTAGAATGTTTCACTGAAATCGACTTGTAGGTAATGCTCAAAGGGTAGAACATACTGGCAGACGGATTGGCTACTTTGGCATCCACATGCAAAAAACCTTTCAAACCAAATCACCAATACATAGTAGAGGTGAAGTGCAGACCAAATGTCCCAGATAACATCAGATACTGATAGTTATTTGGAAATGATGATCAAATTGAAGACTTCCTACAGTGTAAGAATGATTTCGAATGTACAAATATAGATGTAGAGAATGATGATGATAATGTAAAAAAATCAGTTTTTGAAAATGATAGTGTAAATAAAGTAGATTTGGATGAAATGAATAAAAATGATGAAGACTCTAATGTTTTGCATTTGAAAAACAATGTTTTACCTAGAGGTTTGGTCCCGTTAGAAGACCTGTTTGATTTTAACGATATAGTAGGAAATCCCAAGATTGAAGCTAGTGGAAAAGAGGTCGAAGAGTGTAACATAGGAACAAAGGAAAAACCCAAGATGATAAAACTTTCCAAATCTTTACCCCCTAAGAAAAAACGCAAATACATTGAACTATTTAAGGAATATGTTGATGTGTTTTCTTGGGGTTATGAGGATTTAAAATCTTATGACACAAGTATCATACAACATATAATTCCAATAAAAGAAGAACACAAACCTTTTAGGAAGAAACTTAGGAGAATCAATCCCAAGTTACTCCCCCTGATAGAAAAGGAAATTAAAAAGATGTATGATGCCAAAATTATAGTCCCCTTGAGATTTTCCAAATGGGTTTCTAATCTGGTTTCTACCAGAAAGAAGACTGCCAAAATCAGGCTTTGCATTGATTTTAGAAACCTAAACAAGGTTTCCCTCAAAGACAATTGCCCTTTGCCTAAAATGGACCACATCTTACAAAAGGTAGTTGGGGCCAGTAGTATCTCCTTACTAGATGGTTTCTCGGGTTATAACCAAGTCCTTGTTCACCCAGATGACCAGGAGAAAACAACCTTCACCACACCCTGGGGAACTTTCATGTATGTGAAAATTCCCTTTGGTTTGATGAATGCTGGCACCACTTTCCAAAGAGCAATGGATATTGCATCTGTGGACGAAATTGGTAGGTTTATAATCATATATCGGGATGACATGATTGTCTACTCCAAATTTGACAAGGAACATTTACAACATCTCAGACGAGTGTTTGAGAAGTGCATAAAATTTGGGATTTCATTAAATCCCAAGAAGACCCTTTTTGGTTTAGAGGAAGGCAAGTTGTTGTCGTACATAATATCTAGAGATGGAATCAAAATAGACCCTAGTAGAATAGAGTCCATCCAGAAAGTGGAACACCCTAGGAACATCAAAGAATTGCAATCATTCATTGGTAAAATAAATTTCTTAAGAAGATTCATACCCAACTTGGTCAAACTTCTCAGGAACATCACAAATATGTTGAAAAAAGACACCAAAATAAGATGGAACACTGAGTCTAAATAGTCATTTGTGCAAGTGAAACACACAGTCACACAAACCTTGGTTTTGATCAGTCCATATTACACCAAATATTTCTTTTTGTTCTCTTTCACATATCAACACACCATCACAGCAGTACTATTGTAGAATGTTTCAACACATCTTTGAGAGATGCTTCGTTGAACTACAATATAATGGAGAAACAAGATTTTTCCCTGGTAAAGGCCATAAAATATTTCAGAATCTATATTCTCCATTCTCACACAATTGCCTATGTTATGAATGTTGTGGTAAAGGATATCCTGACTCAGGATAATCCATGTGGTAGGAGAGGAAAGTGGATTACTGTTATTCTAGAATATGATATAGAAATAAAACCCACTAAACTAACCAAAGGTCAGGGTTTAGCCAAACTAATGGATGAATCCAATTTTCATGCTTTAGACATTAATTGTTTGGCTATAGTTGACGAGCAGGAAGAGCAGGTGACTCCAAATGTAAAAGAGGTATTCTTAAACTCTCCTTGGTACGCAGACCTCATTTTTTGTACTTCATAACTTACAAGCTCCTCATGGTATAACTAAGACCAAATCCAAATTTATTAAAATAAAAGCTTTCAAATATTGTATTCTAGATGGAAACCTTTATTGGAAAGACCCCGGAGGTATCTTTCTTAATTGCCTATTGAAAAATGAAGTTGACAAGGTATTGCAGGATTTCCATGCAGGGGACATTGGCAGGCATCTAAGTTGGAAGATCACAACCAACAAGATTCTTAGAGCTAGTTTTTACTGGCCCACATTTTTTGCTGATGTGCATCAGAAAGTCACCTCTCGCCACACATGCCAAGATTTTGGATGTAAAAGGAAGCTTTTTCCCCTACCCATGAAACCCATCTCGGTTGAAGCTCCATTCCAACAATGGGGTTTAGAATTTATTGGAGAGATACATCCACCTTCTTCGAGCCAATACAAGTGGATCCTCACATCCACTGACTACTTCACGAAGTGGATCGAAGATATACCATGCATGCAAGACACTGAATTTGTCATCATTAAAATTTTGGAAACTAATATTTTATCTCGTTTTGGATGCCCTAGGAAAATTATAGCTGACAATGCAGCGACCTTCAGATCCAAAAGACTTATAGAGTTTTGTAGCCAGTACCACATTACTTTGGGACACTCAACAACTTATTACCCTCAGGGAAATGGGCTGGTTGAGTCCTCAAATAAAATTATGGTGAATATCATTAAGAAAAATCTACAAGAGAACAATAAGTCCTCGCATAATAATTTAGTTCATGCGCTCTAGGCTGATAGACTGACCACCAAAAGATTAATTGGTATGTCCCCATACCAGTTGGTATATGGTACCGAGGAAGTTTTTCCTTCTTCTCTGGGGGTCCCTGTTATGAAAATGTTGTAGGAAGTGCAAGAAGAGACAAATGATACCCAAAGAAGAATAAGTCAGATGATTCAGTTGCAGTAGTCTAGAGAAGAAGTGTATAACAAGACTCAGGTTATCCAGGAAGGTATCAAAAGGGTTTATGACAAGAAAACTAAAGAGGATGATTTTGATTTAGGTGATTTGGTGCTGAAGTGGGATTCCATAAATGAGGATAATGGTAAACATGGAAAGTTTGATAGCTTGTGGAAAGTCCCTTACATCATTCAGGCATTTAGAGGAAATGATGCATTTTTTCTCAAAGACAATGATGGAACATACTTGCCAAGTGGACCCGTAATTGGTAGGATGTTGAAGCATTATTTACCACCCCAATAAAGATCTTAGTAATCCATTTCCATTGTACAAACCATTTCTTTTACATTCAAGTTATGTGTGGGTGATGTTGGTTAGATGGTTGAAGCTCGCAGAGAAGGTCCTAAGCCACTGACTAGTGCCACCAATTTTTCAAAATAAAATAAATCAAGTTGCAGAAGAAGCAATGGAGAAAATATTTATAGACATCAGGAAGCAGGTTCTTGGCACCTCACAAGGAGAGCACCATCCCCAGGTGGAGCCACTGTTATAACCCTATGTTTCATAAGATCAACTGGTGACTGGAAATTTTTTACTCTAATTGTATTTTTGGTTGTAAATAATTTTTCATCCTGCAAATAATTTACAAAAGAAAAGAAAAAGAAAGAAAAGAAAAAGAAAATAAAAGAAAGAAAGAATAAAAGAGGGTATGAAAAGAAAAATGATGAACCCCATGCAATAAGAATGTCTTGATCCATACAGTCTAACCATGGTCAAGTCTTTTGAATTTATGCTGATAGGATTAGTGAATAAAGCATGGCTAAACTGTTTAATCTTAGCCAAGTTAGTTAGATTAGCTAGTGAATAAATTTGATCAAACTATTTAAACTTGATCAAATAGCCCCAAGGTAGAGTAAGTTTTATCCCAACAGCCTAATCTGGGTTAAATGTGTTAGGTAAATATATTAGGACATAGGTTAGTTTGGATTTTCTTTCAATAAAACAAGCACAATGTTGGTTGAGATTCCTTGTTTTGATGTTAGAAGGTTGTGTTCTAACCCCTTGGTGGAAAATTGAAAAGAAGCAACGCAAAAGACCCACAAAATAGCGCTATCCTAAGTTTTTGAAATGAAATGTGATTCACGCTCTGTGATTAAATTGTGCTCCTAGATCAATGGCTAAGAAAATGATGCTTAGATATACAAACAACAGGTAATATCAGACCCCCTGACCGTTCTACCTTTAACGGAGGGGGGGGGTCCAAGTTGGTGGTATTCTCCGACAAGCCCCATCCTAATGTGGTGCGTTTGTGTTAACTTGGACCCCCCTTGCTCCAAACCAATTACCGCCTACCTCCCCCCCTTCGAGTAAACCACCATACCAGTTTCCCATACCACCGTTGCTTCATGATGTCACACTCCACTACTGCCACTAATAAGTCATGTGTTGTTATTCTGCTAGTGTACCTTTTCCCCCCAATCACCCATAACACATCATATCCTATTCACTTGCCTTGCACTCTCTATCCTCCATGTCATCCTAACGAACCTGTCACATATCTTTTACCCACCACCTCATCCCTGAGATATTTGTTGGACAATCAATGCAGCCAAAAATATCTGTTAAACCTGTTGACTTGTCCCCTGTGCCCCAACGGATACCCGTTCATCCAGATAATCCCATTTTCACCATTTTTTCACAATTCATGATCCAGACACCACTGAAATGATTGTCCTCCTAACCTTTTCACCTTCAACCACCACTAATCTCTGAACATTACAGTCAACATTGTTATCTTTCATATTTTTGTAGGTACCAGTCGAAGTGATGGTGCCAAAGTCCAAACACTCAAAGATCAATGAAAATCCATTCCTCCCGCCTTTCTTCAACTTAGACCAGATCCCTCTGGTTGAAAAAGATTACCTGATCTCAGAACCCAAATGAAAATTTGATTTTGTTGATTTACACTCATGGTTTATAGACACCTTCCTAGACCATAGTGATGAGATTGGACTCTGGGAGTCCAATATCCCACTGTATCTTTTTCCCCAAATTCACCATTTTCCTGAGTTCACCCTCAAGTGCCAGACACACTATCTTCCCAATCACAAAGCTATCGTCTCATCATCTGGAGAGACCCTGTTTACTATTATACCCGAATCCATTGACCAGATGATGCAAATTCCCAGATCCGAATCCTTTTCCGCTTTGAAATGTACCAAAAGTTATCATTTCCCCAAAGAGAACAGTTTTTCAAACTATTCCTCCCTTAGAGTACCCAATTACCCAAGAAAAATCCCCCTTACCATTCCTCTATGTTTTCAACAAAAGGAAACCAAATAATTTCCTCTCTGTGTTGTCTACTCAGGTATTATTTAGAAGAGTGGGTGGATGAACCCATCCTGGGTTTCATGTCCATTTTCTCCACTAAAGAGAAAGACACCACCTAGTTCAACTTCAACTAATTTTTGGCTGATAACATTCACAAGAAAATTTTCAAATTTCCCACTGAAGGAATGTTCTTGTATTCATCAATACTGGCCTACATGTTCCTATTTTTCTAGTCAAAGAAGTTTTCTTTTCTCCTACAAAAGCTTGACACATAAGGCAGTCTACAACTGGTTACAACTTGGACATCGTTGGTAAGGAGGAACTCGTCTGAGTTCATTTTTAATCATTTCGTCGACCAATTTTACCATCCAGTGGTAATCATGTTAAGAGGGTGGGAAGAGCCCAGAATAAATGAAGAGATTCAGAGGATCCTGCACCTATCATACCTTTCTAAAACAAGGGATTGGTATTTATACCAGGACCACACAGAGATCAGATTCTATGGGTGTGATCTGGCCCCGTACAAGCTACCAAAGTTCCTGCCTGTCAGAATATTTTCCCTCGAATACATCAGACAAATGATCAACTCCAATGACATTCATTTTTTCGCCTTTAAAAAGAAACAACAACTCAGGATTAAAGGTAAAATAGGTTATTTCATCTGCAATAGCAGAGAGGTAGGAGAAGAAGCAAACAAGTTCTTACTAGAGATGAAGTTCAAGAAAATTTTCCCATTGCATTACGATCCCCTTGGTATCATTGCAGAAACCATCCTAAGAAATAACATCTCTCCATACACTCATGTTCCAAAACCATAGATCAAGAAGTTCATGAACCAGACAGAGTGGGAGGAGAACACTCTAATAGATACCAAACAACAGCCTGCTTCTGCTAGCATTTCACAGACTAATAGCCCTCAGGCACCAGCAGAGAAAAGACCCAGGAAAGATGTATCTCCCTCGGTCACTGATGTATCGGTAGATTATTTCTAGGTTTATAGAAAAAGGCCCAAGACCATTCATACACCTGACAGGTCTCGTGGAGAAGAGACTCAGTCTACTACAGTTTTGGAAGGGGAACATTGTCCATTTTCCTAAGGAATCTAGCCAACGATGTCCACCTCCTCGTCGAAGAAGTAGGGTAACACAAAATTAATGACTAGGGATGCACAATAGCCTACAGGGATGAACATTTTTGAGAAATATAACCTTATTAAGAAGAAAAATGAGATGTTGACGAACAATACCTGTGATCATTTTTGGAAACAAACATCCACGGCTCAACATAGACTACTACCCGCCTTTGATATAGAAAATGGGAGAATGCACATGGCCTACTTGCACGCACAAGTACCTAAGCCCAAAACAATTTCTGATTATAAAAGGGAAACATTCGAGTTCGATGTTGCAGATGTACATTCGGCTGATCAAATGGATTTACATAGATAGACTGGAGAAATGATTTTGTCCACCTTGGCAAACATCTCCATGACCGCAGAAAATCTACAGTTTTCATTGAACAATGTTTAAACTCAGCTAAAGCTAGAGAAGGTGTCATCTTTGGCAAAGGATAACAAAATTAAGTCCCTGGAAGAACTGGTACTCAAAATTGGGTATGATCCGACCAATATCAAAGCAGCAGAAGAGATGATAAAAAAGAAGAATGATGACATAGTTTATTTGAAGAAACAATTGAAAATCTCTGCTACTGAAGATCTGTAGGCTAAAGAGATGGCCAAGAATGAAGGCCAGAAAGAGGAGATGTTGAAGTTGTTCAAGGAGCAGAACACTCAAATTAAAGAAATGGAAGTCGAGATGGACAAGCTAGTCAAGGAGAAGGAGAAGAATTTACCAATGGTAGTCATACCATTAAATGCAGTCCTGATCACAGGAGTCAGTACAACAATGACAACATCAACTACCACATGGGAAATGCCAGCAGCAACATCAGTGACAAATCTAGATGCAGCAAATCAATTGGAAAAAGCGATGGAATATATGACTCTGCAAGGGGCATAAATTTGAAAACTGCAAGAAGATATTCAAAATCTCTAAAAACTGAATTCCACATTCCAGACCAGCTACAACACTGAGATTCATAAGTCAGACAAACTCAAATAGGAACTGTAGCAACTGCATAAAGAAATAGTCATGGCTAAGACTTTGTCAGAGGCTAAAGAAAATATTTGGATGAACATCTGTCAATCAGTGACAGAGATTTGGCCATGAATACAAATCATGTTTGAACAACGTGATCTAGTGAAAAGAGCCAAATAGGCCATCGACAAGATAAAGGGAGAATTGGGAGAAATTCCTATAGAGGGCAACGAGATAATCAAATTCTTAAATTCAAAATCAAAAGAAGAGTTGGAAGCCCTACAAATTGAGGACAGGACTGAAACATCTCTTGAAGTTAAGAAATTCTTGACCAAGAGGAGACTAATGTTGCAACTCAAGGAGAGAGTTCAGGGAATGGATGTTGTGGTACAAAGGTTTTTCAACAAAATTGAATCTTTGTAGAAGAAATGTCTCCCAAGCTTATTTGTGATCAATTATAGGTTGATTACTCTCTCAGATTATAAACAAAATATTGTCACAATGGAGAAGGATGGGTCCCAGTTCACAGGCATAAAAGGAAGCATTGCAGGAAAAGCATACTTGGAAAATCTGAGATTAGACTTAAGTATTCAACAAGAGATAAATTATATTTTCATCACCAAACCCACGTTCACTAAGTACACAGAGACGAATGAGGTGTACCGAAGACTGCTCAAAGTCAACATCCCCAGTCAGCAGAGATGGGACGACTTGTGTGGATTTATCGAATATAAGATTATGTGGATGTACAAATCAACACATAGAGAAATCAAAGTCAAGTTGATGACTCACCAACAACATTTATGAAATCAGCTCAAAGAAATCCGATAGATCATTAGCAGTTCCTACAATTTTGTATTTTGTTATCTATTTAGTTAGATTCAGATTCTACCACGTCTTGATCATTAATGATAGGATCAATTGTAATTTTTCTTATAAATACTTCAAACTTCGAAGTATTGAGGGTTGATATTTACGCTTAAGTAAGTTGTAAACTGTAATATTTTTGAAGAGATCTACCAGTAATAAAAGGGACGATTCACAGGATTCCTGTGTGTTTTATGTTGGTGATGTTTACTTCTCTTCATTGAATGGTTTATATTACTTTGTTATCATCTTGTTTTCTATATCTAATCATTTAAAAGAAGTTAAAGTTGCAGAATTTATCTTCGTTTACTCTATTTCTGGCTGTTAAAGATTTAAATGTTTATCCTCTGATGCTGTGATAAAGAAATTCTTCAATGCTTCTTTGTTTTAGTTGATCACCTCATCTATTTCTACTATCCATCACTTTAAATTCTCAAGGATCCAACATTGAAATTATCCTTCCCTGTGAAGAGACCTTATATAATATGTTCTCAAATATCAAACATTAACATAGACCCCATATCCCAATGGATGTGTAAGCAATATTTCAACCATTTTATAAAATAAAACAACACAGTCCCATTTATTTAACTAGCCTAATATCTAAAACCTGAAACATATCTAAATTTTATAGAGAGATCCCTCTCTGAAACTGGCAGGGATAGATCCTAGTTTCGAAGTGGTTGGATAAAGTTACCACGGATAAATTCATTCTACCTCCCTACAACCTTTGGGAATTTACAGAGCGTTAACAGTAGGGACCCAGAAGGAAAATGTCAAAGGGTGTGACTGGAATATGTGATTGTTTATAGAGGGATTAATTATATGCCACTGTCGAACATATACCTGAAGGGCCTATAAATTTGCTTCACAAGTACCTACACATAAAAATCCAAATACCCGATGTGAAAACATATAAAAATTATTTGATAAAACTGAAAGTAAGCATGTGTACCTAAACTTGGTGTGAAAAAAATGCTCCTCTGGGGAGAAGTGCAGATGATAACCTAGTGCTAGAGGCTTCCAAGTGTCATGCGCCAATAATATTTTCAGGGCTCCATTTGGACCAGTAGAAAAGTTCCATGTGGCACCCCCAAGTGACGTCACGTGGCACCACCCAAAAGGTGCCACGTGTCCTGTACGGAGATGATGTGGAGGTGACATCAGTGTGACTGGGAAACTAGTTGGGCCAATTAGAGGATGCCACATCTCCCAATTAGTGGGTGCCACGTGGCACCCCCAAAAATCCCAATGAGGGCCCGTGACCGAAAAACCAAAAAAATATATAAAACAACACCCCGCCAAATCTGGGGAGGTCCTGCCATATCTGGCACATCTTCCATGTCTAGAATCCTTCCATCCAAGTGTAGCAGGCATTATAACCAATGACCCAAAAGGGAGGCCTACGGGTTTGACCCTGGGACCTCCCCCACATATAACGCCTTCACTTTAGCACCAACAACAAACTCGCCCAACGAACCTGTTGGTAAATCCATCCTCCCAAGAGTTATTTAACTGGGTATCCTCCTAGTCGGAAGGGAGAGGCATTGACTGTATGACTGCGGGCATAGTTTATGAGGTAAGGAATGCCATTATTGCAGGTTGTAGAGGGCACAAAAACCATAACAAAATTCTTCTTGGGCCTAGGAGTGCCAGATTTAGATCGAGGCGTGGAGACAATCATTTTTGGGTAGTTTGACGCCACGAATACAATGGTGTTGTCTATTTCCTGATTTGAGCATTATTTTTGCAGCTCGATTTCAGAATGAGGTATACTTATGTATTTTTCCAAATTCTTTTGTTGAGTTAATGAAAGATCCTACCCATTCGAGAGCAGGACCCGAAGACATAGTCCACCAAGGATGAACTTTGTTATCAAGTTTTTGTGTTCAGATATGATTCTTATGTCTCTTCATTTTTTATTTTTCTCTTCTTTAATGGTGCACTTTAATTTATGCTCATTTAATGCAATTATTTATAACTTACGATGAAAATATCTTGGATCATGTTGGTATCAGAGCAGTTGTCTTTGAATTGAATTGTTGAGTGTGAATGATTACTAGGCACAAGCATAAATAAGGTGAAGGAACTCTTAAGACTTTCAATCCCAAAATTGGTCGTGTATCCAGAAGGAATAAAATGGTAGAAGAAGACAAGCGTGATGAACATGAGAAAAAATTTCACATGGTCTTTTATCGCATGTCAGAAATGGTCGAACAAATGTATGGAAATTGTGAGAAGAGGATGAACAAGAAAGGGAAGAAAAAGGAAGCACATGCAGATGATGATGCTTCAGTAAACCAAGGGGTTGAAGGAGATCCTCTTGAGCCTCCGTCTTCACCTTCAAGTTCTAGTTCTTCTTCCTTTGAGCATTCTCATCATTCTCATCATTCTAGCCATAAAGCCTCTTTTAAGAAACCATTATTAAAGCTTGATGTAAAATTTCCTTTACCTATGTTTAATGGAGATGCTAATCCTGAAAATATATATATTTGGATCCGACAGGTTGAAGTGTATTGTTGTGTCTAGCGTATTGATGAAGAGGAGGTTAAAGTGAAACTCGCTTCTCTTTGGTTGGAAGGCACCACTCTCGTATGGTGGGAGAGAATTCTTCAAGACATAAGTAAGTGTGGTTATCTTCTTTCCTCATGGTCATAATTTAAATCAATGATAAGGAAACAATTTTATACATTAGGGTGTTTACATAAAGCAATGACGGAATGGAAAATTTTTAAGGCAAAGTAAAGGTCAAACTATACAAAGTTTCACAAAAGAATTTAGGAAGAAAGATCTTTCATTGAACAATCCTTTGGATTCTTATTAAACTTTAATGAAGTATATTGGCACACTTCATAGTTATATTCATCATACTTTTCTCTTGTTTAACCCCACTAGTCTTGACGAAGTTTGTGTGCAAGCCACTTACCTTGAGAATAGGGGGAAACATGTTCAAGAAGATCCCACACAGAAACCTTCCAATTTCCCACAAAAGACTTTTAAGAAGTTTAAAAGGAATGACAAGAAGACCGCTATAGTAATGAGAGAATGAGGAAAACCATATTTCACTCATTGTAAGAAGAGAGATCATGATGAATAACATTGTTGGAAAATCCATTTAGAAAAGAAACCAAAACAGTTCGGTGGAAAGGGGAAGACAAAGACTGTTGATACAATGCAACAAGATCTTGGTTCCGGTTCAAGAGATGAAGGAAAGATCACAACGGTTGGAGGACAAGGTAAATATTCTCTTCATGCTAGTTCAAGTTCCAATGATGAATCTCATGTTGATGAACAAAAGAGGAATGAGTTATTTCATATAAGAGTTGTATCTAAACATACTAAGATAGATACATTATTTGACCGAGGTTCCCAAGTAAACTTAATATCTGAAGCACTTTTCAAGGAGATGGGTCTTGAAACAAAACCACATCCGAAGCCTTATACTCTTGGTTGGGTATGTGATAAAGAAAAACTTAATGTCACCAAACAATGTAGGATCAGATTTGCTATTTCTTATATCTGGCATAGTGTTTGGAAGTCCTTATATTTATGATATAAAATAAGTCTTCTTTCGTCGTGAGAACAAATACCACCTTACTAAAGGGGGAGTGGAATATATTGTTAGATATCACAGCATGAGATTAAATACAACACTTGTTAGTGTAGGGAAAATGAAAACGCTAGTAAAATCTAATAAGATATATGTACTCATGGTTGTCAGAGAGAAAGATGTCGAGACATCCGATGCTTTCCAAGGCTGTGATCCACCTCATAAAAGGGATTTAATTGATATTGTTTCTAAGTATGATGATATTTTTCAGGAACCAGGTGTATTACCTCCTAAGAGAGAAATCCGACATGAGATACATCTTCAACATGATTCTCCTCTTCCTAATGTGGGTATGTACAGGATGTCAGTTGTGGAGATGACATAGATCAAGAAGTAGGTACAAGGCTTATTGGATCAAGGGGTCATCAGGCCTGGTTCATCTCCTTATGGTTCTCCAATCATGATGGTGCCAAATAAGGATGGCACATGGTGAATGTGTGTCGATTACCAGGCTTTAAACAAAATCACGGTGAAAAATCGATACCCTCTTCCCTGCATATATGATTTACTTGATCAATTGAAGAATATTGTTTATTTCAGTAAGTTGGATTTGAGCAGTGGATATCATCAAATCAGAGTCGCGGAACAACATGCATGAAAAACTTCCTTTAAAACCAAACAAGGATTGTTTGAGTGGTTATTTATTCCATTTGGGATTTTTAATGCTCCAACAACTTTCATGTGTGTGATGAATGATGTATCCAGGCCTTTCCTAGATGACTTTGTGATTGTATATTTATACGACATTCTTTTCTTTAGCGGGACTTAGGATGAGCATGTGAAGCATGTAAAGCAAGTATTGGATACTTTGTAAAGGGAAAAGTTGTATGTAAAATAGTCTAAATGTGAATTCAGCAAGACTGCACTTGTGTACTTAGGTCATATTGTAGGAGGAGGACAATTGAAAATTGATCCTTCCAAAATTGATGTAATTGTAAAATGGCTTGATCCAAAAAGTGTAACTGAAGTCCGAAGCTTCTTAGGTGCATTCCAGTATTTGAGGAGATTCATTCCCAACTTCTCCTTTATAGCATCTCCTTTGCATGCCTTAACCAGTGTGAAGAACACTTTTCAGTGGGAATGAAAGAAACAAAATGATTTCAACATTTTGAAGGAGAATATCAGTACCACACCAGTATTAGCACTGCCGAATACAACAACATTTTGAGATTGAGACAGATGCCAGTGGATATGCCATGGGTGCATTATTGATGCAATATAGTAAGCCTTCATGTCACCACTCTGGAAATTTTAACCATGTTGTTGTTAACTATCCTACATATGATAAAGAGTTGTATGCATTAGTCTAGAGCGTAAAGAAATGGAAACACTACTTGTTACAGAAGGAAACAATCATACATACAAATCACCAGCCCTTACAATATCTTCAAGCATAGACCAAATTGCAACAATATTGACACTACAAGTGGATGGGTTTTCTACAACAATTTCACTTGGTAATCAACTACAAAAAGGGTAAAAGTAACAATGTATTTGATATGCTTTCTACACCTCCTATTGCTGCTTCTATTATTTTGAAGAATACTTCTTTATCTCATGATAGCTATGTAGAACAATATTCCATCAATGAATAGTTTAAAGAAGTATATGAAAATCTAACCCTTGGTGCACAGGTAGAGAACTATTTTATGCAGGGAAAACTACTCTACCATCTTGGAAAGATATGTATTCCTACAAGTGAATGAGTCCATGCAATACGAGAAGCTCACACTTCTCTTGTGTCTAGGTATTTTGGGGTAGGAAAAACTATGGCTGATTTGCAGAGGTTTTTTTACTGGCCTCAAATGAAATAAATTGTAACTAAATATGTAAAGGGGTGTGTGATGTGTTCTACTTGTAATCCCACTAATAGAAAACTGGGGCTATACTCACCACTTCCTGTTCCATCCCATCCATGGGAAAGTGTCTCCATGGATTTTGTAGGGGGTTTACCAATGACCAAAGGGGGTCATGATTATTTGTATGTTGTAGTGGATAGGTTCAACAAGATGTGTATCTTGATGCCATGTAAAAAGAAGATCATTGCTGAGCAGACTGCTAATCTCTTCTTTCAGTATGTTTGGGTTCACTTTGGATTACCCACATCCATCATCTTGAATCGAGATAATCGATTCCTTGGGGACTTTTGGACTAGCTTTTGGAGAATGATGGACACCAAATTGAATAGGAACACTTATTTCCATTCACAGATCAATGGACAAACAGAGCTGGTAAACTAGACAATGGTGCTTTTTCATCGAGGTTACTGCATCAAGCATCCCAATTTATGGGATGAACAGATACCCTATGTACATCATGTGTACAACCAAGATTTACATTCATCCACTCAGAGATCACCTTTTGAGACATGTTTTGGGTACCTATCAAAGGTTCCTTGGGACTTGATGTATGAGAGAGATGTCAATATGAATGAAGAACGAACAGAGAACAAAGACCTCAAGTTCATCTAGAGGATCCAACAAATACACTAGGAAGTCAGGGAACAGTTGGAGAAAATTCAAGCACAGTATAAAGCTCGACATGACAAGCACAGGGTTGATCATCAATTCTAGGTTGGAGACCAGGTATGGATTCACATTAGCAAGAAGAGATTGAAGGGTGAAGGAAAGAAAATCAATCCCATTCATTATGGACCCTTCACTATCTTGGAGAAAAGTGGTACCAATTCTTTTCGTCTGGATCTTCCACCTTACATGAAGATTTACTCAATTGTGAACGTTGAGAACTTGAAACTTTTTTAGCCTCCCATGATCATGGATGAAGATGAGGAAGTTTCAATACCTTCAGTTGATGAGTTTGAACCTGAGTACTTGGATGAAATACATGAATATATCATCCTAGACAGGAGGACGAGGACTTCATGAAGGGGTGATGTTTATTATCTTCGAGTAGGCTTAAAAGGCACACATCCAAGCAAGGAAAAGTGGATTGAGAAGGACAAAGTGAGGGAACTCTTCCCTGACTTACCTATTGATTGATGAAAGCTTTTGGTGGTACAAAAATTTGTCAGTGGGAAGGCATGATCAAAAAAGGATCTAGAGAAGGCTAAGAACAACACATAACTCACAGAGGAAACTTAAAACACTCAGAATGACTCTAGTAGACAGAGAAAAGGAAAAACTTAAAATTCCCAAAACTCAAAAAAAAAGGAATGATCATGAAGAGAGCATCACAAGATTTATAATGCCACAAACAACTCATCAAACGAAGTTACAAATTGAAAGATATTCACGGTCAAAGTTATGGTCAAACAGGGAAAGTCAATAGTGGCCACATCATCATCCATATTGTTGATGCCAGCATTATGTCAAAAGATGACATTGTAGGATGAAGTTAGCATGATGACTGTTGATGTCATCATGCCACATGGTAGAACTAGAGGCTGCCATGTGTCACCCGCCAATAGGATTTTCAGGGCTCCATTTGGACCAGTAGAAAAGTGCCATGTGGCACCACCTAGAAGGTGCCACGAGTCCTATACGGAGTTGATGTGGAGGTGACATCAGCATGACTAGAAGCCAGGTGGGCCAATCAATGGATTCCATGTGGACCAATCAACGGGCACCATGTGGCATCCCTGAAAATCCCAATGAGGGCTCATGACCAAAAAACCCAATGAGGGCTCATGACCGAAAAACCAAAAAATATATAAAACAAGACCCTGCCAAATCTGGGGAGGTCCCGCCATATCTGGAAAATCTGCCATGTCTAGAAGCTTTCCATCCAAATGTAGCGAGGATTATAACCAATGACCCAAAAGGAAGGCCCGCGGGTTTGACCCCGAGACCTCCCCCATATATAACACCTTCACTTTAGCACCAACAACCAACTC
Organism: Picea mariana; assembly: GCA_032191745.1. Lineage (NCBI taxonomy): Eukaryota > Viridiplantae > Streptophyta > Pinopsida > Pinales > Pinaceae > Picea > Picea mariana. The sequence continues at coordinate 249,900 of JASDQU010101044.1, forward strand.
GCCCAATGAACTCATTGGTAAATTTGTCTTCCCCAAAGTTATTTAACTGGGTATCCACCTAGCCGGAAGGGAGAGGGGCAGACCGTATGACTGTGGGCATGGTTTATGAGGAAAGGACTTTCATTATTGCAGGTTGCAGAGGGAATGAAAATTGAGACAAAATTCGTCTTGGGCTTGGGAGTGCCAGAGTCGGATCGAGGCATGGAGACATTCATTTTTAGGTAATTCGACACCACAAATTCAGTGGTGTTTTATGTTTCCTCATCTGAGCATTATTTATGCAGCTTGATTTCAAAATGAGGTATACTTATGTATTTTTCCAAATTCTTTTGGTGAGTTAATGAAAGAGCCTACCCATTGGTGAGTTAATGTAGTCCACCAAGAACGAACTCTGTTATCAAATTTTTGGTTCAGATATGATGTTTATGTATCTTCATTTTTGAGTTTTCCCTTCTTTAATGGTGCACTTTAATTTATGCTCATTTAATGCAATTCTTTATAAGTCACGATGAAAAGATCCCGGATCAGGGTAGGTCCCTAACAGTGCACGGGAAATAGGGAAATAGGTGGCTAACAGTGATAGAATCGAAGTTGCGATATATGAGTCTAAATTGCARGTATTTGTGAAGAGGCAAGGATTGTGAACATGATACACGTTGTTGAGCTACGGGATGATGAGTTGGGAATCTAATAGAATGCTAAGGTGACGAATGTGTTGGTGACTGGCCTCGATGCRGAGACCAATGATGACATCATATTTGGCTTGGTTATTGGTGGTTGGACCTAAGCATATGCCATTGCAATGGAGTAGCACATGTGAGGGGTCATATAGGGCCCAAGCAGCCGAAGTGAGATTATGGGTCCAGTGGCTAGCACCGTTAATGTAACCAAAGTGGTAGGTTGATGGATGATAAATATGTCAACAACATGGGTGATAGATCATACATGAGGAGTGGTGGCTGATGTAAAAGAAGACTAAAAACTCTACAAATGTATATAAGGAGAAACCTAAGGTAGGGGGGCTACACTTATGCATATAAATTCTTCAAGTACAACCTATTGATGGGTTATTTGAGGGGGGAGCCTTCGGGAGAGGCCAATATGTAGGCTCCTTTAGTGAGGAAATGTTGGATGATGAAGGGGTCATGCCATAATGAATCGAATTTCCCATGGTCGAGGGTGTCGTGGGTGATCTCATAGGCTAACACAAGATCACCTTCGTTGAATGAGCGAAGTTTGACATGGTGGTCGAAGGTGGATTTGGATCATTTTTTAGCTTCCTCGTTGTGTTGTAATGAAGATCGATGGTGTTCATCAATGGACTCTAAGGTCATCAAGCGCTGCTCCATTGGAGAAGTGTAAGGTAAGAGCTCTATGGAAGTGCGTAATGTGGGGATTTCACACTCAATAGGGAGTGTGGCTTTGATCCTGTGGATGAGGTGGAATGAATTAAAACCGATCGCAGTTTTGACTACCATGCAATAGTCCCATAAATATGAAAATAACATATGATGCCAGTTGGTATTATGTTTGTTAAAGGTGCACTGTAACATGGTTTTGAGGAATTTATTGACAACCTCGACCTGCCCATTGGACTGAGGGTAGTATGGGGAGGAAAACTCATGGGTGAATCCTAACTTTAAGGAGAGTTATACAAAGATCTCATTCTCAAAGTTTTACCATGATCAAAAACTAAATATTGTGGGACTCTGAACCAGGTAATGACATGGTTGAAGAAAAAATGTGTTGTTGTGTCAGCAATGTTGTTAAATGTGGGCATGGCTTCATCCCATTTGGTAAAATAATCCACTGCCACCACAATGTACTTGTGTCCATTACTAGATGGAGGATTGCAATTCATAAAATCTACGCCTCATTTACAAAAGGGGTCGGCTATGACGACTAGGTGTAGAAGAGTTGGTGGAGCTCATGCTTTGTTTGCATAAAGCTGGCATTTATTGCATCACTTGAAAGCATGGATGCATTCATGAAACAAAGTGGGTTAGAAGTATCCTTATCGAATGATTTTTTGGGCGGTAGATATAACTGAGAGGTGATCACTGCATGCACCACTGTGGAAATCATTCAAGACTCTGTCGATTTCGTCGATGGTAAGACATCGCCAAAGGATGGTATTGACCCCACATAGGTAAATAATGTCTTCAATGAGGAGGTATCAGAGAGATTGATGGTGAATGCATCAATGGTCATCTATAGAGAGGTGAGACCCAAAATTTTGTGTGCAAAGGTAGACGAGAAGGTCTCCGTACTAGGGGTCATGTGAGGAGATGAAGAAGAGGTGTTCATCAGGTAAATATTCATTGATGGGGGAAGCTTTGGCATCTGAGTGAAAAGTTGTAATGAGTTCGGCTAGGACAAGAGATTTCTTGCTTTTGGGAGTGGAGAACTCTAGATCGTATTCCTAAAGGATAACGATCCATCGGGAAAATTTCCCATTGATCTTTCGTCGGCTGAGCAAGTACTGCATGGGATTGGAATATTCCATGACCTTAGTAGTTCGAAGAATAATGTAAAGCCACAGTTTTTGGAATTCCAGGAGAACCGCTAACACAATATTTTCATCATGATTATACTTTAAGGGTTGTCCTGAAAGGTTTTTACTAATGTAGTAAATCATATGTGCATGCCCATTATCACCTAATTGGACGAGGACTTTTGTGACTGAAACAATAGAGGCTAATAAGTAGAGGATGTAATTATGATCATACTTTGGTGGACTAATCAGAGGGGCATTGGATAGGGTGAATTTTAAATCATCAAAATTTGTTTGAGCATGTTCATCCCATCGAAATGGAATATCATGGCGCAATAAGTGGAGAAAACCATGTGCGCGAGTGGTGTAGTTTGGGACAAAGCGATGTAAAAATTTGGCTTTGCCTTGTAGGCTCTTGAAGGAGAGCCCATGACCATTGACTATTGTGATGGCTATCTGTGATGAATTTCAGGTGGTCATGCATATCATCTTTGATTGCTTTAATCGTATGTAGAATTTTCCTGAGTTGAGAGTGCATATCGATTGGAAACACCACATATAATATACCAAAAGAAAACTCTTAAAATGATTTATCCAATGGAACAGATCTGGTAGAAATATGAGAACCCTATGAAAATTTATGAACTTTGCAGTGTCTTCGTCATCCTGAAAAAAATAAAATAAAAAATAGAACAATAAATTATTGCAGAAAATCATGGCTTTTTCCAGAAAAACCCTAAAAAACCGTTGAATTTAAAATGCTCATAACTTTACTTCCCAGACTCCATTTCAGCTAATTTGTTTTCTGAAATTGGGTATTTTTCCAAGAGGAATTCAAATATCCAATTTTTTTTTTCTGAATTCATCTTATAAAGCTGTAGATATGAACCTGAAGTTCATCGCCCTCTTTTTCTTCCTTAAAATTTTTTTGCAAAAAGAGCAAAAAATGCTTCCCTTCTTTGGACAAGGAAAGTGGTCTGATACCACTTGTTAAAAACCTAATAGATATACAAATATAATCACCACAAATAATGAATACACAATAGATCCACAGAAAAATATAGAAGAGACCATACTTTATTATTACCAAACCCTTGAGGTGGGGGAAACCCATACAATGGATCCTATTATGGAAGGGATCCTCTCTTTTTCACTTGCCTCTTCGAGGGGGCATCCTCCTATTGAGCTACAACTCACAATACAATAATTCTCTTCATATCCCATTACATTGCTTGAACCCCTTTATATAGTGCTACCATCACCTAAGAACATTTTAGAGGAGGAATCTTCTAGAAGTAGAACCTTCTAAGAAGTCCTCTTACATTTATTATATCTAACTATCATAGTGGGCCTTATTTAATAATATAGTGGTCCTAGTCCACCTTACATTGAATGGCCTCCAATATTATCATTATGGGCCCTCCCCCCACTACCTCTCTAGCTACCTAACAAAATGTTGGGTTTGCTTTTGGATTGAGGAGTGAGGTCATCCAAATAAGTAATAATGATGCGAGCAAGATCATGAAAAACGTAGGTCATGGCCCATCGGAACATAACACCGACATTTTTGAGCAAGAAGGGTATGACGCGATAAGAAAAGGTGCCCTAAGGTGTTGTAAAAGTTGTTTTGTACTGATCTACTAGGTGTATTTGAATTTTATTGTAGTTGGAGAACCCATCCATAAATGAAAGTGCCTCGTGGTCGACACAATCATCGATTATTTGGTCGATGAAAGGGGTTGGGAATTTGTCTTGGAACAAGCATGGTTGAGGTCGTGAAAGTCTATGCAGACATGAATAGTTCCTTGTTTTTTGTTAACGGGGACAGGGTTGGAGACCCAAGAAGTGTACACAATGGGGTAAACGAACCCAACAATGCATAATTTGTCGATTCTAGCTTTGACAGCCGCAACTTTGGATGGGTGGAGGGGAAGTTTCTTTTGACGGACAAATAGGGGTGATATCTGACCATGTGTCGATTCAATGTTCTACTATAGAAGGATCAAGGTCAGACATCTCCATATATGATCAGGAAAAAATATCCTGGTATTCTTGAAAGAGAGATTTACAAGAAATGATTTCTTCAAGGGAGCATGTGGTGCCTATGGTGATCTCTTCTATGATACTTGGTTTAATGGAAATTTCAATTTTGACTGTGGGGGAGATGTTGGCCATGTTTCCTTCTTCAAAAGAATTGGGGGTAGGAATAGGGTTTTTGAACCAGTCAATATGCCCCAGAGGAATAAAATTCTTGGTTTCGATTGCGCATAGGGGGGCTTGGTCAGGAGGGTGAAAGACCTATTTTGAGAGGAAAAGTGCTCAATGATGGAGCACATTCCATGGGAAATCAAAGGTAGTTTGTTCTATTAGTAAATTGGGTGTGTTCGTTTAACCATAGACAATATATAAATATTGTCACCCAACCATAGGCACTAAAGCCACCTCCGAGCACCTTGACCTTGATAGAGAGAATAATTTTTGTAGAAAACCAATAGTCAACCAAGGCTAATGCACCAAGAAAAGATAACCAAAACTTATCAGAGAGTCTAACCTAGAAAAACTGAAAATGCAGATTGCAGAACTACGACAACAACTGCTCCCCAGACTTGCGCACTACTAGACTTATGCAATGCACACAAGTGGATTTCTGCAATTCCAAGAAATCTGACTCAAATGAAAACTTGTGTCCTATATTTATATTGTTTTTTCCAGGCTGTCTGGGCCGACTTCTCTTTCTAGGTGCTAAAGACTTAATATAAAATATGTTCTTTAGCCGACTTCTCTTCTAGAGTTATATCCAAGTCTTTTCTTTCTTTTGGAATATTATAATCTCATCAAAGGTCACAAATGGAGGTTAATACCTCCCACAACTACCATAATATCAACACTCCCTCCTAGCTAGGGAGGTATAACAGGCAATGGTATTGAGCACAAACATACCATTCAACTGGTAGCATCATTATAGCCACACAGGCTATCTCATGATCAAATCATGAGCACCGCCATCATTATCCAATTGGATAATCTCCATGACAATTAGTACAATGTCATCTAATAGAACACAACTGTGTCTATCCATAGCAGTACACAACTACTATCCAGGGGTAAACAACCACACCAAGTAGTACATGACTACTCAATTAGTGACACATAGTCACAATCAGTTGAACATATCCACCACAATAGAATAAATTTACTGTCTAGAGACATACAGTCTTCGTAGCGATCATATCATCTGTGTAGTGTACCCTTTCACTACCCAGGTTTTCAACCCTCTCAATTACCATTCTATACATGAATGATTACATAATTTGTATAGACCTTATGAGCACATGCATTTAACAGAATTAAACACATTTAAAATACAGAGTGAACATATCTGGTTACTGCTATAATTAAACATTCCATAGCATTCAACAGTAACTCTTTTACACAGCGGAAAACATGATACATGAACAACACAGTCATGCCAAATGTGATAAAACATATTTCGGATACTTATCTTTTAATGGATGTAGAATTCACCAACCGAGTGCAGGCCTTCCATGAACCTCCCAGCCTTAGACCACACTATTCATCAGCTCAACAGTGGATCACCCCTGAGCTGGGACCGAGCTCCACCCCAAGGCAAGAATCCTAGGCTAGGCTGAGGTTACGGGGAAGATAACACATTCACATTCACCAGAAAGAATCTCTCCCAGGAATCTCCCACGCTCACTACACACAGACCCTCATTCCCCACATGCCTATTCCACCCCAGGAGAGTGCACCTTCTTTGTCACCTAGACAATTCTTCGGCTACCAGTCTCCCTTTCCTTGGGTTATAGGAACAGAACGGACTGGAATTCTCCGAGCTCTATGGAAGCTACAGGGTTCCTTCCAGGAGTTCTCTTCTCCTCTGCGCACTCTCTCACCTGGAGGAGTCGCTCACAGGCCAACAAGCCTCATGCAGTCCGGCACTGCGTGGTCACAACAATCCACAGGAAACACAGACACAGGTTTCCCCAAATCAGTTCAGCAATCACTGGATGATCTCACAGCAATCAGTTCAGAACAGGGACTTCACAAACAGGCTAACTCGGCTTCCCCGAACCACAAGATTCCTTCCCAAAATCCTCACTGGCTTCTCGCAAGCTGGGAATTACACTCACAGGTTATCTCAGAGACAGACATAGACTCCACGGCTCCCAACAGAGGGTGTACATGGATCTTCCACGCAAAACACAGGCTTCCTCCCTGTAACAAACATACACGGAGATTCTTGCAGACTGGCTCCTATTGTTCCCCACAGGCAATCGGGTTGAAATGGAATGAGAGAACCCCCCTCATGGCTTGCTGATTCTGTTTTATTTGCATGCACCAGGGTTGACACTTGTCACCCTGGGAACTGCATGCATTCCATCCGTATGCCTTCCTTCCACCACTTGGGAACTCACGGGTCCTTCCAAAAGGACTTAGGATAAAATAATGTGCACATGGATTTTTAGGAATAATAATAAAATATTATTCCAGGCCTAAGCCCCCTAGGCTCCTCATTCAGCCCCTTTTCCACCTTCCAGCCCCTGATCCCTTGCCCATTCTGTGGATGCTCAGTCCCCCATCACTCATTCATCGTGGTCGGTCTGCACTGGCGGTGTTTATATTTTATTAATTGACCTGCATACTTACAAGTACATCAACAGGCTCCTGGCCTTCAACACTTAGGCTCCCTGGCCTAACAAAACACATAAGCCTACAACTTATACAAAACTTGGCTCACCAGCCTATAGAACATATTTACAATTCTTTGCATATAACATGATCTGTAACAGGGCTCGGCCTTGGGGACACTACAATCCCCCTCCCCTTATTTTTTCACTGTCCTCAGTGCCACTTACACTTGTTTATGCAATTCTTTCAAAATTTTCAAAAAGATGCGGGTACTCTGCCCGTATAACTTCTTCATGCTCCCATGTTGCGTCTTCAGGACCGTACCAGGTCCACTGGACCTTTACAAGCCCTATAGCTCGATTCCTGAGCTGCTTGTTTTTCCTGTCCAATATGCGCACAAGATGCACCTGCAGGACACCTTCTGGTTCCACCTGAATCACAGTCCAATCGATAACATGATTAGCATCAGGTACATATTTCTTAAGTAGTGAAACATGAAACACATTATGTACACTCATAGATGCAGGTAATGCAAGCATGTATGCAACTGGCCTGATCCTTTCCAGGATCTCAAATGGCCCACAAAATCTTGCTGCCAACTTGGCGCAACTTCCCAATTTCAGGGAACTCCTGTTAGTTTTCACTTTCAAGAAAACATGGTCACCCACTTTGAATTCTTTATGGGTTCTATTACTATTAGCGTAACTTTTCTGTCTGTCCTGGGTAGCTTTCAAATTCTATTTGATTTTGATCATCTGATCTTCCATCTCTTTGAGTAGTTCAAGTCCAACTACTACTCTGTCAGCTAGATTATCCCAGCTCACTGGTGTGTTGCACTTTCTTCCATAAAGTGCTTCGAATGGGCTCATCTTCAGATATGCATGGTACCCATTATTGTAAGCAAATTCTACCAAATGCAGGTAGTCTTCCCACCTTGATGGTTTATCCATCACATACATTCTCAGCATGTCTTCTATTACTCTATTTACCCTCTTTGTCTGTCCATCAGACTCGGGATGGTATACTGTACTGAAGTTCAGATTC
>JASDQU010101044.1:264883-276071 GCA_032191745.1 Picea mariana
TGAATCCCTTGAACAGTCCTCTCCAGAAATTCAAAGTGAATTTTGGGTCCCTATCAGACACAATTGTCCTAGGAATTCCATGCAAGCGTGCAACTTCTTTTAAAAAGATATCAGCAACATCTGCTGCTCTGTGGGTGGTTTTCAGTGGAATAAAATGGGCAGCTTTAGTAAGCTTGTCCACCACCACCATGATTGAATCATGCTGCTTGCTTGTTCTGGGCAATCCCATGATAAAATCCATGGTTACCACATCCCACTTCCACTCAGGAATAGGTAAAGGCTGCAACAACCCGGCTGGGTGTCTGTGCTCAGCCTTGACCTTCTGGCATTCCATACATCTGGCGATGTATTCAACAATTTCCTTCTTCATACCTGGCCAAAAATAATGGCTTTTGACTGCTACCACAGTCTTTTGATACCCAGGATGACTAGCATAAGTCACATTATGCATTTCTTTTAGAATTTCCAGCTTCAATTCTCTGTCATTAGGTACATACACTCTGTCTTTATGCAGAAGTAGACTATCAGTTCCCAAGGTATAAATTTCCTTGGTTTGGGGTTTCTCATTCTGCTGTAGCTTTGCTACCAGCCTTTTGTACTGCAAATCAGCACTTGCAGTCTCCACAATTCTGTCTTTCAACTCAGTTCTGTACATGCCAATGGCTGTAGCATGTAATTCGTGCACTTTTCTGCTGAGTGCATCAGCCACTTTATTGTCTTTCCTTTGATATGCCTGATATCAAAATCATACTCGCACAGAAATTCCATCCATCTTATTTGTCTGGTATTTAAAGTTGGCTGATCAAATAAATACTTTAGACCATTGTGGTCTGTTCTCAACTCGAATTTCTTTCCCATGAGGTAATGTCTCCATTTCCTCAATGCATGGACAACTTCTGCCAGGTCTAAATCATGAGTGGCATAATTCTTTTCATGTTCTTTCAGCTTCTGGGATTCATAAAAAATTACAGATCCCTCTTGGCTAAGAACTCCTCCCAACCCTTCCTTACACGCATCCATGCACACTACGTAATCCTTATTTGGATCAGCAATCTTCAGGATTGGAGCACTAGTGAGCAGCTGCTTCAATTGTTGAAAGCTACTCTCACATTGATCAGTCTACTGGAACTTCTTCTCCTTCCTTTGCAAGGAAGTGATAGCATGAGTTATCCTTGAAAATACGGCTATGAACCTCCTATAATAAATTGCCAGACCCATAAAGGATCTAACTTCTGTTACATTTCTTGGTGCTGGCCACTCTTGAATATCCTGTACCTTCTGAGGATCCACAACGATCCCCTCTTCTGAAATAATGTGTCCCGGATAATGGATCTGCTTTTGATAAAATGAGCACTTGCTCAGTTCTGCATAAAGCTGGTGTTCTCTCAACACCTGCAGCACCATTCTCAAGTGTTGTTGATGTTCTTCCTTTGTCTGGGAGTACACCAAGATATCATCTAAGAAAACTATGACAAACTTTTCCAGATAATTTCTGAACACTCCATTCATTAAGCACATGAAGACAACAGGCGCGTTGGACAGTCCAAACGACACCACAGTGAACTCATAATGACCGTACCTTGTTCTGAAGGCAGTCTTGCTGATGTCTTCATCTTTTATCCTCATTTGATGATACTTTCGCATCCTTTAACTGATCAAAAAGATCATCAATCCTTGGTAGAGGATATTTGTTTTTGACAGTGACCTTATTCAACTGCCGAAAGTCAATGCACAACCTCAGCGTTCCATATTTCTTCTTCACAAATAGGATCGGGGCTCCCCACGGTGACACACCGGGATGAATGTACCCTTTCTTTAGTAGCTCTTCGAGCTGCAATTGCAACTCTTTCAGCTCTGGAGTACTCATCCTATAAGGAGCTTTCGAAACTGGAGCTGCTCCAGGCATCAGATTTATTGAAAAATCGATGTCCCTCTTCGGAGGTAGTCCAAGTACCTCTCGAAACACGTCCTCAAACTATTTGAGCACCCTGTGGTCTTCCAGATTCGAGACCACATCTTGGAATACTTCTTCCACCTGGGCTGCAAATAATTGACAGCCTTTCCGGTAACATTTCTTCATCTTCATAGCTGAGATTTCTCTAACAGCCACGACTCTGGGAATTCCTTGGACTGTTACCTGATTTCCTTCTTCATCCAGAAATGTAAACCTCTTGTTTCGATAATCCAGAAGGGCATGGTGCTGGTCCAACCAGTCCATCCCAATTAAGTAATCATATGAACCTAAAGGTAGAATATTCAATTCAGCCTTAGTGCTCATTCCTTTCATGTCCACTGAACAGGACTTAACCAATTCAGTGACCTTCCTCTTGATCCCTGTGGCTAACTACACTAACCAAGACTTCTCATGTTTTCTCCTCGTTAGATGAAAACTTTCCACCACCCTAGGATCTACATAACTATGGCTAGCTCCTAAATCAATTAAAATAACAAGTGGTCGGTTGTTGATCATACCTTCCACTTCAATCATGTGTGATTACAATTCTGCTTGCTTGTTGTCCAGGGCTGCGTAGATCCTCGGCATTCTGCTGCCCATATCCTCCACTGTTTCAGCTTGCTGAACAACATGGACAGTTCTTGCTTTGTCTTTTCTGTGGGGGCAGTCTCTATACCTATGATTCCCTTTACATCCCCAACACTCCATGGGTGGAGGCCTTGTCATCTGTTCAGTCCTGAAAAAGGAAGGCTTGCTTCCCTTCTGCCTTTGTTCTTTCTTAAACCTCTTCTGGTTATCCCAAGCCTTCTGAAAGATAGGCTTTTCTCTTTGCTGTTCGTATAGGCATTTCGCCCTTCTTATGGTCTCTTCCATGGTCTTAGGATCATCGTATTGAATTTTGTCACCAATGGAAGGTGGCAGGCCACTCAGGTACCTCTAAATTTTAACAGCTTCGTCCTTGATGAATGGAACATACTTCAGTAGTTCCAGAAAACTTCCTTCATAATCATCAATGGTCATATTGCCCAATTTGAGTTCGAAGAACTCCTTCATCTTTCTATCATAGTACCTTTTAGTCAGGTATTTCTTCTCAAAATACCTCTTGAATTCCTTCCAAGTGACCTCTTTCTTTTTGATGTGTTGCATCTACACAAACTGATCCCACCACATAGATGCCTTTCCTTTTAGTTGGTACATTGCAATTCTTCCTTCTGCATGAGCAGAATAATTCTGCAGTTGGAAATATTTCTTCATGCCAAGCAACCATGTCTCAGCATCTTCCTCCTTCTTATGCTCTCCATCAAATGTTGGAGGTTTAATTTTATTCATCTCTCCTTTCAATTCCTCCCTTCCAGATTTTTGATGTTTTCTGATAGGTGATGGGCTTGAACTGTTGTGTGTCTTACTGCCAGAATGTCTTTGGGAGCGACTGTGATGTTGGCTACCACTCCTTGACTTGCTTCTTCTCCCATGAGTTCTGCGACTCTCCGTCGTACTTGAGTCTCTTCCTTTCTCAAGTTTCTTCTCTATTCTTTCCAGACTCTGCAAGAATCTTAAGTTTAATTTCCCTTGCCGATCCTTGACTTTCATGAGATTTCGGCTATTAGCTTGACGCTCCTTGGCCTCTCTTTGTAGCCCTTCAATGATTTTCATCATATGTCCTTCCTTATCCATCTCTTTTCCATGCCCATTAGAGTTCGATCCTTTGACTCCCAGGTTAACATCCTTTCCTTCTTGTTCGTCTTCCATTTCAGGGATAATTTTCATTCTTCCCCAATCCATACTTGGCGTTGATTAACTTGGAGTTTTGGCCTCTGTTTTATTCTAAAAACACACTGTGCAATCCAATTCAAAATTGTCAGGCCATTAAAATTCATGAATAACCCACAACATTCATAACTAAATGAACAAGAACAAAAGACATTTCAAATTCACAAGTTTTCTATGCGCTGTCTGGCTCTGTGTTTTTCGGGTGTCCAAAACTTCAAGTTTAGTTATTTTGAGACTTCAAGTTTCAGAGTTTCACAATTTCTGATGTCGAGGTTTATTGCCTTCTCGGATTCCCGATCTTCGATAAGCCCTTTTTACGGTCTGGCCCTCCTGAGCCTAGCTCCTAAAGCATATGACCATGCGCCATGACCGTGGCCATTTCCCTCTCGTGATTACTCCTATCGGAGTTTTGGCCCTTGCGCTGTCAACAGGTGCATGTCTTCGCAACCCCCGATTCTCCGATTCCGATAAGCCTTAGCCCTCCAAGCTAAGACCTAGCCGATGTGACCACTGACTTGTGACCCAGGCCTTTTCCTTATCAGGGTTCGTGGTTTCACAAATCTAAATGTGCCGAAACGCTTGACAGTGGAATCCTCGATGGGTCCCAGTCATTGAATTGTCAACAGTCCTTTTGCCTATCGTTAAAATCTGCCACCTGTCCTCCTGACAATTGGTGTGGCCCCATGTTCCTAGGTCTTATCGGGAAATCGCGTATCGTGATTTTCCAATGCACGAAACCTTTGCTTCTGGGATCTCTGATATCCCGATTCCTGATATGCCGATGTGCCTTTCACTTTAACCCTTCGTGGTGAAGTCAGGTCCATCTGACCTGCGTTCATATGACCATAGTCATATGCTTCTGTCGGGTTTTCGGGGTTCCCAATTTCTTGATGAATCTCAATCCTGATGGATTTACTCTTTGTCGGGACTTTCCCTGATGGCAGATCTCTGCCACGTGTTCCCTAATATAAACGGTCTGGATCTTGTCGCGAAATTGTGGATCGCGATTTCGTGTGACAAGATTTCTACATGCTCAAGAACTCTGATTCTCTGAGTTCCGACTCTCTCTAGGATTCTGACACGTGTCCTCCTTGGAATTCTATGGCTATGATCCCTCCTCGGGTTTTCGAGAATCACAAGGTCTCGATTCTCTTGACTTCTAAAATTTCGACGCCTCTCTGGGACTTCTCCTCTACCCATGAGGACTTAAATCTTGCGCAACTTCTGTCAACTCGGATGGTTGACGAGTAATCCCACAGGGATCTTATGACTCACGATTCTCCCGAGTTTAAACTCCTGTGCAGTATCCAAAGGTTTTAAACCTGGTACACATCCTCTAGATCTGACGGTTACAAGGGTTTGCCTTCCCTCCCGAACAGATCCGATGGTTCTAACACCATTGGTGTAGAGACTTGTCTTCTTGTGGTCATAGACCATACCAGCTGTGGTTTCATAGTACTGCTATACCTCCTGAGCTTAATAAAAACTCGTCGAGTGTCCCCTTGATGCTTCGGAGCAACCAGGGTCCAAAATTGGTCCTCCAAACATAATTTCTCCTCTCATCCTTGGTCTAACGACCACTCAACTGGCCCATCTAGGCTTAGTGTCAAAACCTTAGCTCTGATACCAATTTGTAGTGTACCCTTTCACTACCCAGGTTTTCAACCCTCTCAATTACCATTCTATACATGAATGATTACATAATTTGTACAGACCTTATGAGCACATGCATTTAATAGAATTAAACACATTTAAAATACAGAATGAACATATCTAGTTACTGCTATAATTAAACATTCCATAGCATTCAATAGTAACTCTTTTACATAGTGGAAAACATGATACATGAACAACACAGTCATGCCAAATGTGATAAAACATATTTTGGATACTTATCTTTTAATGGCTGTAGAATTCACCAACTGAGTGCAAGCCTTCCACGAACCTCCCAGCCTTAGACCACACTGTTCATCAGCTCAACAGTGGATCACCCCCAAGCTGGGACTGAGCTCCACCCCAAGGCAAGAATCCTAGGCTAGGCTGAGGTTACGAGGAAGATAACACATTCACATTCACCAGGAAGAAGCTCTCCCAGGAATCTCCCATGCTCACTACACACAGACCCTCATTCCCCACATGCCTATTCCACCCCAGGAGAGTGCACCTTCTCTGTCACCTAGACAGTCCTTCAGCTGCCAGTCTCCCTTACCTTGGGTTACAGGAACAGACCAGACCAGAATTCTCTGGGCTCTGNTCATTCCCCACATGCCTATTCCACCCCAGGAGAGTGCACCTTCTCTGTCACCTAGACAGTCCTTCAGCTGCCAGTCTCCCTTACCTTGGGTTACAGGAACAGACTAGACCAGAATTCTCTGGGCTCTGTGGCAACTACAGGGTTCCTTCCAGAAGTTCTCTTCTCCTCTGTGCACTCTCTCACCTGGAGGAGTCGCTCACAGGCCAACAAGCCTCATGCAGTCCAGCACTGCGTGGTCACAACAATCCATAGGAAACACAGACACAGGTTTCCCCAAATCGGTTCAGCAATCACTGGATGATCTCACAGCAATCAGTTCAGAACAGGGACTTCACAAACAGGCTAACTCGGCTTCCCCGAACCACAAGATTCCTTCCCAAAATCCTCACTGGCTTCTTGCAAGCTGGGAATTACACTCACAGGTTATCTTAGAGACAGACATAGACTCCATGGCTCCCAACAGAGGGTGTACACGGATCTTTCACGCAAAACACAGGCTTCCTCCCTGTAACAGACATACACGGGGATTCTTGCAGACTGGCTCCTACTATTCCCCATAGGCAATCGGGTCGAAATGGAATGAGAGAACCCCCCTCATCGCTTGTTGCTTCTGTTTTATTTGCATGCACCAAGGTTGACACTTGTCACCCTGGGAACTGCATGCATTCCATCCATACACCTTCCTTCCACCACTTGGGAACTCATGGGTCCTTCCAAAAGGAATTAGGATAAAAGAATGTGCACATGGATTTTTAGGAATAATAATAAAATATTATTCCAGGCCTAAGCCTCCTAGGCTCCTCACTCAACCCCTTTCCCACCTTCCAGCCCTTGATCCCTTGCCCATTCTGTGGACGCTCAGTCCCCCATCACTCATTCATCGTGGTCGGTCTACACTGGCGGTATTTATATTTTATTAATTGACCTGCATACTTACAAGTACATCAACAGGCTCATGGCCTTCAACACTTAGTCTCCCTGGCCTAACAAAACACATAAGCCTACAGCTTATACAAAACTTGGCTCACCATCCTATAGAACATATTTACAATTCTTTGCATATAACATGATCTGTAACGGGGCTCGGCCTTGGGGACACTACAATCTGATATCAACTTACACATGAAACAATATCATGATATAAATTGATTCATCTAGGCCATTATTTCACTCACATTTGTGAGATTTGGAAGAGCATCTACCCTCAGAAATTAAAAAAATCAATCATGGGCTATTTGGATTCTTCTTCTCATGCATGGAAGAATAATTGTCCCTGATTTCTGAGCCTGGACCATTCACCTAAATGGGCCATTCCTACAACACTAAACAAAGTGTAACTTGAAGAGAATGAATCTGCCCTAGGAAATTCCTATCCCTGATTGTTGAACTTGGACCATTCACCTAATTGGGCAATTGCTTTGGCACTAAACAAAGTGAAACCTAAAGAGAATGAGTCTACCCTAGGGAATGACTGTCTGGACCATTTCCTAAGGAAATGATTGTCCTGTGCCAACCTAAAAAAGAAACATTCTTCAAAACTACTCACAACTGTGAACTTCGAAATAACGACTGCCCAGCGAGGAAAACCATTCATCTTGACCACTACTGATAGTGACTTCCAAGAAGAAATATTGTTCTATACCATTCCCCCACATTGGTCACAAGGGGAATCGTTGTCTATGGTACATCAACAATCTATCGAACCATTTTCATTATGAAAATGACAGTTCGATCTGGACCATTTTCCGAATTGGAAAATTCTTGTCCGTCAGAAATCTCAAACCACTTTCCAAACTAGAAAGGAAATTCCCATCCTGGACCATTTTACAATATGGAAAATGACTGTCCATAAATCAATGATATATCAGTGCTCTCTCCCAACCTGGAGATCCATTTCTTCCCTTTCAGCTAAGGGAGTTATTTCCACGATCCCCAATTTGTCTCGTAAGTATGCAAACTTTATTATGAACAGAGGCTTTGTCAAAATATTTGTTGTCTACTCAGCTGTGGGGATATACTGGATATTCACTTCTCCTTCCCAGACTTTATCTTGAATAAAGTAGTATTTGAGATCAATGTGTTTCGACCATTCATGAAACACTGGGTGTTCTGATAGCCTTATACAACTATGATTGTCACAGTATATTATGGTCGAATCTGGAACATGATCAAATAATCCAGAAATCTGCTTTCTCAGCAATACTGCTTCTTTACATGCCTCACATGCTGTGATATATTCTTCTTCTGCTGTGCTAAGTGCAACAAAATTTTGTTTCCTGCTACCCCAAGATATCATAGTAGAGCCCAAGATGAAACAAATCCCTAAAGTACTCCTTCTGTCTTATGCAATTCCTGCCCAATCTAAATCTGTGAATCCATGAAGTTGTATATCACTGGATGTGGTGTATCTTAAACCATATTTTAGTGTCCCGTGAATATATCTTAGAACATTATTTGCAACTATCCAATGCTCATGTCTAGGTTCCACCTGGAACTGGCTTAGTGTGTTTATGACAAAGAAAATATCTAGTTGAGTATTTACTAAATACATCAATGACCCAATCAATTGTCTATATAGGGACGAGACTACTTGATTAGAATCTGAGTCTCTTATTTTTATCATATTTGTGGTCATATGAGTGTCCATGTATTTTCAATCCATCATTCCAAACTTCTGAAGAATCTTCACTGCATACTTTCCTTGTCCGATGAATACTTCACCATGCTTCCGCCATACTTCTAGTCCCAAGTAATAGTGCATGAGACCAAGATATTTCATATCGAACTCAAAAGCTAGTTCCTTTTTACACTGGATGATGAGAGTCTCTTCACCTGTCAAGAATAAATCGTCGACATATAGCAGTAGAATCATAGGTGCATTGTTCACGACTTTGTAGTAAAGATTTGGATCTGCATGACTCTTGATGAAACCAAGTCTTATTAAGTATTTTTCTATTCTGGCATACCAAGCTCTTGGAGCTTGCTTGAGTCCATATAAAGATTTCTTTAGTCTACAAACATGAGTGTATCTGGAGTGTACTTCAAATCCTCAAGGTTTTTCAATGTATACTTCTTCTTCTATTGCTCCATTGAGGAAATTTGTTTTTACATCCATCTGATGTAAACTCCATCCCATGGAAGCAACAAGAGATATAATGTCTCTAATAGAAGTATATCTGGAAATAGGAGAAAATGTCTCATCATAGTATTCTCCCTCCTTTTGGGAGAACCCTCTAGCTACAAACCTTGGTTTGTATTTTTCCACGATTTCGTTTGCTGCATGTTTGATCTTATAGACCCATTTTGAAGTTACTACTGATTTTTCTTTAGGTCTAGGAACAATTTCCCATACATCATTTTTTATGATGGAAAGTCGTTCTTCTGTTGTGGCTTCTTTAAATTGTTTCTTCTGATCTTCATCTTCAAATGTGGTGGTTTCTTCATTTAGAAGCTTTGTCATACATGTTGCATAGCTGGAGAATCTCTTGGGATTTTTTCTTTTTCTGAAGGTGTGACTTGGGGCTTTGAGTCTTTCTGCTTCTTGTAGCGTAGCTTCAAGCCAAGATGGACGTTTCTTGGTTTTGCGTACAACGTCTGATTCAATAGTTTCACATGGTTGCATCGTATTATCAAGTTGTTTTGTTTATTCATTCTTACTTTCTGGAAGACGTTCTTTCTTCATTAGGCTCTTCATACTCTTCTTCTTCTATAGTTTCTTCTATGGATTTATTGAAAGCCATCTTTTCATTGAAGGTTATGTCTCTGCTGACTTCAACCTTATATTGTTTCAGGATATATATTCTATAGGCCTTGGATGATTCATTGTATCCCATGAATATGCCCTTCTTTCCTGAGGGTTATAATTTATTCCTTTTATCCTTGGGGATGTGAAAGTAAACAGGGCATTCAAAGATTCTTAAGTGTTACAAATTAGGTTTATTTCTTGAGAAGGCTTCTTCTGGTGTCATATCCTTCAATATGTGGTGAGGAATTCTATTCTGAACATATATTGTTTTCATGGATACTTCTCCCCACAGATACATAGACAAACCTTGATCGTTCAATAGTTCCTTAACAGTTTCTTCAATAGATATGTTCTTCCTTTCTGCTACACCATTTGGTTGAGGATTATGAGGAACAGTTAACTCCCTCCTAACCCCTGCCAATTTGCAAAAGGAAACAAATTCCTTGGATGTATATTATCCTCCATTATATGTTCTCAAGGTATTGATTTTCTTGTTTGTGAAGTTCTCTATCTCTTCTTTGAATTCTTGAAACTTGTTGAAAACGTCATCCTTTGTCTTCAAGAGATATAACCAAGTATTTATTGAGTAATCATCTGTGAATATTTCATAGTAAAGAGAACCTCCTAGATATTTGATTGGAATCAGACCAGAAACATCTGAAAGTATTAGATATAGTATTTCCTTAGATCTATTATTGTTGCTTGAGAATGGTTTCTTAACATTCTTACCAAGAGCACATCCTTTTCAAATTCCTTCATGTGTAGACTGTAGTTCTTGTATTCTTTCAACCATATTTTTGAGGAAGGGTAATGCTTGATAGTTGATATGAGAATACCTTCTATGCCAAAGTTAATTGGGATTTACTTCATCATGTATAAGGGATTCATAATTTTGTTCTAGTTGTTGAAACAGACCTCGAATTTTTGATATTGAGGATGAAAAACTTTGTATCTTTGAGTCTTTGCATTTTATAAATTTCCTAAAGCAAAAACTTTCATCTCCGACGAATTCGCGATGCCTTTATGGTTCATTTTTGGACAAATAATGATAAAAATCTAAACGAATATAAGTTTTCCAATATTATTCTAAATAATCTTTTAAAACAGACATTGATTTAAAACTTAAGAAATTTTAATTTACATCGGGATATCGGGATTCGGAGTTTTGAATGAACAAATGTTCAACGCAAATTGAATAGCGAAATCCCAATTCCAGATTTCCCGATACATTAATCCTTAATTAAAACATCATTTACTTAAATCAGATTTAAAAAGGGTTTAAACTTTAAGTTAATCTCATCGCAAAATCAGGATTCGCGATTTTGTGAGAACAAAGAAACTCGTCAACGTATTTTCCGATTTCCTGATTTCGCGATACAGTTAATCCTTAAGTGAAGTTTGGAATTAATCTAATTACTGCTAAGTATGATTAAGAGTAAATAATTATATAGGGATATTGGGATTC
>JASDQU010101045.1:0-33913 GCA_032191745.1 Picea mariana
ATTCACTCAAAAACACTAAAATAGATGCATTGGAAAATAATATGTCTAAAACCCATGTAATCATGAAAATGGTTTAATGTAAGGGTATGGGAAAGAGGAATATGGTAAAAAGTGAAGTGAAAATGAAGTGAAAGGTTGGTAAAAAGATGGTACTTTGGCGACCCAACATCGACTGAGTCAACCATCAATTTACAAATGCCTTGGCCTCTAACAATTTGTGCTAGTATGATTTCAAGATCATACTCTTGAAGAGAGGTCATCCAATTAGCCCTCTTTTCTCCAAGCTCCTTCAAAACTAACATATTTCTTACTGTAGGGTAAGGAACAATGACATTTATCCTGGATTTCAAAAGATAAGGTCTAAAATGTTTTACTACATTAAAAACAATGTATGCATGTTGATCAATTGCAGGATAATTTAATTTTTGTCCTTTAAAGGAAGAACTCATAAACAAAATGGAGATTTCATTATTTTCATCGTTTTTCTACATAAGTAAAACAACATATGATCAATCTGATGCAAAACTATAAAGCGTGAAGTCTTTGGAGAAATCAGGACTCATTAAGGAGGGGGCTTCTGTTATAGACTTTCTAATAGAATTAAAATCTAGGTTTTCTTGTGGCCCTCATTTAGAAAGAACATCCTGTTTAATCATGTTTTGCAGAGGCCTAAGACTTTCTAATAGAATTAAAATCTAGGTTTTCTTGTGGCCCCCATTTAAAAAGAACATCCTGTTTAATCATGTTTTGCAGAGGCCTAACCATCTTAGAAAATCTTGGAACAAAATGTCTGACGAAATTTATTTTACCCAAAAAAGATTGCATTACCTTTTTGGAGGATGGTGGAGGAAGATTGGAAATAGATTGAGTTCGTTTGGGGTCTATTATCATTCCATCCTTTGAAACTATAAATCCAAGTAATCTTTCGTGCTCTACTACAAAAAGTGATTTCTTGGGATTCAATGAAATACAAAACTTACAACAATGCTCTAGTACAACCCTAAGATGTGACAAGTGATATTTTGTATTCTTTGAAAAGACAGTGACATCATCTAGGTAAACAACAACGGACTAGTTGATAAGGCCACAAAAAGCAATATCCATTTCCCTTTGGAAAGTGGCTCTGGCATTAATTAATCCGAAAGGCATTTTTCGATAGGCATAAGTGCCCCAAGAGGTGCGGAATGTGGTTTTTAACTGATCTAATAGAGACCTAAGGACCTGGTTGTACCCTGAGAAACCATCTAATAAGAATAGCCTTTCAAAACTAGATACCTGTTGCAACATTTGTTCCATTGGAGGAACAAGATAATTGTCTTTATCAAAGGCTCGGTTTAAGTTATAGAAATCGACATAGAGCTGTAATTATCCATTCTTCTTTCTTACCGGGACCAAGTTGGATACCCATTGGGTATCGAACTGGAAAAATGATCTTTTTTGTTAATAATTTATTCAGTTCCTTTTTAACTGTGGGTTCTAATTTAGGATGCATTTTCCTAAGTTTTTGCTGAAATTGTTGGGTTTGGGGTTTCATGGGGATTACATGTTGTATTATGTTTGGATCAAAGGTTTTCAACTAATCGTATGTCTAAGAAAATACATATTTAAACTCCTTAAAAAAATTTATGAAAGAAAAATTTTCTTGTTGAGAGCACCCTTTGCCCAAATTAATATTCTGAGGGTTATCTTGCATTCCTAAGTTTACAGTTTCATATAGTAACGAGGAACTGTTTGTTTTGTAGGTAACCACTCCCCTAAAATTGTCATGTAAATCATACAAATTTTCTAATATAACGATCGAGTTAGGGATATAATTTACCATTTCAGATGATTTTTCAACAAAACAAGTGTCATATATTACCGAAAAATCACAGAGATTTTCATCATGAGTATTTTCAATAATTACAGCATATTGGAAAGTGTCCTCCATATGCAGAAAATTTATGATTTGTTGATCATCGTCGAACACTTTCCAATTGGTGATATTGTTGGGGATTGATGGCATGAACATCAATTCAACATAAAATTCATTAGGAGAGAAACCCTCAGCAGGTAATAATTTTTATGCAACATTAGCCAATATATCTGCTTCGAAATTACTAGATCCGGGAATAGAACTTATGTTAAAAGAGAGAAACTTATGGATTACGTTCCATACCTCATTCTGGTAGTTTTTGAGGTGAGGTGATAAATAATGAAAAGAAATTTTCACCTGTCTAACTACAATTTTAGAATCTCCAAATACCATCAAGCTTTGGACTTCAAGATCTATGGCCTTCTTGAGTCCCTGCAGGAGCACTTCATATTCTACCGTGTTGTTTGTACACTCAAATTCTAATCTACATGAAATGAATGTTCTATTACCCTTGGTTTCAACCAATACACAACCAACACCGACTCCTTCATGATATTTAGACCCATCAAAGTATAAAGACCATATTTCATCATTATCGCAATCATCAACAATATTTGCATCATTTTTAAAAGTTGTTGCCTGAGTATAGACTGATATTTCAGATTGATGATTTGGGTTCGTAATAGTGGATATATAAGTCACAAAATTCCCAAAGAAACAGTTCATACCTTGAGTTTCAAATGCATTTACAATGGAGGTAAAAGGTTAATTTGAGTCATTTAGATCTGTAACAATGTATTTCAGATAATGTTCCCTATTAATTATGAGCTTGTTTAGCTGGTCATTTTATGGTAAAAACAAATGATACCAATCTGTGGAAAAAAAACCATGCAATTGTTTAGACCAGTCTCTCCTCAAGAACATGCCATAAAACTTTGGAATATCAGTGACTACTATGTCAATTACCTGGTGCACTTTTGGATTAGATGATAATCTAATCAATACATCTTTAAGCTCACCAACAACTGTTACATTAGTTATGTCTAGTTGAATAATTTTCAAATCGGAAGATTTGACTTCATCATTTATCTTTTGAAAAACAGAAAAAGGCATTAGATTCGATGAAGCACCATAATCTACCATACAACTATGCACATTTATATTGAATATTTCAAAAGTTAATAGAAATGGTGGCACATTTTTTCGTGGTGTGGGAGAAGACGTCTGTTGATTTTTCCTTGTTGTATCTGAAGTTATTTTATCTAAATTCCCTACACTTTTATCCGGCATGTCCTTTTTATTATGGTCCTCAGGTGGCCTTTTGTTCACAACATCCTTTGTTTTGTTTATGCCATTTTATGCTAACTTTTTGTCCAGAGGATTTTTCTTTTTACCATTATCATCTATGCTTCGCAACATTTTTTGAAGGATGGGAGGGAATTTAAGCAGTTCAAAAATCGATATATTTCCTTTTAGTCTTTTAAGATATTCTATAAGGTCATATTATAGATCTAGGGAAACAAGATTTCTTGATGTTTCAATCTTTCTTGATTGTCTTGATATTGTATTTTTATTTTCCTTGGGTGAATATGTGTTTTGCACTTTACTACGAGTATTGTACAGGTGTTGGTATTTATGGACAATTTCAAAATTGGCTTGGAAAATACTATTGGAAAGATGCCCAAAAACTGGTGGAGATGAGTCCTCCTCATTAGGTGTTTCTTCCTCACCCACATTGTTTTGATTTTCAAGTGGGACAACAACAGAAATATCAGTGCCATGTAATATGGCTTGTATAATGTGTTGTAACCCTTCAAAATTCAAACCTTTTGTAGTGATATTTGACCTGTTTGGAGGAAGAGGTCTCCTAAAAGGTGGTCAATAATTTCCTTTACTTGAAGATACTTCTTCTGCATATATTTTCAAGTCTATAACTTCATTAGATATATTTTGAAAGGCTTTCTATAAACTCTCCAAATCTAAGGGTTCTTGTTCTTTTTTTTTTAGAAGAGGAAGTTGATTCAGTTTTTGTATTTACATTATCCTTTAAACTAATAATATCCTTTTCAATGAGGACTTCCTCCTCAAAAGCTTCTAGTAACGTGTTTTTCTTAGACCTCTTAACCCATATAGCTATGTTATGGCATAGAGATTTAGCATAGTACGCAATAATAAATTTTTCAGCAGGCATCGATTTGTAGGGAAATTATTTTTAAGTGTAAAGAATCTTTGATTGAAATCCTTGACTTTCTCTTTGGGATTCATTTTCATGTTGGAAAATTCCATCACTAGAACTTCTGAAGATTTGTCATCCTCGATCTTTTCTAAGAAAAAGGTCCCAAACCTGTCCCAGGAAACAATAGTTTGGGGTTATTGTTCAAAATACCATGTGAATGCATTTCCTTCAAAGGTGGAAGGAAATAGCCTACACATGACATATTTGTGTTCGACGTTTCTAAGAATAACAACTAACATGAATTTTTTAATATGATCCTCGACTGATTGCTTTGAATCGGGGTCAAAATTGGGTAACCATTTTTTGGGATGTTTGGGTAACCATTTTTCGGGAGGTCTGGGTACTACCAAGGCATATTCATCAAGCCAAGCTCTGGAAATTTTTTTTTGGTTAGCCATGGGGTTTTGTGTGTGTGAATTTGGAGATTTCCCAGATGAAGAGATGTCTTCGTCAAAGGATTCAACTCTTCAAGAGGAAAAAGAAGACCTAGGTGGGGAAGGAGGAAGTCCAGATCCCCCAACACCTTGGATTAGTGCTTCAAAAGGATTAGTAATGATATCACGTAATGCACGATTGGGCAAACCAGTGCCAAGATGATCTTCTTGTTGATTGGAAAAATCAAGGGGTTGATGTAGTTGTTCATCAAACTGTCTAAGTATGGACAATGCGCCTTGGTTTCTTATTATTGATTAGCAATAATTACGGATAATTTATTGTACATCAATTCCTTGAGGAATCGGTGTCACAGGTTCAGTGGCAATGTCAATTATGGCTTCTGATGTAGTGGCTAGATCAGGTATAATGGTAGGGTTTGAGCGACTATGAGTCATGACAGGGGAACAATTATTTGGGGGAGTCTTTGAACCTCCTTGTGCCATTAATGACTTTCAGCCCCTCCTTCTAGCACCATTTATTGATGGGTGTTCATGACACACCGTCAACAAGAAGAGAAGATCCGGTCTTAGGTTTTCTAATTAACCCAAGCCATTTAAAGTAATCTACCTCGACGGCTTTTACGGCTCCGTTAGCCGATGAAAATACTAAGGGAAACTGAGAAAACAAAACTAATATCTCTCTATACAAAACTACTAAGCACTTTTTCTACTTTAATGATAAAGTATACTACAAAGTCTTATTCATATACAATACATATGTACAAATACAAGGTTTATGTAAGCCTTGTGAAACTAAGAATTTCACTATTGAAGCAGAGTTTTAAGTCACACATGAAAGATAAGAAAAATCATTTTGTAACTAATTAATAATGAGAATGAATATGATTCGTAATGATATAACTAAAAATGATCAAAACATTTAAAGTTTTAATTGTGAATCGTTATTCATTCAAAAATAAATTAACTAAGAAAAAATAACTAACTTGTTGTTGATCAGCAATTAAAGAAAGCACTAAGATATTTGTCTTTCTATGTAAGGCATGCTCCATTAACTTGTTTTCCAAGAAGAAATCTATGGCAAGCACTTTACAGAAAATCAAAAGAGTATTTATGATATTACCTGAAGAAATCCAATCAATTTTAATCATTTGGAAGCGATTTGTAAGAAATAGAAAGACAAATATTTTCCATGTGGCGTTATGTGATTCAAAGTTTAGAGATGGAAGCAACTACAAGCTTCTGCAATTGATATAAAAAATTCTAATGTTCGATATAACTCAGAACACAAAGATACCTTTTTTATATTTAATGTGCCACAAGAATTATAATAACCATAAATAATGAACCATATCATGAACAGATAGAAGAGATACATACAACCATATAATGACAATCAGTGTAAAGCTAACTCATACAATATATGTTTTCATGCTTTGAAAAATATGAAAGTAATATGACTACTAAACAATCACATGTCACAATTTTCTATCCATACTAAAGCCAAAGAGCATACTCCATTTTCATATATTTAAAAACAAAGTCCATGCTTCCAGGTTCCAAAAAGAACTCCTGTGTATCTGGGAAAGCATGAGTATTTAAAACATGCCATTGATTTGTTTCTCATATCCAAAACATAGAGATAGATCTTCACAAATAAAGTTTCTCCAAAAATAACCCATAATCTAGGTCTGCAATAACAACCTCGTGGTAAGTTTTGCAAAATTAGTTACATCATTAAAAATAATTTTCTAAACTGTCTAAAAAGAAACAACTTGAAAATTAGAAGCATATTATAATGATTCACTTGTTTCAGCGACACTTGAAATTCTCTCCTCCTCAAACCTGAAAAGAATAAAGGTAAAATTTAATTAGAAAAATCTCATAAACCAATTCTAGACAAGCTACAGAATCTGTGATTTTGTAGCTAGTCTAATAAAACATGAAAATAAATTTTGTTGCAACAAACCAATCAAATCCTTAACTCTAAGAAATTGTTTACCAATTCAAACATTTGAAAAAGAGGAATCTAGCATTTCCGAATTCATAACAACATTGACATTAGATGAGTGCTCAATAATGATGTCCCCTCATTTCTCGGATCTCTTGTTCTCCCTAAGAGAAGTTTGTTGCATATCATCTCTAAAAACTGAATTTTCTCTTTCCAAATCTATATTTTGAGCCAACACCTGGTTAATGTGGGCTTGCAAATACGGGATGTCTTGATAGTATCTTTGAATCCAAGTGAATTTCTCACAATACACTTGTTCCAGTCCCGGTAGAGGACGCGTATTGTCTGATTTTAAAGGCTTACATTGTGCTATCACCTTTTTAAAATCATTTTGTATCCCTATAAATTCTTCACGTCCCCTTAAAAACAGAGGCAGTTTCGAAACGAAATCATACTGTGGTGAATCCACTCTAGTGGAATCAAATCTTACATCGTCGACATAATTTTTGTCCTCTATTACTACTATGGGAACATGATTGATATTATTTTGACATTGGTTCCTTCTCATCCTTGAAAAAATCCAACCACTTCTCTTATTTTTGAAATCTAGGTCTTTAGCATCATGTTTAATTTTTTTCCGCTTTCTTTTAATTTTATTGTTATCCTCTGTAAACTTAGGCTGCACAGGACCATGGGATTTTGGTGACCTATCCCTCAAATGAATCAGAATTTCTTCCAAAGGTATCTTTGGAATGAAATCACGTTTTTGGAAGAGATTTCAGTTATAGGAAGAAACTCGATCGAATCATTGGTGGGTAAGACAAAGTCTTTCTAGATCTGCACCTCAACTCAGAAATATTGGAGAGAATGAGACAAAATACTTGGACATACAGGTTCATCATTACCAGAGGTAAATGAGAAACATTTTTAAATTGTGAAGGAATAAACCTATTCCTTAAAACAAAATTCTGCCAAGTATCCCCCGTGTTCAACAATTGGGCATTCACTAAAATGCGAATCAAACCATGATGGAAAAGGCTAGATTTGGGTTTAGGGTTCGGCCTCTGGTAGAACTTAGACATTTTTTGAAGGCTCTTGAGCAAATAAAAAGGAAAATTCAACTTGAACCCTAGGAAAATCATCAACAATCATATGTGAAACAAAAATACCAGCCCATAACGCCCTTCACAAGTAATAATTTTTTTTATTACCAATAGTAAGCCATGTCAGCAGGTTTTAAACAATTGTATAGGCATTCTTTCACATTGTAGCATGAACATTTGGAGACCAACAGGGAATTCCATGGTATACCATCTATCTTGAAATTCGTAAGCCATCTATCACCTTCCCGTGACAAACCAGTTTCCTCGGATATGGATTCCTCGCTCACCTGCAACTGAATGTCGCTTACCTTAGATTTGGTTCTGTCGAATGTTTTAGAAAAATCCTATGCAACCTCTAGGTTGAAACCCTCAAAAGACTGAATGAATTTTATCCAACCGAAATGGACCAGGTCATCTACAACTTCGTCATGAGATAACAATACTTGTGAGCCATTCAGATCCATTCTAACCACAGGGGCCATCATCTTGTGAACAATGTACCAAAAGACACAAAATGGAGGAGTCTATGCTCAAGCAAACCCAAAAAAATAAACAGTTGAGTTTTCATGGCTAACAGTGAACCGAAAACTAAGGACTCAAAGGGACACTACCATGATTTCCACCCCAAGACTTGATTAACCACCCAGAACCATAGGACCAAAAAATCAAAACCCACTTCGTTTTCTAATACCTACTCTCTGGTCATGAAGGACCATCCTGAAGACGAAATGAATGCGGTTATTGATAAACAATAAAGAGAGATGATCATTTCATTGAAAGGATGCTAACCACATCATGAGTTGACAAGACAGTGACAAACGACTCATCATAATATTCAGATCATATGGTGGGGGAAAAATGCATAACCAAAATCCGCAAAGGATAAGACATGTGTTAAAAATTTGAAAATTGGTTTAATAACAAGATCGAATAAATAACACATCGATTTGGTTTTTACCCTAAGTTATGAAATTTTTGCAAAATTTTAACATGGTTGCACATTCACCATTGAATCATAGTTTAAATGCTATATGATTTTAGATTTCCAATAAATCCAAACACTTTTGTTTTAATCACACAGGGTGAACACCTTAAGAGTTCAGCCAATGTCCTTGCGAAAAGATTTCAATTTCATGCTTGCTAGTCATGAATTTGAAATGGATAAACACGTTAGCTATCAATAAAATAAATTCAAAACAACTGATCAACAAAATTAATAACCATAAACAATCAATTTTTTCGTATATACATGCTAAGCAGTGGGTACAAAATTATTTATTTTCAATTTTTTGTTTCAAAAAAAATCGAAGAAACGAGATGGTAGTTTGGCTACCAACACATTCAGACTTCACCTAAGACAAAAGATATGCATGTAGAAACTATTAGTGAAATTGAGGAGTTAGTAACAAATACTCTGAAGGATTTAAGGAAGGAGGTTGAAGCCAGGGAGGAGGTAAATGAGAAAGCAACACTTGAACCTTCCAGTTCTTTAACTAAACATCAGTTGGTGATAAAAATTGAAAGGATTCAAAGGTAAAATGTAAAATTGATGGAAGAAGTTGAGGAGTATAAATTTTTGGATAGATACATCAACAAATAAAATGAACAATTAAAGGAGTATAATTGAAGGCTAAAGGATGAGCATGAGGAGGTCTCTACCAAGATCAATAAGGTTATGCGCCTGATATAGTACAAAAGAGTTATTAAGAGGGAAATTAAGGATGAGGCTTCAAGTTTTAATATATTAAATCCACGCAAGTAATGTTCAGGCAGGATGGAAGACAATCTCAGTTTTGAAATTTTGAGGACCAGTTTAGCAATTTTTTCATGAGGACATGCAATGAGTTGGGCATGGGGGAAATGTTGGGTCTCCTTTTTGATGCCTCCAATTACCTTATCGTTTCCTCTATATTGACAAACTTTACCTCAGACATATGAACCATTTTCCTATTTTCTTCAAAGACATGTCTTTCAACCATTCTTGTGTTTACATGAGGTAAACTATGTTTAAATCATGATTTATGTGATTTCTTAATATTTGGAATTAAATGATTGATGTTAAATGCTCTCTAATTACCTTGATTAATCCAAGCAAACCTTATGACACAACTCCTCCTCGTCTGGTACCTCTCTACATGCATCTAGTACTCAACTCCTCTGGTACCTATCTCTGTGAATTCGATACTCAACTCGTCTGGTACCTATTCATGTGCTAGTCCAGTACCAATATACTTGACTATGCACATCCAGTACCAATCTTCATGTTCCAGCTGTGCATTTACAATACTAGTTCTGCATCTATAGGCTTGGGTGTTTGAACGAATTTCCTTTCGATGGTTCCAAGTAATTTGTTGGCTAGAGCATCCTTTGTTTTTTGAAGACCAAGATACACCTCATCCTCATGCACTTTGTGTCATGAGGATGAAGTCGTTTCCATGAAAAACGTTATATCAACCAATTGTAATATTTACGTAATCATTTGATATTATCTCGAGATCTTGGTTGTAACGACTGTTTCTCTTTAAAAGAGAGGGCATGTAGATGATAGATATACATAGACATAATTAAGAATTTTTAAGCTATAGACTTGATTCCTGAGAAGACTGTTGATTGTACACATGTTGTTGAAGTAATGATATGAATTACAATTTATGGAATTTATGTGTGTGATCAAATTCTTCATTCTGTAAGTTTCTTTTAAATCTACCTTGTTGGTACGACAAGGGCCCACCGACCCAACAAAGGTAAGCTTCCTTGTATTTATCTGTGTGAATATAATTATGGTTTGTGTGTGAATCAAACAATTCTTTTTTTTTATAGTAGTATCTAATTTTATTTCTATTGTGTTTCAGTAAAACATTTGACAAAACACAATATAGATTTGTGCTAATTCTGAGTGAGTGAGCATTTTTCAGTGCAATATAGATTTCTGAATAAATATTTGTTATTCTTGTGTGTGTGTGTGTATGGAAAATCATTTGTTAGATTAAATTATTTAACGTTTGTTTCTATTTTGCAAATGCAAGAATAGTTAAGATGTCCATCTCTCACCCTATATGAACCTATAATGGAGTATATTACTACACCTAGTATTTATTCCAGGATTGATTAGGTTATGAATGATATTCCTTTTTAAGAATGTGCAGAGAGTTAATTATAGATTGATTTTCAATTAGTTGCTACAGGAAATAGAGTCAAAGTTCATCCTTTCCTTTCATGAACCTATGAATGAACATATTCATTAGCTGAGCAAGAGCCTTTAAATCACATGCTTGTTGAGATTATTTTTATGAGTTTTTCTTTCTGGTTTTTAAACTTTGTAAATAATATTGCTTGAATATTGTGAAAGAGAGTATTGGTTTTGGAGTGTTTCATATTTAGGCTATACTCATCAGACATAAGAACTTACCTATTATCAGCACATATAGTGCATCAACTCTATTGATTATGAAACCATATTGACATATTAATTATTGCAATATATTAAACATATAATTGCACCAACAACGTTGCCAGGCTCAACCGTATCATTCCTAGTGTCTTTCTGTGAAGAACCTCCCATTATTCATCCTTCATGGTCATCGACTTCTTTTCTATTCCACCCAATGGTAGGAATAGATCCTTCTGATGTAAATAATATTCATACTACATCTTCCATAACTAGTAGTTTTGGTCGTTAAATTTCTCTACCCTAAACTTTCCATCTCTCGCCATTTCTCACACTCGAGTGAGGAAACCTCTTTTCCTATGAGTTACCTTTCGCTCTAGCACCAATTGTTATAAAAATAGGATTGGTGGCACAGGGGCGGACCCAGGGTTCAATGCTTCAACATCGCAACAACAAAACCCTAACTACTGTTCCTTTTGTCAACACCTGCAAAGTAGATGAAGTCTCACCCGAGGTAGAGGAAGGGGGGGTTGAAGGAATCAAGTGTATACAACCAAGCTGGGACACAGATATGTCATTACAATAGTTAGAAGAGAACTTAAACAATAATAGGTATTATTTCATGAGTCTCATTCACATCGCAAACTAAACCCTTATTATAGATCAACACAGTAACAATAAACATCAAGCTCTTTCAATCACTTAGCACATAGCATTACCTCATATCTAGCATGCATTCATCTTTAACACCATTAAAAACTAAGCAAAAACATCAAATTCATTCATCATACATTATAACAACAACACTAAGTAGATAAACATCATAATTCACATCGCACAAAACACATCAAGACAGAGGATATATGTGGTTCACCCCAGTGTGGGGCTACGTCCACCAACTTCTTCTTCTTCTTTATTAGTATTCAAGATTCTTACATTCATTTTCTCCTGTGCACAAAGCCACAGAGCCAACTCTGCAGAGGATGGGAGATCTATGTGTTGCGCACCATATCCTCCTTCCCAAAACTAGGTCGAGGCACATAGCCAACTCTACACAATTAGTTTGCACAAAGCAACTTACAACCTCTTGCACTAAGCCAACATTAACACTTACAACATATTGTGCACATAGCCATCTAGCCAGGATTCTTACATCTCTTAGCTACTTATTTACATTTGAAAACATGCCTAATCATGGGTAAACCCATAGGATGACATCCCATAACCCATTACATAAACCCTAGTAAACCCTTTGTTGGGTCCACAGGCCTGCAAAATAAGTGAGATTTCGTGATCTGAGCTCCGCCTAGGTGCTCTATCCTTGACCAACCTGTCGAAGTCCAAAATTGATCAAACATGACCAATGTTTCCTCAAAACTTGGTTAAGGGCCAACAGGCCCCCAACACTCACCTGTGACTCATCCTGAGTCACTCATTTCTGGGCAATGCTACTTCAAAGTACTCAAGCTTAGCTCAAGCTTCCTCGACTTGTTGCTTCGTGAGAGCCTCCTGCTCAGCAAACTACTGAATCATTTTCTCTGTAACAGGCCCTTCCAGGCATTGTTCCATTGTTGTAACCACTTATTCTAGCTGCGATCCTTGTCCTTCAATATATTCAAAAATCGTTCAGGATTTGTCCTGCACCAGTTGTAGTCTTTGTGTAACTTCCATGACTCTTCTCTGGATGGTAGTAATCTATTGCTGGACTGCGCGTTGCTCCTGTGATATCTTCATTCGCTCAACTGCAGTGAGTAGCTTCATCTGTGCCTACATGACGGATGCATGTTGTTTCACCTCTTGTAGTTGTGCTTCCAGTTTCCTCAGCTCCGGATCTTCCGCGAGGTGTTCATAGGTCTACGAACTTAGATCACTCAACTGCTTACATTCTGAGGTGAGGGTCCTGATCCTTCAAACTGCACTCTTGGTGAATTCCTCTCTATGATCGTGCACTTCTTGTGGAGTGCTCGAAAATGCTTGGAGCTATAACTTCGTTATCCATGCTTGAAGCTGTTGAATGGCCTCAACAAGATTCCCCACTTGAATCTCGGATGACTCTTGTTCCTCCTATGCCAAGTTCGGCATAGAGTGAATTGCTTTAGTCACCGGTTCTTTGACTGTGGTCTTCTTTACGAGAAGTTGGTCTTTTTATTTTTGTATCCTTATGAGTTGTGCAGGACTGCACAACTCGTAGTTTCTCTAAGACCTCCTCCTTTTCTTTCTTCAAGGCTTTTGTAGCTTGTTCCTTTTCTTCTTGGACTTGCTGAATTTGAGCCTCTATTGCATATGCTAGTATTCATAGTTGGGCGAAATCATCCTTCAATTCTTCAATCTTCAACGAAGAAGGCGCAGTAGGTATTGCACGGTTGGAATGGATGGCTTGTTGTATCTCCTTCATCTCCTTCTCAAATCTTTCATACAACGTCTCCTGCTTTGCTCCATATCGCTGCAAGATATCCTCTGAAGCATCCTCAATGGTTGTAATGATTATATCGACATCATCCTCTATGATCATGGCCTTCATCCTGGGCTTACTAGCGCATGCCTTCTTTCTTGTTGAGGGTTTTTGCGGAGAAACCTTCCTCTTCTTCGATGTTTCGGCCTTGGTAGGGGGATCCTTCGGTAGTGTAACTTTGCATTTTCCTTGATTTTCTCCTTCTTCCCCTCCTCCTTCTCGATTTACTTCATCTCCTCCTCCTCTTGTGGGAAATTCAGGCTCACTTTCTTCCGAGGCATTTTCCTCCTCGTCAGTTTCTATGTTCTGCACTTCCTCCTTTTTCTTCTTTTTCTTCGCTCTAGTCTATCTGTCATGCTCAACCCGGGTTACCAAGGGACTTCCTATGATGTCGGTGTTAGAGAGTTCTGTATCTTCAACCGATACAAGGAACTCTGCTAACCATTATTTGGTTATCTCCTCCATGTCTCCATCCGTCAGCTAATAATAGGATTGTAACTCATCCTTTCTCTCATCCCTATGCGCAGTGATATAAATAAAGTGTCGATCTACATGGAACTTCACTAGTGGTCTGTATTGGTGAAATGTGTTTGGTGTCATGCATGGAAATGCCTCAATAGCACGCTTCAGTTGTTGGTAGTAGGCATGGAACACAATGTTCGACTGCCACTGCTTCAACATGGCATTGGTATACCACAAGGTGGAGAACCTTGCGGAAAATGACTCCGATGGCTCAACTTCTAGAAATGTCACTCCTTCTGACATTTTCCAAGAAACAAATATGATTAGTACAAGTAAACAACTGAAATGGAACTCATACCCCTAATCCTGCGCTTCGCGATAGTATTTCTTGAGCTCGTTGACTAGGTGACTCGCCCAGTTCATTTGCATACCCTCCATGCACTTCTTAGCAAGGTCCACTATGAACCCAGTGACATGTGTTGGACATTTATTTCTAACGATCTTGCCAACTATAAGTTGGCAAGTGAGGCGCACTGCACCATCCTGTATAGAGGCTACCTTGTAGCCTCACTTTCCCTTTTCTACATTGCCATAATCTTCCTTTATGCGCTATGCCAGGGAGTGATTTGAAGTCTTCTCTACGGAGAACTACTGAGGGTCCGGTCCATGCATGCTCAAACCTGTAATCAAGTGGATCATGGATGATTTTAGGGGATAAATTTTGCTCATGAACTAATTTTCCATGGTTTTTCCAAAAACAAGATTCACTATTTTAAAAATGATTCGCCCAAATTCTATAGGATAAAATTATTTTACCTTAAAAATCGCCAAAATTTTATAAATACTATATAAAATCCTTAGAAATTTGAAGATTTTTACAAAAATATCGCCACACATTTATAGTTGTCAGATGAAGGATCAGTAAGATTCGCCAAGGTGTCTACATTTTAAAATAAATTTCCATTCTTAAAATCATCCCTGAAGTGGATCAGCATCGGATCCACAGTAACACGCCTATCGATCCACAAATACCCTCCATGGTAGCATGACAAGAGGATTTTAACGCAAGTATTAACCTCCTGATATCAGCCAAAGTGAGGAATCTTCATTACATTCAGTATTGTTG
This sequence comes from Picea mariana, assembly GCA_032191745.1. Lineage (NCBI taxonomy): Eukaryota > Viridiplantae > Streptophyta > Pinopsida > Pinales > Pinaceae > Picea > Picea mariana. Next base: position 14,966 of record JASDQU010101045.1, read on the forward strand.
ACTGCTCGAGCTCCTTAATCCATGGTTGGGAGACTATGCATGACTTCTTCCCAGTCGTCCTCATCAAATACCTATGGGGCATGAGCATCACGTAGTTCTTTTTGTCGTCGAGATTAAAGTCATTGTTCTTCAGAGCTGGGATCTATCCCAACTAGGGTCCAGCTACAAGTATCACCTTCGGGATGTATGCAGTGATCAACAAGTACTCAAAGTCACATGGGATACTATCGCAGTTAACTGTGCCAGCAAAAGGTAGTATATATGTTGGCATGTTTTACAGGAAGAGTGTGCTTGTCATTAGTGGCAAGAACAAAAATGACTATTGCAAACAGGAAAAGCATAAGCTCAGGAGGAGAAGTGAACAATATGCAGATATCAAAGATCAGAAGAAATGGTGCATTGAAACTCATATAAAATCAAGATCATTGATGCGAAATCGCCAGATCAACAGCAGGGATGAATTGTGGAGAGCAAAAGAAGAGATAAAATACTTGCTAGTTACAATACCACAATCGGTCTGGACCATCAGATCTTATTGCCTCGAAGATCGATGATTTTGGTTGACTCACCAACAATGCACAACTTCAAATTGTAGAGTTTTGGTGACAAGTTAAATCACTCGCAAGTTGTGGTTCCGCAACCATCCTTGATTGTATTTATACTTCAAGAGTCTTCATAATTATTGGATCATTTTAAAGTGGAAGGATAGGATAAGCAGGGCTAAAGGGTTGAGAATTTGATTATCCGAATACCCGCCATCCGTTGGATCAAACCCAAATTCCCATCAGCCATCGGATCCTTTTAAAGTTGAAGGATAGGATAAGTGGGGCTAAAGGGTTGAGAATTTGATTATCTGAATACCCTCCGGCCATCATATCAAACCCAAATTCCCGTCAACCGTTGGATCATTTTTGAGTGGAAGGATAGGATAAGCAAGGTAAGATCTGAGATCTCATTTATGTGAATTTATTTTAGCCGTTGGATCATTCTAAGTGGAAGGACAGGATAAGATAGAAGAGATGAATCGCAAACAGATCGAGCCATTGATCTAAGATACTGATCAATGAACAACATTCGTTTCGGGTCTAAATATGTGAGGAGGTTACGCTCCGGAAAAATTTCACTTCAAGAATTTAGTTTGAAATTTGAAATTCCCAAAGCCTGGAGATCCGGAGTTCCGAAGTAGATCTCGATCGTCAGATCATCCAAAGTAAATCTCAGTCGTCATATCGTTTAAAGAAGATCTCAAGTGTCATATCATCTGAATTAAATCTAGGCCGTCTGATCCAGAAAAGACGTGGTGTAATCCTATGGACTCCAGGTAAAGACCCGAAGTAAGCCTCAACTGTCCGATCCAAGAGGACATGTGGCAGGCCACGTCAAAATACCACATCAGCAAGGACGTTTGGGAGATCTACGTCAGCATACCATGTCAGCAAGGACGTGTGGGAGATCTATGTCAGCAGACTACGTCAGCAAGGACATGTGGCAAACCACGTTGGCAAGAACATGTGGCAGACCACATCAGCAAAGGGCATATGGGATACCACATCAGCAAGGATACGAGTCATCTGATCTGAAATATCACTTCAGGAGAATTCTCATCAGTTGATCATACTACAGTGAAAATTGAGACTTGAGAATTCTAAACTCCGGAGACACGAAAGGATCACAACCATTTATCTAAAAGGGACACACGTCAGTAGATTTTCAACTACAGAAGATTGATGTATGGAGGAGAGAAGGGTTTGAGATTTTAAATCTCCATAGTTTGGAGAGCCGAAGGGGATCTCGACCATTGATCTAGAAATGGGACACAAGACCATTGATCTAGTTCTTGATTGAGAGGAAAGATTTGAACCATCAGTTTAGGATAACTTTCAAGATCGTGAGATCGACAGTCTCGTTGCATTGCAAGGAGAGAAGGTGTGCGAATATTAATTTTCCGTGAGTAGGCCGCAATTGAAACCACGATTTTGAAGAAAGGGTATGTGGTAGCTCAAGGTAAATTGTGAGGCGAAAAGCAGTTTGATTCAAACCACCTTTGGACGTGCCCACAATCGTGTGGTCACATGAGATCATTGCCCAAGGTCATATCAAGAAACAGAGCTAGCCCTCACTAGACTGAGATCGGGAAGCACCTTTTGAATAGGCGTTTGGTCATTGTCGGTGGTCATGTGAAGGTAGGGGCTTAGAAGCCAAAGAAGCCAAAACAACTGACTATATTTACTAGAGATGATGAGGACTTGTGACTGCTAGAGAAGCCAAAATAATCTCAGGATAACACCCACTAGTGATGAACAGGTTCAAGATAACTGCCAGAAAAACCAAATAATCTCAGTATAACACCCACTAATGATGAATGGATTCAGAATAACTACCAGAGACGATGAAGATTTCGAATAATGATCAGGCAGAGGACTAGGCATGAGGAAGAAATGCAGAACAGAGATGAGGGTGATGCATGAGTTGATGGAAAAGTGAGTGGGGAACATGAGACGAATTGCAACATCTGAAGTGGATATCACATGCGCAGTGTATAGTATGTAGAGGCAAAACACAGTATGTAAGCTAAAGTAGGAAGAGGAGACACAGAGCAATAACAAACCATATCAGAGACAGAGTAAGTAAGTAAAGTTTCATATCTCAGGGTGGTAGGGTGGTGCTAGGGAGGACTATTTTCCTCATAGTTTCAAGTGGGTGATTGAACATAGGGAGTTTTAATTTCCATCTGGTTGCAACCAGAAAAACCAGGGTGGTAGGGTGGTGCAAGGGAGAACTATTGTTCTCTATTATACAGTTTGGTGCCTGTGTGAATGGAAGTTGGCACATCCATCCAGTTGGTGTTGGAACACTCAGCGAGTTGGTGCTTCCTTCTAGTGGGTGCTAGAGAAACCAGAGAGTTGGTGGTCTCAACAAGTTGATGCTTATAAAATAGAGGTGGTAGCCTCAAAAGGAGTTGGTGCTCATAAGAATGATAATGTATAGAAAATAAAGACTACTTACCATATCAAGAAGAAGAGGTTTTCTCCCTTTATGGTTTTCTTAGGAAATATCTGTCTCTGTATATTTCATGTGTGTGATTGATGTTGAATATTCTATTTCTTACTTCCCTGGATTATTGTGATCATCATTAAGTGTTATGTAGAGAGTTTAAAATGGGCATAATTGTTTAAGCACAGTAACAACTAATTCACCCCCCCCTCTCAGTTGTCCAAAAATTGGTATAAGATTGGGTTCCTTTTATCTAAGGTTAGATCCTAGAGCTTAAACATGACTAACGATGAAGGAAATTCAACCAATAAGGCCCCCCTATTCAATGGAACAAACTTTGCCTTCTGGAAAGTTAGGATGAGAACCTACATAATGGCTTTAGGTGTAGATGTCTGGGATGTGGTAGAGACTGGTTATGTAAGGCCAGTTGTACTAGCTTCTAAGGATGACAAGCTAGAATTCAGGTTCAACTCTAAGGATAAGAATGATATTCTGAGTGGGCTTCCAGAAACAGAATTTTTAAAAGATATCCACTTAGAATATTCTAAAGAAATGTGGGACAAACTCATTAGCAGTTATGAAGGTAATGAGAAGGTAAAGGATGCCAATCTTCAAACCTACAGATTACAGTTTGAACAACTAAAGATGAAAGAGGATGAAACTGTTGGGAAGTACTTTCTGAGAGTTGAAGAACTAGTAAATGCAATGACAGGACTTGGTGAAAAAATTGAGGATGTCTCTTTAGTTCAAAAAATTTTGAGATCTCTGCTAGATAAGTTCAACCCAAAGGTCTATGCTATAGAAGAAATTAATGATCTAAAAGCTTTGCCTATTGACCAACTCCTAGGAACTCTGACTACTTATGAAATGAAGATAGGTAAAGATAAACCCACCTCTAGAGAAGCATCATTTAAAGTAGATAAGAATGAGGATTCTGAGCCTGATGAAATTGAAGAAAAATGTGTGACAAGACTAAAGAAAGGATCAGGAAAGTACCAAGGCAAGTTGCCCTTCAAATTTTTTAACTGTGGAAATATAGGTCACTTTGCATATAAGTGTCCACACAAGAAGAAGGACCATAATGCTGAAGGTGAAGAGAATTACAAATCCAAGAGGTTTGGTAAAAGGAAAAGTTTATGTGTTAACAATGATGACTCTTCAGGAGACACACATAGTGATTCTTCTTGTGAAGATAAGGTTAATGACTTTGTTCTTATGGCCAAAGATGACTATGATAATAAAATCACAGGAAGTGATGTTGACGATGAAGAAGTTGTGGTTGACTTGGAAGGAGAACTGATCAGTGCTCTAGAAGAAATAAATAAACTCAGATCTAAGAAGAAAAAGAAAAAACAATTGTTGATACAGTTCGAGAAAGACAGTAAAAATTATTAGAAGACAGTTCGAGAAAGACATCATCTTCAGAAGTAATAATGCTTCACTGGTACAATGTTTTGCTTCTTCCATCTAATCTGAATTTGCAATTTCTATTATAGGGGAACTGTCATTTTTTCTTGGTTTGCAAATTACTCAAAGATTTAAAGGAATATTTCTTTTTCAGGAGAAATATCTAAGAAAAATATTGAAAAGGTTTCAAATGGAAGATTCTACACCTATGAGCACACCTATGGTCACTGGATGCAAGCTAAGCAAGGATGATGTCTCATCTGATGTTGATCAAAGTTCATATAGGTCTATGATAGGCATCCTGTTGTACATCACAACATCTTGTCTAGACATAATGCATGTTGTTAAAATGGTAGGAAGGTATCAGTCTGCACCTAAATAGAGTCATTTGATAGCCTTGAAAAGAATATTCAAATATTTGAAAGGAACGATGAACTATGGCCTATGGTATCCTAGGAATCATAATTTTTAATTATCATTCTATTGAGATGTTGATTGGGCTAACTATATAGATGAAAGGAAAAGCACGAGTGGAGGTGCATTCTTCTTAGGAGATTCTCTTGTAGCATGGCTGAGCAAGGAGCAAGGTTCCATTTCCTTATTGACTACAGAAGTTGAGTACATTGTAGCTGCCACTTGTTGTACCCAAGTATTATGGATGATTCAGACACTTGCAGACTTGGAGGTAAAATATACTACACCGATCCCAATTCATTGTGATAATACTAGTGCAATTAGTGTGTCAAAGAATATTTTATTTCACTTCAAGACCAAGAATATACCCATCAAGTATCACTTCTTGAGGGAACAGGTGACCAACACTATTGTTTCTTTGCATTATATTCCATCCAAAGATCATATTGTTGATATCTTCACTAAACCGCTTGCAAAAGCTCATTTTAAGTATCTACGCTAGAAGTTGGTCATGACCCCATTATCAAGCTAAATAGTCTATCTGATCAGGGGGATAGTGCTCCTAGTATATCTGATCAGGAGGAGCACAAAGTCACTCTATTCTTTCTTTGACATTGATGTCAAAGGGGGAGAAAAATGTGTTGTATGTATGTTATAGTTGAAGGTCTAAGAATAATAGTGCAACCTTTCAGGGTTTCCATCAATGCCAAAGGGGGATATTGTTGGCATGTTTTACAGGAAGAGTGTGCTTGTCATTGATGGAAAGAACAACAATGATGATGGAAAAAAATAAAAGCATAAGCTCAGGAGGAGAAGTGAACAATATGCAAAGATCAAATCTCGAAAGAGATGGCGCGTTGAAACTCAGATCAAATCAAGACCGTTGATGTGAAATCGCCAGATCAATGGTATGGATGAATTGTGGAGAGTGAAAGAAGAATTAAAATACTCACTAGTTACAATCCTGCAATTGGTCTAGACCATCAGATCTTATAGCCTTGAAGATCGACGATTGTAGTTGACTCACCAACATCACACAACTTCAAATTGTGGAGTTTTATTGACAAGTTAAATCACTCACAAGTTGTGGTTCCACAACCATCCTTGATCGTAGATCTAATTCAAGAGTCTTCATAACTATTGGATCATTTTAAAGTGGAAGGATAGGATAAGTGGGGCTAAAGGGTTGAGAATTTTATTATCCGAATACCCGTGAGTCGTCGGCTGAAGCCCGAATTCCCATCAGCCATCGAATCATTTTAAAGTTGAAGGATATGATAAGCAGGGCTAAAGGGTTGAGAATTTGATTATCCGAATACATGTCAGTCATCGGATCAAACCCAAATTCTCGTCAGTCATCATATCATTTTTGAGTGGAAGGATAAGATAAGCGAGGTAAGATCTAAAATATCATTTATGCAAATTTTTGTCAGCCGTTAGATCATTATAAGTGGAAGGACAGGATAAGATAGAAGAGATGCATTGCAGATAGATCGAGTCGTCGCTCTAATATCCTGATCAACGAATGATATTTGTTTCGGGTCTAAATATGTGAGGGGGTTAAGCTCCAAAAAAATCTCACTTCAAGAATTCAGTTTGAGATTTGAAATTCCCAAAGCCCGGAGATCGAGAGATCCAAAGTAGATCTTGACCATTAGATCATCCGAAGTAAATCTCAGTCGTCAAATCATCTGAAGAAGATCTCAAGCGTCATATCGTCTAAAGTAAATCTGGGTCATCTGATCTAGAGAAGACATGGCATAATCCTGTGGACTCTAGGTAAAGACCCAAAGTAATCCTCAACTGTCTGATCCAAGAGGACATGTGGTAGGTGACATCAGCAGACCACATCAACAAGGATGTGTGGGAGATCTGTGTCAGTAGACCATGTCAACAAGGACGTGTGGGAGATCTACGTCAACAAACCTTGTCAGTAAGGACATGTGCCAGACCATGTCGGCAAGAGCATGTGGCAGACCACGTCAGCAAAGGGAATATGGGAGACCATGTCAGCAAGGATACGAGTCATCCGATCTAAAAGATCACTTCGAGAGAATTCTGATCCATTGATCATACTACAATGAAAATTGAGACTTGAGAATTCCGAAGTCCGGAGATGTGAAAGGATCATAGTCGTTGATCTAAAAGGGACACGCGTCAATATATTGTCAGCTCCAGAAGATTGACGTACAGAGGAGAGAAGGGGTTGAGATTTGAAATCTTTGAAGTCTGGAGACACGAAGGAGATCTTGATTGTTGATCTAGAAAGGGGACACAGGACCATTGATCTAGTTTTTTATCAAGAGGACAGATATGAACCGTTAGTTCAGGAGCACCAGCAAGATCATGAGATCAAGGGTCCCATCGCATTGTGGGGAGAGAAGGTGAGTAAATCTTAATTTTTCGTGAGTGGACCGCAATTGAAACCATGGTTTTGAAGAAAGGGTACATGCAATCTCGAGGTAAATTGTGGGGTGAAAAATAGTTTGATTCAAACCACCTTTGGACGCACTCGCAATCGTGTGGTCACATGAGATCATCGCCCAAGTTCATATCGAGAAACAGAGCTAACACTCACTAGACCGATATCAGGAAGTGCTTTTTGAATAGGCCTTTGGTCACCGTCGGTGGTCACGTTAAGGTAGGGGCTTAGAAGCCAAAGAAGCCAAAACGAATGACTGTAGTTACCAGAGATGATGAAGAGTTGCGACTGCCAGAGAATCCAAAAGAATCTCAGGATAACGCCTGCTAGTGATTGACAGGTTCATGATAACTTCTAGAGAAACCAAAGAATATCAGTATAACGCCCACTAATGATGAACGGATTCAGAATAACTGCTAGGGAAGATGAAGAGTTTGAATAATGATTAGGAAGAGGACTAGGTGTGAGGATGACATGCAAAACATAGATGAGGGTGATGCCTGAGTTGATGGAGAAGTGAGTTAGGTGCATGAGATGAAGTGCAGCATCTGAAGTGGATATCAGAGGCGTAGTGTATAGTATGTAGAGGTAGAACAGAGTATGTAAGCTGAAGCAAGCAGAGGAGACACAGAGCAATAACAGACTATATCAAAGACAGAGTAAGTAAGTAAAGTTTCATATCTCAGGGTGGTAGGGTGGTGCTAGGGAGGACTGTTGTCCTTAGAGTTTCAAGTGGGTGCTTGAACACAAGGAGTTGTAGCTTCCATCTGGTTGTAGCCAGAAAAACCAAGGTGGTAGGGTGGTGTAAGGGAGAACTATTGTTCTCTGTTATACAGGTTGGTGCCTGTGTGACTGGAAGTTGGTACTTCCATCCAGTTCATGCTGGAACACTTAGGGAGTTTGTGCTTCCTTCTAGTGGGTGCTAGAGAAACTAGAGAGTTGGTGCTCTCAACAAGTTGATTCTTTTAAAATATAGGTGGTATCCTCAAAAGGAGTTGGTGCTCATAAGAATGATAATGTACAGAAAATAAAGACTACTTATCATATCAAGAAGAAGAGGTTTTGTCCCTTTATGGGTTTCCTCAAGAAATATATGTCTTCATATATTTCATGTGTGATTGATGTTGAATATTATATTTCTTACTTCCCTGCATTATTGTGATCATCATTAAGTGTTTTGTAGAGAGTTTGAAATGGGCATAATTGTTTAAGCACAGTAACAACTGATTTCCCCCCCCCCCCTCTCAGTTGTACAACAATATAATATGGCAAGACCGATGGGATATTCTTTGTGTTAGTCAGATCAACACAATGCCTGCTTCACTTCTCAGTCATGATTCATCTAGAACGACGTCCAGTCGAAGGGGATGCTTGCAGTCCCCTAGTCGACGACGCCTATATTTCTACAGAAAATTGTCTATCAGCCATTATCTTCGTAAGAATCTCCCCAACAGATATCTCTAACGCACTAGGCTCGCTCAACATTCACACTTGTAGACAAATATATCGGGTAGGTGAATGGATAAAAGAGGTAATCCAATAGATGGCGAGGTCTAGAAGTCACAGCGCGATATACAATCTATTCTTCGGTAGCTTGGATAATCACGGGTGGAAAAAAGTGGTCCCGATGCAATGTCCAATGGGTTAAATAAGAACCCGTCGTAACAGATTCCTCCAATGGGCAGGAATGCGTCCATCAATGTGAATTCGTCCATTATGGCATGGTCTTAAAGGTCCATTCTCTCATTACAACATTTTCTAGCCATTCTGGGGTGTCATTCTAATAGTCGGGGCACCTCCAATGGTCATATAGCTTCATCATGGAGAAGTCCCATGTTGGCATAGGGGAATACCCAGGGTTCAACGCACCAACAATGCACCAACAAAACCCTAACTATCGGCCCTTTCGGAAATGCTTACAAAGCAGATGAAGTCTCACCTGAGGTAGAGGCAGGGGTGGTTGCAGGACTCAAATGTTTGCAACCTTAGCTGGGATACAGATCTGTGATTGTAACACCTTAATAGAGCACTTAGTAGTCATAGTTCATCAATATCCAGTCTTATTTTACAAAGTGAATAAACCCTAATAACAGAGTAGCATAGTATTCACACATATCCAATAGATTCAAGCACTAAGCATACCAACATAGACCAGATCTGACATTAATTCACATTATTCAGCGCTAAGCTACCATATTAGATCCTTTTAAGCATATATTAGAGCACTAAGCATTCAATGATATAGATAAGAGAATAACCATAAAGAAAATAGAAATCACAACACAAATATACATGGTTCACCCCCACCCTGGGGCTACGTCCACCAACTCTTTGTCTTCTTTATTATCTTCCATCAATCTTCTTACATGCACAAAGCATCAAAACCAACTCCATAGAGGACAAGAGATCTGTGCACCTCGCTAGATCCTCCTTCTGAGTTAGGTTACAGCACAAAGCCTACATACAATCCCTTACAATCACTTGCACTTAGCCTTGCAAGTCCCACACAGCATGCACAAAGCAATTACAATCATTACTTGCACTTAGAACAACTTACAACTCTTCGATCACATAGATCAAACTACTTCCTACATCGCCTATATTTCTATTTATGCATTACAAAATTAAGCCTAAACATGGGTAAACCCATGGGCCAACATCCCATACCCCTTACATAAGCCCAAAACCCAAAAATCCCTAAAAAGGGGCCGAGATCCCATGATCTCCACTTGAACTTGTGCTCCGCTTTTGAAAGCCTGTCGAAGTCCCAAAAATAGGCCAAACATCACTAAGGATCCTCAAAACTTGGTCAAGGGCCAACAGGCCCCCAACACTCACCTGTGACTCATTCCGAGTCACTTTGGTCTGGGTAGCTCTGCCTCAAATTCCTCGATCTTGGCTCGAGCTGATTTGACTTTTTGTTGTGCCACGACCTCCTACTCAGCAAACTCTTGGATTACCACTTCATTGATAGGTGCCTCTAAGAACAGTTCAGTTGCAGTGACGACCTGCTCGAGTTCTGCTCCACGGCCTTCAATCTTTGGGAACCATTGGCAAACCTCATCCTGTATAGGTTGGAGCCTTTGAGTCACTTCCATGACTTTGCTCTGAATGGTGTGGACCTTCTATTGAGTAGTGCGCTATTCTTGGGATCCCTTCATCCTCTCGACTGCTAACAGGGGCTTCAACTATGTCTGTCTTGTTTCAACTTGTTTCTTTACCTCCTAGAGTTGTGACTCCAGCGCCTTCAACTTAGGATCCTCAGTGAGTCGCTCATATGTCTGAGCACTGCAATCACTGAGTATTTTACATTCCATGGTGAGGGCCTTGATTCTTTCAACTGTGCTTCAAGCAGTTGCTTCTCTTTGATCTCGCACATCTTGTGGAGTGTTGGGCACTGTTCGTAGCTCTAATTCTGCTATTCTTTGTTATAGTTGCTAGATAACTTTTGTGAGTTGTGCTACTTGATGCTCTACTTTGTCTACTTGATTCTCACAGAGCGAAGTTCTTTGTTGACTGCTTTTTTGATTCCAAGTTTTTCTATGAGAAACTATTCTTTTTCTTGCTTGTCCTACACCCTTTCTTCATCAAACTTGGTTTGAAGGTCATCCTTCTCCTTTTGTGCAACCCAGAGTTTCTCTACCATTTCTTCCTGGGCTTGTTTCAGGGCCATTATGGCCCGATCTTTCTCAACTTGTTCTCAATGAAGGAAAGCTTTGGTCACATCAGCTAGTCTGTGGAGTTGGGCTATCTCATCTCCCAACTCTAGTTCTTCTAATGGTAGGGGCGTAGTGGATACTGTGTGGCTGGATTGAAGGGCCTGTTGCACCCCTCTAAGTTCAACTTCGACTCTATCGTACATCTCTTTCTGCTTGGCTTCATGTTTCTGCAAGATATCCTGTGAGGCATCTGCTACAACTACGATGATGAAGTCGAAGTCATCTATAGTGATCATAGTCTGCATCTTAGTCAAGGTGGCTCTACACTTCTTTCGGGAAGTGGGTTTCATGGGATAAACCTTCCTTTTCTTCAAGGGATCAGCCTCATCAATAGGATCCCTAGGCGGTGTTACTTCACCTTGCTTTTGTTGGTCTTCTTTTCCATTTGTCTCTTCTACTTGGTCATAACCCCCTCGACCAGGTGATACTGAAGTAGTTCCTTCTGATGCATTGCTCAAGTCTTGGACCTCTTCGGTCTTCTTCCTTTAGCTGGGTCTAGGAGTATCCTTTGCTTCATGAGTGTTCTCAGGGCTACCAATTTTGGGATCATATATCTCTGCAGGGTCAGGAGGGATAAGGAGGTCTACTGACCATTCCTTAGTTATCTCCTCGAGGTCCTCCTCTATGATATTTTAGTATTAATGAAGCTCCTCTTTATGCTCATATTCTCGCGCATTGATATATATGGAGTGTCGATCTATGCGGAGCTTCATGAGGGGTCAGAACCGATGCAAGGTGTTTGTCTTCATGTGAGGTACAACTTCGATAGCCCTCTTCTATTGGAGATAGTACGTATGAAAGACCACGTTCGACTACCATTGTTTTCCCATATCGCTCGAGTACTAGAGCATGGTGAACTTGACAGCAAGCGGCTCGAATGGCTCAATGTCTAGGAAGGTCTCACCTTCCGGCATCTCCCAAGAAGTAAATGTAATGAGGATCAGGAGCCAGCTAAAGTGGAACTCATAGACTTGATCCTGAGCTTCGCGACAATCTAATTCCAACTAGTTGACCAAGTACTTCACCTAGTTCATCTGGATTCCTTCTACACATTTCCCGGCAAGGTCTATGACAAATCCTGTGACTTGTGTAGGTTTGTTCTTTCTCACGAGCTTACCTACGATCAGCTGGTAGGCCAGGTGCACTATGCCATTCTGTATGTAAGCTACCTTGTAGCCTCGTGTTCCCTTTTCTACATCTCCATATGTGTCTTTGATCTTTTGTGCTAATGCGCGATCTGTAGCCTTTATTAGGTATAAGTCCTATGGGTCGAGTCCTTACATGCTCAATTTGGTGATCCTATGGATCAACGTCAGATTGAATGGGATATGTCGGTTGATCCGGATTATTTTCGGCACGAAATGAGAGCGGAGATATAATAAAGAAATGCACAAAGATATTGTAGATATTCAATAATATAACAGAAATGTATTAGAGATGCAACCATAAACACAAATATACATTAATACATGATTTCTATTAATCAAAGAAATGTACAGAGACTGTAAAAATACAGAGTGAAACACTCGCTAGAATGGTGGCAGCTTATCTTTGAGAAGAGATGTGGCAGCTACTCACATTCGCAAGAAGATGATTACAATGAGGCTTGGAAGGCAGTTTTACAATAGACGGGAATGCCAAAAGTCCTAGACATCCAAAAACCTAAACCTAGGAGATGAAGCGCCAAAAGTCATGTGGGCCTCGTTTGGGTAAGTTAGTACATCAACTTCCCGGGGTCATAAATTTTGCATACGATCTTCGTTTTAGGTGTGTGATAGCTCGTTGGAAAGGTATCGTCGAGGAGATTCATTTTGGGGGCTCAATCATGCCTTTGTCTATCATTGAGAACCTAGATCTCAAAAAAACTTCATTTAGGCCCTCAAAATGGCCCTGTAAGTTAAAACCTGCTAAAAATAGTAAATTGCCAAAATTGCCAGAAAGTTGTTTTGAGCCAGTTGGAAAAGGTGGGTGGCCACCGATATCCACCTGGATCATCGGTCTAGCCATAGGTAGCTGCTATGGTAACATGAGAGTAGGATCCTAACACAGGAGTTAACCTCCTAGTGCCTTCCAAAATGTGGAATCTTCATCACATTCAACAGAGTGGACTGCGTGAGGTTCATAGTCCATGGATGGGGGATTATTTTCGAGTTCTTCCCCTTCATCCTGGTCAAGTATTTATAAGGAGCGAGCATACTATGGTTCTTGCGGTCTCTTAGGTTGCATTCGCTGAACTTCAATATTGCAATCTTATTTTTTTGTGTCTGAACTGCACGTATCCTCTTCGAGAGGTACGCAATGACCATGGTGTAGTCAAAGTCCCTTGGGAAATTGTCACGACTCACCGCTCCAACCAGAGGCAGGATGTAGTCGAGTAAGATGGTTGAGATTAGATTCACATTTGCTAGTTCATCTTTGTGCTTGGTTCTCTTCTCTGTTGTTGGTTAGGATGGTCTGGATCCATGGGATATTGATGGAGAGGCTTGCACTCATCAAGTGGATGATGCTTGAATACCGACAGACATTACTTTCTCAACCATAAGATAAATGAGAACTTCTTCGATGACATTCTCTGCAGCACTGAGCTCATCCGACATGCACGCTTAGATCGGATAACTCGGGTGGATGAATGAGTATGCAATGCAATAGAATCAATATCGATCTCAATAAACACAGCGTGGTAGCAATGAATTGGCTAGGACACAATTTGCAAAAGCATTTTCGATGCAACTATCGATACACTAAGTAGGCAACGGTGTAATGGATCTCTCCAATGGATGAGAGGTCTTCATCAATGTGGTTATGTCTGTTGCGGCGCAGTCCCAACAGTCTGGTGGCGAGCTTTCTAGCCATAAATGTCGTTCTAACTGTTCGAGGCATTGGTCTAATGGTTATAATGTTTCCAACGGCTATATTGCTTTGCCATGGATAATTTCGATGTGGCATTGTTTTGATATCTCGACAAAGTTCCAGTTTTGCAAATTTTCCTTCTGCGAAGTTCCCTCTGGAACCTTCTGTAACTTTTCGACCTTTGCTCTCTTCTTACTAAATTTTCTAGCCTTCTTTCCGGGGATCTTCGTCTTGGTATTCCTCTTTCCATTCTGATTATTATCTCCTTTTGGTATAGTAACTTCGCGTTGTTGAGATTCTTTCATAGGATTAGAGAGTAATACTGCTTCTCTATCTGGGGTAGGTACTTTCCTCATCTGTGAATCTTCTTGTCTTTGTTCAACGTCGATATCCAAGTTTCTGGTTCTAAATAGCTTCGATCTATTCTCCTATTCTTCAATCAAGTGTGTTATCCTCCTAGTCATGAACTCTTTTAATTCTTTCTTTTTCTTCTCTAAGACTTCCTCTTCTTTTCTTCTGGCCTGATCCTTTTCAATCCAAGGTTTCCCTAGTAATATAGCAAATGGGGCGTTGTTCTCAATAAATTTAACAACCTCAAATTCTTCCTCCGTCGAAGTTCCATGAGAACTCATAGTTATCTGGGTGAGATTTCCACATAGGGTTATCAAATTTCCTCTCAATAACCCTATTCCTCCCAATGAAGGAACCATAGAAGGCTTTCCTAAAATTTCCCAAGTTCTTTCTATCATGATATTCACCTATGTTTCCTCATCCACAATACAGTCAATGTCGAAGTCTCCTATTCTTGCTTCTATGCATTCTTTTTCTTTGAATATCTCTCATAAGATGATATTTCGGTGATCATTTAGGGTTTCTTTCATTTGTAGTAATACATTCTCTGAATTTGTAAGAACCCTCCTAGTTAGGGACAACTACTCTGTCAACAGGTGCAAATTTGTTTTTTTTTTTTTGGTTGTTAAAGTGTGTGCGCGCGTGTAGAAGAAACAACCCCCTCGACTCTACGTCACCCTCAATCCAACAAGACGCAAGTAAGACAAACACAATCAAGACGACCCGACATATCACAGTGACAACAAGAAATAAACACCCCTGGACATAAGGCGTGCAACTAGCAGCTGTAAGCAGAAAAGACACCAGGGGTTAGGTACAGTACTGTCACAGAATGAAAGAATCCAACAGTAGAGTCGCAGTAGTGGAACTGTGCCTTTAAACAGCCCGAGACTACTGATACGGCTCGGAGTGTGTCGGAAGAGTGGAACTGTGCCTTTAAACAGCCCGAGACTCTTGATACGGCACTAGATTCCTTCCACCAGATTTACACACAGACATAAATACTAAGCTACAAGAGGTGTCTATATCCCGCCCGACACGAACATACTACGCAATACAATACCACCAAGCACTACAAAATCAGGGACAATCATGACCTCTACGGGAGACGTAAGTCAGGAGGACTCAATTGACCAACCACTATTGGGACCCGAAGACATCAATCAAGACCAATCGCTCCATTAATTATCATTAACCGACGAAGACTTATCATAAGGTAAAAACCAATAATTTCAACCCCCATTATGTTGTTATAAGGTCAGTAGGCACTAGTTTGGGGACAAGCAAGAAGCACAAGCGCATTGCGTTTTTCTGTTAATTTCCATAATTGCGCAATGATATCATACCATAATGGTAAACCCTCGAACATTTACAATTCCCATATTATCTTTCCCTTCCTACCAATTATTACCACATTTGTAATAACCTTGCAAAATAATAGCATAGCAATTTAAACATCGTCATTAGCATTTCCATTTAAACAATATTGATATTGCAATTCGACATCATCATAAACAATTCCAATTAAGCCCATAAAAACCTTGCGATCTAAACATCGTCACGAACATTCATTTAACAAATATTAACATTGTAACTAAAGCATCCTCATTAACATTGCAATTAAACAATTACTCAGCATTGCAATTCAACCCGCACTAACACGTCAATTAATAATATTAACATTGCAGTCACCCAATTACTTAACATTGCGATTCAACCAACATTAACATTTCAATTAATAATATTACTATTGCAATAAATCAATTACTTAACATCGCAAATCTACCAACATTTACATTTCAATTAATAATATTAACTTTGCAATAAATCAATTACTTAACATCGCAATTCTACCAACATTAACATTTCAATTAATAATATTAATTTTGCAATAAATCAATTACTTAACATCGCAATTCTACCAGCATTAACATTTTAATCAAATAATATTAACATTGCAATTAAACCATTACTTAATGTTGCAACTCAACTAGTATTAACATTTTCATTAAATAATATTAATATTGCAACTAAACACTTGCTTAACATTGCAATTCCACTAGTATCAACATTCCATTAAAATAATACACATTTTTCAATTAAACCATTACTTAACATTCCAATTCAACCAGTGTTAACATTTTAATTAAATAATGTTAAATTGGCAGTCTAGACAAGTACTAACTTCATGAATTAACAATATTAAAATTGCATCTTGCGCGTCATCATTAATATTGCATTTTAAATAATAGTAACATCAAATAAAACAAGGTTAACAATGGATGCTTACGCATCATCAGGATATTTCATTTTAAAACAATAATAGCATTAAATGGACAAGGTTATCATGGCAACTGGCATCATCGGTATGCTCAAGAATTAAAATCAGAATTCTAGGGTTTCTCAGGTTCCTTGGCCAGTGCGCAAGTCAGTGCCGCATTAACGCGAAGGTAAGGGAGGAGGGAACACGTGGTCCACCGTCCTTCAGGTGAGCTTTTCAAGGGAAAGGGAAACGCGCAGGTGAGGGAAACGGTGGTCTGCTGGCAATGCCGCAGAGGGAAATTTAACACGCAGAGTCGTGAAGGGCAGAAGTGAAAATTTGGGCCTGTATAATCATAATTAAAACTGCAGTCGCTTCACTTGAGTAGGGAATTATGTCGAGATTAAACCATAGATACCGCCAGATAGAGGTAGAGTGTTTTAGAGCTGGGAAGTCTAATTTTTAAATTCGATTTCGATAACAGCTTCTTTCTCATCATACGATTAACATGTTAACATTGCAAGTGACATGATAATTAGTTCAATGAGATTATGGTCGTAAATTTTTTTATAAAACCTATTTAAAGCTACTACGTTCTAACCCAAGTGAGTAACTGTATCAAGCTAAATTAACTTTGACTAACGAACAATGCTATTAAAAATGATTATGTCATAAAACTAATTAAAATAATTTACCAGGGTAATCAATAATTGACCATGGATGCTGTCCAGATAATTGGAGGTGCTATTAACACTGCAGGAGTATCGATCACATAAATCACATTGAATTCTAATATGACTGGACGATTGAATTGCACCTTAATAAGAATATAAATATGCCAAATTTTCTCAGACAATTTAAACTACAGACTATGAAACACCAGGCAGCTAAGAGTGCATACAACAATTCCTTTAATTTCTGTTGGGCATGAAAGTGGCTACACTATTTCAACTCATTGCGGTGAAATAAGTCTGTAAAGTTTAAGATTATTGGCCTGCGTACTCAGTCTTATCTGGCCTAGCATGCTATAAACCTGAGGAAGGAGCGAGTCTCAGGTATTTGATTGCCGAACCTACAGGAATGACATACCACTGCCAAGAAAGAACACCAGAAACCTCTTACAGTTTAATCTGCCCTTCTCCTCTAAAGCTATCACTTGAGAGATCTTAAAGGGTAGAATCTAGCCTAGCTTGGTATTACCCTTAGACGGAATAGAAGAATGGATAGGACGCAGGTTCGGCCATTTCCCTTCGAAGGATTTTTACTGGTGTCACCGTTGTAGTATTAGGAGTCATGCCTCTTTCAAAGAGAAACCCTTAAGATTTAATACATTTCATTTATAGTGTTGCATAAATTTCCAACCACTGATTACTTGTCAAGTTTCCATTCCTTGGAGGTTTTTATCCCTCTCTTCTTCAGTAGGTACAAGGTTTTAACCCAGTAATTTTATATCAACATATGGCAAGTTCTCGGAGCTTATGAAAACGATGGGATTTTTAACAAAACTGAGGCGGCAACCTTAGGAATACAATCCTTTCGAACTAGGAAGTACACTATAGATTCTTCAAAAGAAAAAGGGCATTCGAGAAAAACATCATTGTGAGACAAGCGGAAATAGAATTAGGGTTCATCTTGAGGTTAGGGTTTTCTGTTGGGCAACAGAAGGATGGTAGGTGCACGCGTGCGTAGGTGACTCGCGAATTTGGTCCAGGCAGTGGGCGAGGGATGAAACGAGGAACAAAAGGTGTAACGACTTTCCATTTAAACACCGGAATTAATGATTGTCGTTTAAACGCTAGCACACCAGAATTACCAGATGGACGCGACTTGCAGAACACCAGAATACAAGATGGAAGGTGGCTACCATTCAGTTCATATCGTGGAAAATCCCAACGCCCAAATAAATTTTTACAAGGGTTCCTGTATAAGGTATTTTATAAGGAAGGAAATTAGATTTGAGGAGGGTGGTACATTAGGTCCGCTAGAAAACCAAATACAGTCAGCATCACACCAACACCATATTTGGCCATCACCCAACTTAGTTGCAGTAGGCGCTTTAAAAACCCACCAGAACGCCTTGTATAAAATGAAATCAAATGCTAATGCCTTATCTATCATAAATTAACAATCCACCATATATTAACGATCCATCAATTTTATTTGCCCATTCAAAATTCATAACACAAGCCGATTCAGTATGGGGTTAAGGTTCGGAACCATTTGCGAAGGGTAAGGCAAGGGATGAAACGACCTCAAGAGGTTCGCCATTTTCCCAAATAGGAACAAAATAAAAAAAAAATTATGAGAAGAAAAACAACGGTAAAAACCTTATTTACAAGGTGGGTAGCAGCCGTAAAGGTTTCATGGTCATGCCAATATCTATTAAGCTACAGTTCACCCACACGATTCACCATATATCCACTGAAACTACACGTTGCACAGAAGACATTAACTATAGTTTATAAATATGCATAGCAAGATAGAAACGCCCAGAGATTTACATACCTGTGTCCTTAACGCTGGCAGCAAAT
>JASDQU010101045.1:34488-95072 GCA_032191745.1 Picea mariana
ATGGAAAACATGTATAGGGGAAAAGTAAATGTATTACATAAAACGAATAAAGAGGAATTACGGGGAGGGATGGCGATTTAGTAATGTGAACTGAACAAGTAAAAGGGAGATGGATACTGGAAGATCAAGGCGATGGACAGTTGTTTAATTAAGTAGACAAGGATAATGAGAGGATAATGGTCTGAGTTTTTGTTTTCTTTTTTTTTTGAATTTTCATTTGTTAAGGCCACACTAAATTTCCCCCCTTTTTTTTTCTAGAAAAGTCTTAGGCTTAGGGTTTAGATTCTGAGCTAGGCGACGATTGGTTAAGGGAATTGCTTATGGTTTTATTCAGGTGCTGAAGACTTAGGGATAATTAGGCTGACTCATTCAACCACATTATGGCGATTTTCCCTTCAGGTCGCACCACGTGCGCCAAGGGTGCCACTCGCCTCTTGAATTTCTTTTGGACGATGTGCCCTTCAGGATGCACCACGTGCTCCAAGGGTTCCACTCGCCAACTGAGTTTCTTTGTGCGAAGTGCCCTTCAGGATGCACCACGTGGTCCAAGGGTGCCACTCGCCAACTGGACTGATTGGTAGACCTCTATAACCCCTGGAGTCAACACTCCGCCAGGTGAACTTGTAGGAGACTAAGGGTTCTAAGGAATAATCCCCCGCCTTATTGCGCGCCCTTTAGAATCATCGTGAGAGACTGTTGCAGTCGGCCCTCATGGCATCGTGGGTCCTCTCGATCTAGGTAATCATTAACCTACAGTTCGAGCCATGGCAGGAGTGCTAGTAAGCGATGGCAGGGCTGTTGTCTACCCTTCTCCCTCAACCTCTCTGCAAATCATGTGTGGCCCCTTTACTCCATATGTGAGTCTGGTCGGCAAGCTATCGTCAGCCTGCATCAACAATAATCATGTCAGAAATGTTAAAAACAAATCATCAAATCGAATGAAACATCATAGTAAACATATCACCCAAAAGCACACTCCCTGACTCAGTCCGGAGTCCAAGGGGTTTCTACCGATGCCTCTGCATCCTCATGGTCAAAAACCCTGCACACCCAATAAAACTGCATCAATAGCACCTGTCTACATCAAATAGTAACACATCATGTCATCTGTCAATCGCGTCATACTCAAATATAAAAGGTCTAACATCGAAAAGGGTCCATATCACTTGCGAGCAAGTGTCCTCAAATAATAAGTGTTCTCAGTGTGCCAGAGCGGGATGTTACAGAATTTTTCTAGGGTTCTTCCAAGTTCTCAGTCTCTTGATATTCCTTAAGGTAGTCTTGTCTCATATTCGCTCTTTCAATCTTAGCAATCATTCTAGGAAAATATAAAACTTCATGATCCATAGATTTACAACAAAGATAATTAGGTCTTCTACCAGGACATTCCTTAGCAAGATGTCTCGGTCTTCTGCAACTATAACAAAGGGTTAGTCTTCTTTTTCTTTGACAGGATCCCCAACCTTTCTTGTACTGTGCACTAGGATCATAGTAGCTAACCTACAAAAAAATATTTCTAGGATCCTGCTTCCATTTGTTAGTCCAAACATTCATTCTATGCATATGAATAACATATATTTCATTATTCTTATCAGATCTACTCATATCAAATCTTCTTTCTTCTAGTTGTGCCCTACTTTTCAAGATAGAATTTTTTTTATTAAGCATACCTAGATCCATACTTTTGAAACAAAAATTTCCACTTATCTTACCTTTTCAATCAAAAACATTTTACTGTTCTTACTTTTATTAGTGAAAAAATCTTTAGGATCTTACCTCTTTTCTTCATATCTGACTCTTCTTCTTGGAACAAAGCTTCACGGGTCAAGTAGAATACTGCGTACTAGGGCAACAGATCTACGCATAAAGCTTTCTCTTCTCTTTACTTCCCAGCAATCACAGTTTCAGTCCCGACAACCAAACCATTTGTTTCCATAGGGGAAGACCCAGGGTTCAACGCTACAACAATGCACCAACAAAACCCTAACTATCGGC
The DNA here is from genome assembly GCA_032191745.1 of Picea mariana. NCBI lineage: Eukaryota > Viridiplantae > Streptophyta > Pinopsida > Pinales > Pinaceae > Picea > Picea mariana. The sequence continues at coordinate 36,484 of JASDQU010101045.1, forward strand.
CCTTTCGGCAACACCTGCGAAGAAGATGAAGTATCACCTGAGGTAGAGGTAGGGGTGGTTATAGGACTCAGATGTCTACAACCTTAGCTGGGATATAGATCTGTGATTATAAAACCTTAACAGAGCACTTAGTAGTCATAGTTCATCAATATCTAGTCTTAGTTTACAATGCGAATAAACCCTAATAACATAGTAGCGGAGTATTCACATAGATCCAATAAATTCAAGCACTAAGCATACCAACATAGACTAGATCTGAAATTCATTCACATTATTCAACACTAAGCTACCATATTAGATCCTTCTAAGCATATATTAGAGCACTAAGCATTCAATCACATAGATAAGAGAATAACCATAAAGCACATAGCAATTACAACACACGATATATGTGGTTCACCCCCACCCTGGGGCTACATCCACCAACTCTTCATCTTCTTTATTATCTTCCTTCAATATTCTTACATGCACAAAGCCTCAAAATGAACTCCTTAGAGGACAAGAGATTTGCGCACTTTTCTAGATCCTCCTTCTCAATTAGGTTATAGAACAAATCCTACATACAATCCCTTATAGTCACTTGCAATTAGCCTTGCAAGTTCTACACAACATGCACAAAGAAATTACAATCATTACTTGCACTTAGCACAACTTACAACTCTTTGATCACATAGATTGAACTACTTCCTACATCGCCTATCTTTCTATTTATGCATTACAAAATTGGGCCTAAACATGGGTAAACCCATAGGCCGACATCCCATACCTGTTACATAAGCCCAAAACCCAAAAATCTCTAAAAAGGGGACGAGATCCCGCGATCTCTGATTTGACTTGCGCTCCACTTTCAATAGCCTCTCAAAGTCTCAAAAATAGGTCAAACATGACCAAGGATCCTAAAAACTTGGTCAAGGGCCAACATCCCATTCTGCATGGTTATGCTATTCTGACAAGGTTCAAGTTCATCAAATCTTCCTTTTGTGAAGTCCTCCTTCTATTCTTTGTAGCTTCCTGTAGTTTTTCTAACTTGGATTTCTTCTTACTGAGCTTCCTTGCCTTCTATCTTGTGATCTAAGTCTCTAGATTCATCTTCCCATTCTTATTCTTATCTTCTCTTAGCATAGTAGCTTCACACTACTAATGTTCTCTTACATATTTTGAGGTTAATGTCCCTTCTCTTACCATTTCCGGGGTGGCTATACTTATTTCTCGCATGGATAGGTTCTTCAAGCCTTCCTACGTTATTTCAACTTCAAAAACTAATTCTCTTGCCCTATATTGCTTTGACTTATCCTCTTGTTATTCTATCAGTTGCTCTATTTTTCTGGCTATGAGGTCCCTTAGTTCTTTCTTTTTTTGTTTTGTATCTTCCTCCTCTACTTTCCATATGCTCTGATCCTTGTCAATCCAAGTCTTTCCTAATAAAAGTGGAAAAGGGGAGTTGTTCTCAACAAATTTAATGACTTCTAATTCTTCTTCATTCGATGTTTCATCAGCAATCATAGGTATATTAGTAACTCTTCCACATAGGGTTATCATCTTTCCTTTAAACAAGCCTATCCTTCCTAATGAAGGTACCATAGCAGGCTTTTCCAAAATTTCCCAAGTGCTTTCTGGAATAATATTCACATGTGTTTCTTCATCCAAGACATAGTCTAAGTCAAAGTCTTCTATTCTTGTAACTATGCATTGTTTTTCTTTCAGGATCTCTGGTAAACTAATGTCTATGTGATCATCGATTACTTATTTTAACTATACTAACATAGTCTCTAACTCTTTCTCTTTGTGATTCTCTAACATATCCTTAGTCTTTTGGCCTTCTTTATAATTTTCTTGTCTCGTGTTCATATTTTAAACTTTAGCAATCATTCTTGGACAATCCTCAACCTCATGACCCATAACTTTACAATAAAGACAAATAGGACCTGTACCAAGGCATTCCTTAGCAAGATGTCCCGATCTTATGCAATTATAACACAATGTGAATCCTCTCTTTCTTTTAAATGATCCCGGACATCTCATGTACTGCACACTGGGATCAGAGTGTTGGACCATCAATCTACAAAAATTCTTTCTAGGTTCCTGCATCCACTTATTAGTCCAAAAAATATTTCTATGCATAAGAATAACATATCTTTCTCTATTCCAATCAATTCTTTCTTCTAACTGTGCCCTAGCTTTCAGACTAGGACAAAATCTATCAAACATACCTAGATTCATGTTTTCGAAGAAAAAAATTCCACTTATCTTACCCTTACCAGAGAACAAAGCTTTAAGATTTAACCTTTTTTCATCAGATCAGGTTTCTTTCTTAGCACAGAGCTTTGCAAGTCAAGTAGAATACTATGCACTGCAGCAACAGATCTACACACAAATCTTTCTCTTTTCTTTAGTTCCCAGCAATAACAGTTTTAGGTCTCAGAAACAGAACCATTGGCACAGGGGAAGACGCAGGGTTCAACGCTTCAACAATGCACCAACAAAACCATAACTACTGGCCCTTTCGGAAAAACCTGCGAAGAAGATGAAGTCTCACTCGAGGTAGAGGCAAGGAGGGTTGGAGGACTCAGGTGTCTACAACCAATCTAGGACATAGATCCGTGATTACAACACTTAACAAAGCACTTAGACAATAATAGGTATTAGTTCATGATTCTCATTCACATCGCAGACTAAACCCTTATTACAGATCAATGCAGTAACAATAAAGATCAATCACTTTCAATCACCTAGCACATAGAACTAGCTCAGATATAGCATTCATTCATCTTTAATACCATTAAGCACTAAGCAACAACATCATATGCATTAATCATACATTATAACAACAACACTAAGAAGATAAACAACATAATTCACATTGCACAAAGCACATTAAGACACAGGATATATGTGGTTCACCCCAGTGTGGGGCTACGTCCACCAAATTATTCTTCTTATTTATTAGTCTTCAAGCTTCTTACATTCATCTGCTCCTATGCACAAAGCCACAGAGCCAACTCCATAGAGGATAGGAGATCCGTGTGCTGCGCACCAGGTCCTCCTTCCCAAAACTAGGTCAAGGCACAGAGCCAAATCTACATAGTCAGTTTTCAGAAAGCAACTTACAACCTCTTTCACTAAGCCAACATTAACACTTACAACACATTGTGCACATAGCTAGCCAACCAGGCTTCTTACATCACTTAGCTACTTATTTATACATTTACAAACATGCCTAATCATGGGTAAACCCATTGGCCAACATCCCATAACCCATTACATAAACCTTAGTAAATCCTTTGTTGGCTCCACAAGCCCAAAAAATAAGTGAGATTCCGCGATCTTAGCTCTGCCTGGGTGCTCCATCTTCGACCAGCCTCTCGAAGTCCAAAAAGTGATCAAACACAACCAATGTTTCCTCAAAACTTGGTCAAGGGCCAACAGGCCCCCAACACTCACATGTGACTTGTTGCGAGTCACTCAGATCTAGGCAATGCTACTTCAAAGGCCTCGAACTTAGCTCGAGTTGTCGTGACCTGCTGCTTTTCCAGAGCCTCCTACTCAAAAAACTCTTGAATCAATTTCTTTGTAATAGGCCTTTCCAGGTGTTGTTCCACTATCATAACTACTTGGTATAGTTATGGGCCTTGTCCTTCAATATCTTCAAAAATCATGCAGGGTTCATCCTCCACCAACTCTAGTCTCTGTGTAACTTCCCTGACTCTGCTCTGGATGGAAATAATCTTATGTTGGACTATGCGATGCTCTTGTGATCTCTTCATTCGCTCAACCACAGTGAGTATCTTCATTTGCACCTGCACAGTGGATGCCTGTTGTTGCGCCTCCTGTAGTTGTGCTTCTAGTTTCCTCAACTTCAGATCTTCTGCGAGGCATTCATAGGTCTATGCACTTCGATCACTTAACTGCTTACATTCTGAGGTGAGGGTCTTGATCCTTCCAACTGCGTTGTTGGTGACTTCCTCCCTCTGATCATACTCTTCTTTTGGATTTCTCAACACTTCTTGGAGCTCTAACTCCGTTATCCGTGCTTGAAGGTGTTGAATGGCCTCAGCAAGCTTCCCCACATGAATCTCGGTTGACTCTTGTTCCTCCTATCCCAAGCTCGGCACAAAGAAAATTTCTTTAGTCACCACTTCTTTGACTGTGGTCTTCTTTATGAGCAGCTGGTATTTTTCTTTCTGTATATTTTCTTTGTCCTCCTCGAACATAATTCAAATTTCATCTTTCTCCTTCTCATAGGTAGTTACGTAGGACTGCACAACTCGTAGTTGCTTGAATACCTCCTCCTTTTTTTGCTTCAAGGCTTCTATAGCCTGTTCCTTTTCTTCTTGGACTCACTGAAGTCGAGCCTCTGTTTCATCTACTAGTATTTGTAGTAGGGTAGCTCATCCCCCAATTCTTCAATCTTCGATGAAGAAGGCGCAGTAGGTACTGCACATCTCGAATGGATAGCTTGTTGTATCTCCTTCAGATTCTTCTCAATTCTTTCGTATAGCATCTCCTACTTTGCTCCATATCGCTGCAAGATATCCTCTGAAGCATCCTCCAGGGATGTGATGATTAGATAGACATCGCCCTCTGTGATCATGGCCTTCATATTGGGCTTACTGGCGCATCTCTTCTTTAATGTTGAGGGTTTTTGTAGAGAAACCTTCCTCTTCTTCAATGTTTCAGCCTCTGTAGGGGGATCCTTCAGCGGTGTAACTTCACCTTTTCCTTGATTTTCTCCTTCTTCCCCTCCTCCTTCTTGATTTACTTCATCTCCTCCTCCTCTTGCGGGTTACTCAAGCCCACTTTCCTCCGAGGCATTGTCCTCCTCATCAGTTTCTATGTTCTACACTTTCTCCTTTTTCTTCTTTTTCTTCGTGCTAGCCTGTCTGTCATGCTCGACCTTGGTGACCAAGGGAATTCCTATGATGTCAGGGTCAGAGAGTTGTGTATCTTCAACCAGTACAAGGAACTCCACTGGCCATTATTTGGTGATTTCCTCCATGTCTTCATCGGTCATCTTATAATAGGACTGTAACTCCTCCTTTCTCTCATCCCTGCACGCAGTGATATAAATAGAGTGTCGATATGTGCAGAACTTTTCTAGAGGTCTGTACTGGTGCAATGTGTTCAGTGTCATGTGTGGAAATGCCTCAATAGCATTCTTCAATTGATGGTAGTAGGCATGGAACACAACGTTCGACTGCCACTTCTTCGACATGTCATTTGTATACCACAAGATGGAGAACCTTGCAGCCAATGGCTCCGATGGCTCAAATTCTAGAAATGTCACTCCTTCCAACATAGACCAAGTGACAAATGTGATCAGTACAAGTAACCAACTGAAATGGAACTCATACCCCTGATCCTGTGCTTCACGAAAGTCTTTCTCGATCTTGTTGATGAGGTAACTCACCCAGTTCATTTGCATATCCTCCACGCACTTCCCAGCAAGGTCTACTACAAACCTATTGACTTTTGTTGGACGATTGTTTCTAATGAGCTTGCCAGCTATAAGTTGGCAAGCGAGGCACAATGTGCAATCCTATATAGAGGCTACCTTGTAGCCTTGCTTTCCTTTTCTACATCGCCATAATCCTCCTTTATGCATTGTGCTAGGGAGCGATCTGAAGTCTTCCTTGGGTAGAACTATTGAAGATCTGGTCCATGCATGCTCAGCCTTGTAATCAAGTGGATTAGTGCCAGATCCACAGTAGCGCGCCTGTCACGACACAAATACCCTCTGTTGGGGCTCAGAAATGTCCTATTCTCATCCACCTTGCCCTTCATCATTCTCCACATTTCATCACCCCATGAACCTGTCACGGTATCATTTCCATAAATATACTTGGGTTTCACCTTATTATTCTCCACTTTATTCATTTTAGTATTTAAAAGGAATTTGTGATTAAATGTTATAAAATTGACATGTTTTCATATATATCTCAAATATGTGTGAGCTTTGTAATGTGTAGGAATATGTGAAGGATTAATTCAAAAGGACTTCTCAAATACTTCCTCCACCATTTCAATATTTGAGGAGATAATTCAAGTCCATTCCAAGGAGAAGATTATGGAGATTTGGTTGGAATATCTTATCCAAGATATATGAGAGATATGTGTGAGGATTTGAAGGGATTATATTTTGTAATAATGGGAAAATAGTTGAGAGAATAGTGGATCTGTAATAATGAGATGGTTATCTTATCTTCAAGGATCTCATGTATAAAATAGAGTGCTATATCTTCATGAGGATTCAATTAGAGAATTAGGGTTCAAGTTAGATTATGTAATTAGAATCAGAGTAGTCATTAGGATTCAAAAGAGAAAGGGATTCCTAGCTTTGATTCATGGTTTTGGTTTTCATGCTTTCATTATTCTGTTATGAATATTGATTTGATTATTGAATATAAGATTGCTTCATTGGTGGGAACTCACATATGTTGTTGTGTCATTCAACTCTTCACTTGTTGTATCTGCTTTTCCTTCATGTAGTTCTCCATTTCTAGATTAATTCCATTTAGGCAATTTCCCATTCCTAGATTAATGATTCTATTTCAGTCGTGTGTTAGATTAATGATTCTATTTCAGTCATGTGTTAGATTAATGATTCAATTTCCTTCATAGATTAAACATTAGATTAGATTAGTCCTGATTCAATCTTGCATATACTTTGCTTGTGCTTCGTCAGTTTACGTACCCCGGGTTGACAAATTAGATAGTTGGGAAAGTACTACAACTCAATTAATACAACATTAGTTCGACAAGACCGACGAGATCTACTTCGCGTTAGCCACATCATCGCAATTCTTTCTTCACTTCTCAGTTGTGGTTCGGCTAGAATGATGTCTAGGCAAAGGGGATGCTTGGAGTCCCTCAGTCGAAAATGCCTGTATTCCTACATAAAATTGTCTATCATCCATTATCTTTGTAAGGATCTCCCCAACAGATATCTCTAACGTGCTAGGTTCACCCAACATTCACACTTGTAGACAAATAGATCGAGTACGTGAATGAATAAGCGAGGTAATCCAATAGATGGTGAGGTCTAGAAATCACAACACGATATACAATCGATTCTATGGTAGCTTGGATAATCACGAGTGGCAAAAAGTGGTCCCAGTGCAGTGTTCGATGGGTTAAATAAGAAAGCACCGTAACAGATTCCTCCAATGGACATGAATGCATCCATCAATGCGAATTTGTTCGTTATAGCATGGTATCAATGGTCCATTTGCTCATTACTGTGTTTTCTAGCAGTCCTAGGGTGTCATTCTAACGGTCAAGGTGACTCCAATGGTCATATAGCTTCATCATGGCAAAGTCCCATTCTGTGTGGTTCTGCTATTCCAACGAGGTTCAAGTTCTGCAGATCTGTCTCCTGCAAAGTCTTCCTTCTGTTCTGTGTAGATTCCTTTAATTTTTTGAACTTGGATTTCTTCTTACTGAGCTTCCTTGCCTTCTTTCCTGTGATCTGAGTCTCTGGATTCCTCTCTCCATTCTTATTCTTATCTTCTCTTAGTGTAGTAGCTTCGCACTACTGATATGCTCTTACAAATTATGACGTTAATGTCCCTTCTCTTACTATTTCCGGGGTGGCTATACTTCTTTCTTTCATGGACAAGTTCTACAAGCCTTCCTATGTTCTTTCAACTTCAACAACTAATTCTCTTGCCCTCTCTTACTTCGACTTATCCTCTTTTTCTTCTATTAGTTGCTCTATTTTTTTGTCTATGAGGTCCCTTAGTTCTTTCTTTTTCTGTTTTGTATCTTCCTCCTCTTCTTTCCTTCTGATATGATCCTTCTCAATTCGATTCTTTCCTAATAAAAGTGGAAAACGAGCATTGTTCTCAACAAATTTAATGACTTTGAATTCTTCTTCAGTCAATGTTTCATCAACAATCATAGGTATATTAGTAATTCTTCCACAAGGGTTATCATCTTTCCTTTAAACAAGCCTATCCTTCCCAATGAAGGTACCATATCAGGCTTTCCCAAAATTTCCCAAGTGCTTTTTGGCATACTATTCATGTGTTTTTCTTCATCCAAGATACAATCTATGTCAAAGTCTTCTATTCTTGTAACTATGCACTCTTTTTGTTTCAGGATCTCTGGTAAACTGTTGTCTCTGTGATCATCAATTACTTCTTTTACCTGTACTAACATAGTCTCTGACTCTTTCTCTTTATGATTCTCTAACATATCCTTAGTCTTTTGGCCTGCTTTATGATTTTCTTGTCTCATGTTCATCTTTTCAACTTTATCAATCATTCTTGGACAATCCTCAACCTCATGACCCATAACTTTACAATAAAGACAAATAGGACCTGTACCAAGGCATTCCTTAGAAAGATGTCCAGGTCTTCTGCAATTATAACACAATTTCAATCCTCTCTTTCTTTTAAACGATCACCAGCCTATTATTGTATTATGCACTGGGATCACAGTGTTCGATCTGCAATTTGCAAAAATTCTTTCTAGGTTCCTGCATCCACTTATTAGTTCAAAAATTCTTTCTATGCATAGAAATAACATATATTTCTCTATTCAGATCAATTCTTTCTTTTAACTGTGACATAGCTTTCTGACTAGGACAAAATCTATCAAACATACCTAGATTCATGTTTTCGAAGAAACAATTTCCACTTATCTTACCCTTACCAGATCACAAATCTTTAAGATCTCACCTCTTTTCTTCAAATCGGGTTTCTTTCTTAGCAATGAGCTTCACAACTTAAGTAGAATACTACACACTAGAGCAATAGATATACACATAGATCTTTCTCTTTTCTTCAGTTCCCAGCAATCACAGATTCAGGTCCCAAAAACAGAACAATTTGTTGGCACAGGGGAAGACCCAAGGTTCAATGCTTCAACATCGCACCAACAAAACCCTAACTACCGACCCTTTTGGCAACACCTGCGAAGAAGATGAAGTGTTACCCGAGATTGAGACAGGGGGGGTTGCAGGAATCAGGTGTCTACAACCAAGCCATGACACAGATATGTGATTACAACACTTAGCAGAGCACTTAGACAATAATAGGTATTAGTTCATGAGTCTCATTAATCACATCACAGACTAAACCCTTATTACAGATCAACATAGTAATAATAAAGATCAAGCACTTTCAATCACTTAGCACATAGATTTAGCTCAAATCTAGCATTCATTCATCTTTAATACCATTAAGCACTAAGAAACAACATCAGATGCATTCACCATACATTATAACAACAACACTAAGCAGATAAACAACATAATTCGCATCGCACAAAGCACATCAAGACACATGATATATGTGGTTGACCCTAGTGTGGGGCTACGTCCACCAACTTCTTCTTCTTCTTTATTAGTCTTCAATCTTCTTACATTCATCTGCTCTTATGCACAAGTCCATAGAGCCAACTTCACAGAGGATAGGATATCTATGTGCTGTGCACCAGATCCTCCTTCCCAAAACCAGGTCAAGGCACGAAGCCAACTCTACACATTCAGTTTGCACAAAGCAAGTTACAACCTCTTGCACTAAGCTAACATTAACACTTACAACATATTGTGCACATAGCCAGCCAGCCAGGCTTCTTACATCACTTAGCTACTTATTTATAGATTTACAAACATTACTAATCATGGGTAAACCCATGGGCCAACATCCCGTAACCCATTACATACACACTAGTAAACCCTTTGTTGGGTCCAAAAGCCCGCAAAATAAGTGAGATCCTATGATCTCAGCTCTGCCTGGGCGGTCCATCTTCCACCAGCCTGTCGAAGTCCAAAAAGTGATCAAGCACAACCAATGTTTTCTCAAAACTTGGTCAAGGGTCAATAAGGATCGTGGAGAACTAAAATAAGACAAATGAGGAAATAAAACACATAAGATACACAATACAATAGAGACATAGATATATGTCGTTCACCCAGTGTGGGCTACGTCCACTAGAGAAATTGTTAGGTCCTTCCTTTATTATTATCCAACAAATGAAGGGATACAACCTACAACACACCCGATGTAACTTCGTCTTCTTTCTCTCACAGTCTTCTATCTTAGAAGACAATATTCACAATGATACATAGTCACAATACAATTCCCTCATAAAATAGGGTTTCCTTCTAGGGAAAAAAAACCTAGGAAAACTTCTACCGTGAGATATGAAACTGTTATCAGGATAATTGTTAAGTGCAGACACAAATCAATCCCCCTAGATTCACTACGAAACTAGAACAAAACAAGACAATACACTACTCTTTCCTTAGATTTCAATTATCAAATGAGAAATGGATCTAGACATACCTTTTAAATATCGAAGATCTGACTTCGCCAATGCAATCCAAGATCCATCGCGAGGCTTATGGAGAAATATATGAAAATAAACACAAGCCAACGAAGACAAGAATAACAAAGTCTATTTTATATGAAACTATGTACGTGATCAAGGAATCATACAATATGAACAAATAACATTCATATAGGAAAGAAAAGCATATCTGTATTAAAGAATGTGGAAGAAAGATACAACCAGATGCCTTGATGTTGCCAGGTTCCTTCCAATAGTTACTTGCTTCCCAAACACTTCTAATTCACGGATTCTAAGACTGTATATATGATATCTACTCACAATCTATCTTGACAAAGCAAAGCTCAAATCCACTCTAACCAAGCTAACAATTTCAATCCAAAAAAACTAACTTTCTCCATGAGAGCTCCTCTTATTTTATAAGTTAAAGAGGATAAGGTGAGGAGGTTAGGATGATCCCATTAAATAATGAAAGTGAGTAAGATCCAAATCATTTGGAGGCCACCTCACCATGGAATCTTCTCCTTTTTGTTTTCCTTAGTAAAAACGAGCATCTTCTTGTTAAGTGCAGACACAAATCAATCCATGTACAGGAATTTCCGCACCCTAGCTATAGTGCAGCCTATGAAAACTCCACAGCCTAGATTTAGTATAGCCTACATAAATCAAGCATATCCTCACCCTGTGTATAGAGCAGCCTATGAAATCCTTTTTAATAGGGTTTTTACTAAGGAAAATACAACTTCTTCTCTCAGTAAAATTTCTTCTCCCTTATTTCTTCAGGAATTCAAGCCACTGACCCCTTTGAAGGCAACAGATAGGTTTACATCATTAACGGTGATAAGGGTGATGAAAATAATATGTAACAGAGAGCCCTCCAAAGTATGAAGTTAGAACAAAGTGATAGCTGAAATACTTTGTCGAGTGTGTGTAGGGAACAAGGAACAGTACAATAATATATCATCATTGAGGTAGGCATTCCCATACTCAGAATACAAATGACTCAAAGCATAAATGTCGACATGCGAAGATCCATGCCAAGTAAGACAGGTCATGGCCACCAAACATACACTGTGGATCCATGCCGATATGAATCAAATCTGAGCATAGCCACCAAAAATACATTGTGGATCTATGTGTTAAAGACTCAAATTTGAACATAGCCACGAGACATACAATGTGGATCTATGTAACAGTACAAACTGAATATACTCCAACGCAACCTGAATCTGTTAGAAAAGATTCAGGGTCTTCATCTCCACCACTCTATAGTACGAATCTAGCCATGTGATTATAGGTGCTGAAGTCAAACATGGTAGAAACCACTTGATTACCGATCATTAATCAATACCATTAACAAGTGCGAAGGACATCACCATTAATGTCAATGACTCCTAAGGTACACTAGTACAATCCAATGAATGTGAATCAATGAGTTGAAGTCGAACACTCAACAGAATCTCTCGATCATGGGTCGATAATGAAAACCCATTGTCAAGAGCGAGGAAACCTACGATTTAGGAATGCAAGTTCCAAGGTACCAATTAGTTTCTAAGTATAACACCTGGATAATGAGTTGAAGTCGATAGGAAAAGACTCATCACAGGAGGGCCCTAATGTATCCCCCATCAATGACACGAAACGGGTAACAAGATGTGAAGTAGATCAGAGTAACAAGTGATTTAGGACTGACTTGGGGATGGACGAGGCAATAGAAGGCTTAAGGACTACAGAAATGGATGACAAAATAAAAGGATTTCTGGGTTGAACTTCTCTTCGAACATATTGATGACACGACAACTATCTTGGAAATACTGACTCAACAACATGGATCATGGACCAAAGGATAGTATTATAAAGGATTATTATCAAGAGACAAATGGATTTTCCAACCTAGACACAAAGAGATTGAAGGGGTGTCATGCTCAAAAGTGACTCTTCCATGGAATACGGGTTTAGATACATTTCTTTCCCAATTTCCCCCCCGCCATTTCTGGCGAGTACCTCTTTATTTTTACACAAGCTTGAGGAGGATAACATATGCTTGAACTGTAATCTCATCCTTCTGATGAGTCCCTTGGAGTATGTTTAATGAACCCTAAGAAGGAGTGGTTCAGTCCCATATGGGTCTTTCAATGTTTGTTTAACGAGTCCAAAGAGAGAAAAACTCGGGGGTTTTCATGTTTAGAGAGTCTGAAAAACACTTAAAGAGAACTCTCTCAGTTTTTTTTTCATAAATTAGTTTGATGAGACAAAAAAAGTGATAACCTACCACCCATCAAATGCGCTTTCTAATACTTTAACGAGTGTGAAAAGAACAAGATTTCTCACCAATCTTTTCATATTTAGGGAGTCTGAAAAGAGATTAAAGGGAACTCCAGGGGGTTCCTTTTTTGTATAACCCTTACAAGCCCGAAAAAGTGATAAAATTTTGCTCAATTACATTCTCATTAATTTACGAGCATGAGAAATAACAAATACTAAGCTCGGTAACTTATTCTCATGTATTTATGAGCATGAGAAAGAACAAAGACTAAGCTCAGGATTGTTTTCATTTTTATGCAAGCTTTAAAACAAAACAAAACTATGATTGGGATAGATTTTATTTTTACACAAGCTTAAAACTAAACAAAATTATGCCTAGACCTGGTTTCATTTTTACACAAGATTGAACTAGAGGAAACTATTCTTGAGGTAGGTGGTTTCATTTTTACACAATCTTGAACCAGAGAAAACTATGCTTGTGACTTCCCAACGCATGGTTGGTACTTAGCCCCCAACTTAAGAAGCTAGCGGTTTAACTTCAGCATGAAGTCTAGAGGCTGAAAGCATTGCCCCCCAAGCTTCGATTCATCCAAAGTCATAGGAGGATGAAAAGAAGCTTCAAATACTATACGTAACAAAGTACTTGACACAATTGAAGAGGTGGAAAAATCTATTTTATTTTTTAACGAGCTTGACATAGGAACAAGAACTATTCTCGAGAATATAGGTTTAATCCCTAGACCTTTGTTTCATTTTTAACGAGCTTGATACAGAAACAAGAACTATGCTTGTAACCTCTAGTTCAATTTTTAACGAGGTTTCTACAGAGATGCAAAACTATCCTCATAGCTGGTTTCATTTTTTAATGAGATTGAAAGCAGAAAATCATGCTCAACAGACTCTCCTTGATCATGGCTTCCAATAGGACAACGCTCTAGAAGGACACCATGTCAAGGGAAAACAATTGGTCATGGCCTCCAATAGATCTTCACTGGATGGAAGAAACACACTCTGAAAGGAACTCATATCGAGGGTCGCGATAGGGGTAAGGAGGTCAATCTCTAATAGCCCTACCGAAGAGATCACCATTTCAACTACCGGATCTAAGTCATAAATGATTGAGATTATAATGAGAGGCTCATCGTAATCAGTAGTTGAAGACATGGGAGACAACGCCACATAGTTGACATGTGGTTGGGGTGATACCATCTTCATATAAGAACCATTCAGGGAGGTAATCCGGCCAGGACCGATGAATGAAAGTTGATCAATAGTCACAATTCTTCCATCGTGACAGAAAGATATCACATGAAAAAGAGTGGACACAATAGCTTTCATGGCATAGACATAATCCCTCCCAAGGAGTAAAGCTAAATCCAAGGGGTATTGGACTACCATGACATCAATAAAGACAGTGTTCCCTCCCAAAGTTACAGGAAATAGAGGAAGGGTCCCTAAAGGTTGACTGGTTCTTTTGTTAAAAATTTTGTGTAACCGATGCAAGATGAGGGCAACCCAAATCTTTCCAAGCAATAGAGGACAAAATACTAATGGATGCACCTTCATCTATTAGCATCCGAGGAACGTCCCGACCACAAACCTATATTGTAATCTGGAAAGGAATGTGAGAGGGAAGACGAGGTCTATTTAGCACACCCCAATCAAAAAGGATGGCCTCATTACTTGGAGGAGGGTCCATGAGAGAAGGAGGAATTCCCCCTAGCATGGTAGAGTCTGTATCTATGAGAAAAACATGGGCAGTATCGGGTTTACTCTCTAGTGAGAGAGTAGGGTCAACTGATGATGACATCAAATCGACCACTTGGGCTTCATTCTCCGAGGGGAGAATGGGGTCGACAGGTGGAAATAGATCGACCGCATGGGCTTCACTCTCTGGTGGGACAGTGGGATTGACCGAGGATGGGATCAAATCAACCACTTGGGTTTCACTCTCTAGCATGAGAGTGTGATTGACCGAGGATGGGATCAGATCAACCACTTTGTCAACTGGTTCAACTAAGGACGTGACTAGATTGATGACGTGATCAACCGGATTGACCGACAAAGGGACCAGATTAATCATTCCATCAACTACAGAGGGGTTGAGAGAAATCTTATGGTAAGAAGCTAGAAGTTGAGGTTGTGAAATAGTCATGTCTTCTAGTAATTTTGAGGCTTTGTCCATACGAGGGAAAGGGTGAATTTGATGACTCCCTCTACATATAATACACGGGAACTTGACTCTACTTTTCCTCTTCCCAACGATATCCTGACTAGTTGACGGAAGGTCATCAGAATGTTGTTCAGAGGCTAACGACATGGGTTGGTGAGGGTGCGTATACCATGCTTCTACAACCTTGGATAGACCAGGGAAATCTTTAAGAAGATGGCTACCCTTACAAATCCTGCAAGGGTACTTGGGCTTACGAGGTCTTTGGGTGATCTTGGCATCATCAACACTCCTAGCATGATTAACAGTAATTGGTTTCTTTCCAACATGTCCGGTAGTGGTTGGAAATTTGGACCCTTGTTTATTTTTCTTCTTCTTATTCCTCCATTTATTCTTCTTCTTATCCACCGAGTTACTAGATTTAGATCTTTCACTCGACGAAGAAGATGAAATGGAAGAAGACGTTGCAAGTGAAGAGGGCATAGAATATCTTACTAGTGAATATGGTGAAGGATCAACATGAGGTTGATGTTCTTGGGTGGAAGTGCTTACAACAGAAGCACTAGTTGCATTCAAGATTACCTGAGTGGAAAACAACCATACCGGTAATCCAATTGTGAGACCTGGAAGGCTCAAAGTAGCGACGTGAGGAGGAACAATGTTTTTGTAAGAAAGAAAAACAAAAGGTTCCCCTGGCAAAGGGGTTCCCTCATTGGTCATTTTTGGAAGTGACGCCAGTAAAAACAAATCCAACCTAGAGTCTGCTAGGGAAAATAAACAACACACGTAAAAAATCTAGGAAGCAAACAAGCAAACAAAACCTTCTTACAATGAACACACTAGTTTGTGATGAAATCCAACGTCGCGAGAACAATATAAGAAGGGGTTGAGATAGAGAAGGTGGAAAAGTTACATTGACGACCTGCTCAATGGAGTTACACCCTAGAGCAAGCTCCCACACATAATCGTGGGTATACCCTCCAAGGAGCCCAAGTGAGTTTGGCCAACGTCAATTGTAGGTACCGTGAAGACTTTCCCCTCCACAGTTACCTTGTGTAAAGACCCTAAAGAGATAGGATACTAAGGTTACCAACTACAACAGTGATGCCTAGGGAAATAGTCGATAGTCTGATCCACGCACAAGGGCAAGGTATCTAGCCCGAAATCAACTTGAAAGGATTCCACTCATCATTTTGGGTATACTTTCAAGAGACCCCCATAATATGCGCAATCTCTACACCAAGACCAACAAAGTAGGGTGAGTAACTCTACCAGTCTTAATGTGACCTCGTGATTGACCCTTGTGTTAGAAGGGCTTCCTAGGACAAAATGTAGCAAGTGGGTTTTATCGCTCCCTAACTCAAGATTCTATGTTTGTTTGCATCTTTGGAAAGTTATCTTTCACACCCATTCCAAATCCCTACAACTAATCTAATGTAGGTTTGCTACCAGAAAATATAAAAATGCCTAATCAATTTTTATAAGCGCTTTATTTTAAGGTTGTTGTTACTCAAGAGGAAAATGGCGTGGACTAAATGATGTTTTGACCGACTCTAAACAATGCAAATAAATGAGAATGAAAATATTTTACTTCGATGAAAGCTATATTACGAGAAGGAGAAAGCGTTTATCATTCCCAGATGCACAATGTCCCAAAATTTAATTAAACTCATCAATATCAAGAATTTCAAGAAATGAGCCAAAGAGATTGTACACCAATACACGATTCTTGGCCCCCCCTCTAATATAAAGCAAGGAATTAAATGCAATTTCACTACTTCAAATGCAAGGATTCCCCCAATCTAATATAAAGAAAGGAATTAAAACTCTTTTTTTTTAAAGATAGCTAAAAGCACTAGTGAATCTCTATAAAACAAAGCAATCCAAACAATTTTTCTCTTTTATCATGAACTATTAAATAAAAGAAGAAGAATTTCTTTCACCAAATGATTCTAGAGAAAAAATAATGCTTTGTAACTGAAAGACACTCAAATCAAGAGGTCAAATATTTCAAAAGAAAACAAGATAAAACAAAGAAAATATGGCTAAAAGCACATTCTAAGTTGTCAAGCAGACTGTAAAAAGACAAAAAAATTCACCCCAGAACCTATATCACAGATCTGGGTAAGAAAAAACAACAAAAATCAAAATTTTCACAATTGTCATAGGATATAAACGAACACAGTGCATCGATCCCTGATCGTCGGAGTCCAGAGAACTAATGCAGTGCGGAAATTTGAGGTTTTCGCAGGCTAGATATGGGGCAAGATGCAGAAATTTCGCACTGGTCTAAATAGGCAGGGTGCGACGATCCTATATCGCTGCACTGTCCCTCAAAGTACGGTGTGACGATCAAAGGAAGATGGAAAAATAAAAAATAAGAAGGTTTTTCCAGTGAAGATTAATAGTCAGAGAGTCAAGATGGATCTCCTAGCGACTCAGAAAACAAAACCCAAGCAATCAAAGAAAGAAATCAAGACAAACTAGGAAAACAATCTGATCCCCAGTGGAGTCACCAATTTTGTTATCGGGCTAATTGTTAAGTGCGGACACAAATCAACCCCCCTAGATTCACTACGAAACTAGAACAAAACAAGACAGTACACTACTCTTTCCTTAGATTTCAATTATCAAATGAGAAATGGATCTAGAACATACCTTTTAAATATAGAAGATCCGACTTCGCCAATGTAATCCAAGCTCCGTCATGAGGCTTATGGAGAAATATCTACAAATAAACACAATCCAACAAAGACAAGAATAACAGAGTCTATTTGATATGAAATTATGTACGTGATCAAGGAATCATATAATATGAACAAATAACATTCATATAGGAAAGAAAAACATATCTATATTAAAGAATGTGGAAGAAAGATACAACCAGATGCCTTAATGTCGTCAGGTTCCTTCCAACAGTTCCTTTCTTCCCACACACTTCTAATTCATGGATTTTGAGAGTGTAGATCTGATAGCTACTCACAATCTATCTTAACAAAGAAAATCTCAAAGCCACTCTAACCAAGCTAACAATTTCAATCCAAAACAACTAACTTTCTCCATGAGAGCTCCTCTCATATTATAAGTTAAAGAGGATAAGGTGATGAGGTTAGGATGATCCCACTAAATATTGAAAGCGAGTAAGATCCAAACCGTTCGGAGGCCATCTCACCATGGAATATTCTCCTTCTAGAAGCATTGAGACGATGCCCGTTTTTTCCATGTACAGGAATTTCTGCACCCTAGCTATAGTGTATATTGAGGAAACTCCATAGCCTAGCTTTAGTACAGCCTGCGGAAATCAAGCATTTCTGCACCCTGTGTATAGAGCAGCCTGCGGAAATCCTCTTTAATAGGGTTTTTACAAAGGAAAATACAACTTCTTCTCTCAGTAAAAGTTCTTCTCCCTTCTTTATTCAGGAATTCAGGCCATGGACCCCTCTGAAGGCAATAGATAGGTTTACATCATTAACAGTCATAAGGGTGACGAAAATAATGTGTAACAAAAACCTTATAATGAACGGTCCAAATTTACTATGAAATTACAATATACATTTACAAGGCAATTTTTCCTTCGAAGGCTTCGCCCCCGAACCGCCAATTGCCCCCGAACCCCCCAGTCGGGGGGATAATCACCCTGACCCCATAGGGGGGGGAATCCTCCCCTACAACCACCCCACATGGAGGGGTGTACAGTCATCATGGGTTATAAACATGAATAAAAACAAAGTCATATGAAACAGGAATATAATAAGGCTCTTGTTGGCATGTTTACAGGCAGAGTGTGCTTGTCATTGATGGCAAGAACAACACCAATGATGGCAGGTTTACAAATAGAGTGTACATGGCAAGAACAATAACTAGTAGCGAAGACACAGAAGAACAAGGTCGAGAAGATGAGAAGGAATAGTGCAGAGATGCACGCAGAGCGCAAGAGGGCGCCAGGGCCGAGGTGACTTCCATTACCAAAGCTCATGAGAGATAGCATTCCCAGAAACACATACGTGATCCCATACATTGAGGCTCGCAAAAGGATCAAATTTTATGGCCTTTGACACTTAGATATTTGAGAATGATAAAGCTCACGAGGAAGAGTGACAGTGGTCATTGGTTCACCAATCCAGAATACCCGATGTCTGTTAGATCAGAGACCAGACAGGAGGAGGCGCAGAGGAGGAGATTATACCTCATCCATCGGATCAAAGTGAGAAGGACTAGAAACTATTGGATCCAGCATAACTGTGAAGAGGATAATGGGCAAGAGCCATCCTCCAACTCCATGAAATACGAAGTCGCAAAATGATCTAGGTTGTTGGATCCATAGGACACGTGGCGAGAGATCAACATTCCATTGACTCCTGAGTTGAAGAAGTCAAAGGCGAGAGTTGTAGGAACTCGTGATATGCGAAGTCGTGAAATGATTTGGGTTGTCAGATCACCGAGAAATCTCGACTGTTGATCTAATATGAAGAATTTCGGAGTTTCGCGAGTTGATAAATTCGAGGAAACTCACAACAGGAAATCACGAAATGCGAAATCGTGATTTGATCACAGCCGTCGATCAAAGGGAAAGATATGGACCTTTGATCTAATATGAAGTCATTTCATAGTTTTTCATATCGAGAGTTTGAAGGCAACTCACAACAGGAGTTCGTGATATGAAAAATCGTGAAGCACCCTCATGCTTGGCCCATGGTCATAGCTAGTGGTCACATCAGCAGGAGAGAAGGGAAGGAGCTAGCGGTACTACGCTCCATTTCGAAGTTTCACGAGTCGGGAAAACCAAGGTGACTCACAGTTGAGCACCGAAAATGTGAAATCATGAAATGACTATTGGTTAGGCATACGGTCACCGCCGATGGTCATGTGAAAGGAAGGGGATTAACCAGAAAAGATAAACGCCCACTGTGTAGTTTTCTCAAGAAAGGAAAAATCACTAAAGGGATGAGCGCATGAAGGTTCTCTCAGTAACTGCTAGAGACGAATTGATTGTAACTGCAGAAATCCACTAATGGTTTCAGCCAAAGAATTCGAAGAGGCTGCAAGGTGATTGTCAGAGAAGATAAAGAGTATCAAGGTATCTGTCAGTGGAATGAAGACTCATCATAGAGACAATTGACAGATGGAAAAGGGTTGAAGACAATAGCTACCAAAGAATCCAAAGAGTCTATGCATAATGACCATGGATGAAGAACATACCAAGTGTAATTGCCAAAAGGGATGAAGAGTTAGGTATATGATCTGGTAGAGGACTGGGCATGATAGATATACGTAGAATAGATAAGAGGAGGTTTCTTCTATAGAGAGTTATTCATCCGAGTAAAAGTAGGTCGTGTACACCTGTTGAATTGTACAGAAGAAGCGTAGCACATAGAACAAAAATATGTATATCTGAGAGAGGAAGAAAAAGTCGAGGTGCGCATGCAGAGAGAGAGAAGAAGAAAAAAAATCTTATGAAAATTCTAGGAGGAGGACACTGATGAAGGTAGAGTAGAGTAGTGTATCAGAACAGTGATGAGACTAGTAAGCCATTGATGAATATTGTATCACTGTAATAGATTCAAGCAAGCAAATATTTATATTTGAGGGTGGTAGGGAGGTGCTAGGGAGGACTGTTGTCCTCAAAGGTTCATGTGGGTGCTTGAACACATGGATTTGTAGCCTCCATCTAGTTGCAACCAGAAAAACCAGGGTGGTAGGGAGGTCCTAGGGAGGACTGTTGTCCTCAGAGGTTCAAGTGGGTGCTTGAGCATAGGGAGTTGTAGCTTCCATCTGGTTGCATCCAGTAAAACCAGGGTGGTAGGGTGGTGCAAGGGAGAATTATTGTTCTTTTTTATATAGGTTGGTGCCTATGTGACTAGAAATTGGTGCTTCCATCCAGTTGGTGTTGGAACACTTAGGAAGTTGGTGCTTCCTTCTAGTGGGTGCTAGAGAATCCAGAGAGTTGGTGCTCTCAAAAAGTTGTATCTTGCAAAAGAAATGTGGTAGCATCACAATGAGTTGGTGCTCATAAGAATGATAATGTAAAGAAAATAAGATTACTTATCATATCAAGAAGAAAAGGTTTTTCCCTTATGGGTTTCCTCAAGAAATATATTTCTCTATGTATTTCATGTGTGTGATTGATGTTTAATATTCTATTGTTTACTCGCCTACATCATTGTGATCATCATTGAGCATTCTGTGAAGAGTTTAAATGGGTGTAATTGTTTAAGCACAGTAAGAACTAATTCAACCCCCCCCCCTCTCAGTTGTCCAACAATTGGTATCAGATCTAGGTTCCTTTTATCTAAAGGTAGATCAGGAAGCTTAAACATGTCAAGCCATGAAGGAACTTCAACCAATAAGGCCCCCATGTTCAATGGAACAAACTTTGCCTTCTGGAAAGTTAGGATGAGAACCTACATAATGGCATTAGGTGCAGATGTCTAGGATGTGGTAGAGACTGTTTATGTAAAGCCAATTGTACTAGCTAATAAGGATGACAAGCTAGAATTCAGCTTCAACGCTAAGGCTATGAATGTTATTCTGAGTGGGCTTACAGAAGCAGAATTTGTAAAGGTCATGCATTTAGAAACTGCCAAAGACATGTGGGACAAACTCATTAGTAGTTATGAAGGTAATGAGAAGGTAAAAGATGCCAATCTTCAAACCTATAAAGTATAGTTTGAACAACTACAAATGAAAGAAGATGAAACTATTGGGAAGTAGTTTTTGAGAGTTGAAGAACTAGTAAATGTAATGAAAGCACTTGGTGAAAAAATTGAGGAACCCACTTTAGTTTAGAAAGTTTTGAGATCTCTGCCAGATAGGTTCAACCCAAAGGTCTCAGTTATAGAAGAACTAAACGATTTAAAATATTTGGCTTTTGATAAACTTCTAGGAAATTTGACTGCATATGAAATGTGGATAGTTAAAGATAAACCCACCTCTAGAGAAGCATCTTTTAAAGCAGACAAGAATGAGGATTCTGAGCCTGATGAAATTGAAGAAAAATTTGTGAGAAGACTAAAGAAAGGATCAGGCAAGTATCAAGGCAAGTTGCCCTTCAAATGTTTTAACTGTGGAAATATAGGTCACTTTTCATCTAAGTGTCCACACAAGAAGAAGGACCGTAACTCTGAGGGTGAAGAGAAGTATAAATCTAAGATATTTGATAAAAAGAAAAGTTTATGTGTAAACAATGATGATTCTTTAGGAGACACAAATAGTGATTCTGATGGTGAAGATAAGGTTAATAAAAACACAGGAAGTGATGTTAATAATGAAGAAGCGGTGGTTGATATGGAAAGTGAACTAATCAGTGCCTTAGAAGAGATTGATAGACTCAAACTCGAGAAGAGGAAACAAAAATAGTTGTTGATGCAGTTTGAAAAGAATGATAAAAAACCTGATGAAGACTTCGCCTTGATAAAGGTGGAGTTAGAAGAGGCAAAGAAAATAGAATGCATTCTGAGACAACAATTATCAAAGAAGAAGGAAAGATGTGAAGCCTTGGAAAAAGAGGTAGTAAAAACTAGGAAAGAGATGGAGAAGTTCAAAGAATTGTATCTCCAAAATCTTCCAAGCATTAAATCCTCAGAAGGATTAACCACCATTCTGAATCAGCAAAGGAATCCAAATTTGAAAATTGGTTTGGGTTATGAAGAAGGATCAAGTTGTAGTCAACCAAGCAATAAAGAATCCATCAAGTTTGTCAAGTCTACATTCATTGACAACAACAAATATGGAGAAGCAGAGGAATATAATCATCCACCAAGGAAGAGTGAAAGAAAAAGTGCCAGAACTGAATTTGTAGAACAAAGAAATCAACCTGCTCAAAGAAGACAACCATTTTCCAGGTAGAAATGATTTTTCTATGGATATTGTTTTTTTTGTTCTAACTTTGGTCACAAAGCTGTAAACTGTTCTTTAAGATTTAGATATGAGCAATCAAAACACTCAAGGAATAGATATCTTCTGCAACAAAGAATGAGACAACCAAGTAACAAACAATCACAGACTGCAAGCCATGTGATGGCTAGGAAAAGGACACAAGTTAAGAATAACAACCATTATGATACCTTATTCAATGAACCAGAATGTTACACCTACCATAATTATGGACATAAAGCTGCAGACTGTCGCTTACAGAACTATGAATTAGATCTGAATCCCTCTACTAAAAACATCAACGTTTGGAAGAAGAAATAAAATGACAAGTGTGTATTAGTGTTGTCATCTCAAAGACAAAAGAACCCCTGGTATACTGACAGTGGATGCTCCAAACATATGACAGGAGAGAAAAGTAAGTTTTTGTCTCTAAGTGAAAGCAAATCAGGAAGTGTAACCTTTGGAAATGATGCTCCTAGTAAAATCAAGGGTAAAGGGATGGTGAGTTTAAGTAATGGAAAAGGAAAATCCCAGGATGTTTTTCTTGTAGATGGGCTGAAACATAATTTGCTCAGTGTAAGTCAAATGTGTGACAGAGGATGTGAAGTGGTGTTCACTTCCAAGGATTGCAAGATAAATTTTGTAAACTCAGGACAAGTGGTGGATAAAGGCATAAGGACAGATAATAATGTATATGTGCTAAAAGAAGATAGAGAAGAGTGCCATCTAAGAAAACATGATGAAATTTGGTTATGGAATAGGAGACTTGGAAATCTAAACTTTGACCACTTAATCAAGATCAAAAATCTTGAGGTAGTAAAAGATCCTCCAAGAATATCAAATCCACAAGACTTTGTGTGTAAGCCCTACCAAGTAGGAAAGATAACCAGGACTCAGTTTAAATCCAAGAGCTCTTCTTCAACATAGAAACCACTCCAATTAATTCATATGGATTTATGTGGACCATCAAGACAGGAAGGCATAGGGAAGGAAAACTACTTTATGTTGATCATTGATGATTACTCTAGACTTACTTGGGTTGCTTTTCTCAAAGAAAAAGATGAAGCATTTGAAAAATTTAAAATATTTAAGGATTTAAATTATAACCAAACAAGTAAGAGGTTAAAGGCAGTGAGATCAGAAAGAGGAGGAGAATTTATGTCAAGTGATTTTAAGGAATTTTGTGATAAAAATGGGATCAAGAGAGAATACACAAGCCCAGGAACTCCACAGCAAAATGGAGTAGTTGAGAGGCAAAACAGAACCGTGCAGCAAATGGCCAGGTCAATAATGAATGAGAAGAACATTGGTCAAACCTATTGGGTAGAAGAAATACACATAGCATTCCATGTTCTTAACAAATCCCACCTCAGACCACACAGTGAAAAGACACCTTATGAACTATGGTATGGAAGACCTGCTTCAATCAAACACTTCAAAGTCTTTGGGAGTATGTGCTACATAAAAAATAATAATGAGAACCTTGGCAAGTATGATGACAGGAATGATGAAGGCATCTTCTTAGGGTATGCTACAAATAGTAAAGGATACAGATGCTATAATAAGAGGCTGCATAAATTGGTTGACTACATTGACATAAAAGTTGATGAAGGAATCCCAGTAAGAGAAGTGAACTATAATGAATCAACAACAGGGGATATAGATGAAGTTGAAGATGAACAGGTCCAAGAATTGGAACAAGAAGACTCTGAGTCAAATGAAGGTGCAAATACTCATGCAAACTTAAATCAGTGGATAGCATCAAATTCTTCCTCCAGAATTACTCAAAAGAATCATCCTGCAAGTCAGATAATTGGTGAAAAAGACAAAGGCATACAAACTAGGAGAAGGATAATCAAAAACAATTGAGAAATCACATATAGCCTTTGTATCCATGGTGGAACCCAAGAACTTCAATGAGGCCAGTAAAGACATAAATTGGTTAAAATCAATGAATGAGGAACTGGACCAGATTGAAAAGAATGACACTTGGGAACTTGTTCCTAGGGCAACAGATAAAAATGTAATAGGATCAAAATGGGTCTACAAAAATAAGATGAATGAGAAAGGAAATATTGTAATAAATAAGTCTAGATTGGTCTGCAAAGGATATGCTCAAATAGAAGGACTAGACTTTGATGAAACATTTGCGCAAGTAGTAAGATTAGAAGCTATTAGAATGTTTCTTGCCTATGCTTGTCATAGACAATTTAAAGTTTATCAAATGGATGTCAAGTCAGCTTTTCTAAATGGATATCTAAAATAAGAAGTCTATATGGAACAACCAGAGGGTTTCCAACTGTCAGACAACCCTAACTTTGTCTGCAAGCTGAAGAAAGCCTTATATGGGTTGAAACAAGATCCTCGTGCCTGGTATCACAGACTATATACATATCTTCAAGACAAAGGGTTCAAGAGAGGAACAATTGACAACAATATATATATCAAGATAGAGGGTAATGATTTGCTCATTGTGTTGGTCTATGTAGATGACATCATCTTCGGTAGTAATAATGCTTCACTGGTAAAATGGTTTTCTTCTTCCATGCAGTCTAAATTTGAAATGTCTATGATAGGGAAACTATCATTTTTTCTTGGCCTACAAATTACTCAGAGGTTTGAAGGAATATTTATTTCTCAAGAAAAAATATCTAAGAGAAATGTTGAAAAGGTTTCAAATGGAAGATTCTAAACCTATGAGCACACCTATGGTAATTGGATGTAAGTTAAGAAAGGATGATGACTCACCTAATGTTGATCATAGTTCATATAGGTCTATGATAGGCAACCTATTTTACATCACAACATCCCGTCTAGAAATAATGCATGTTGTTGGACTGGTAGGAAGGTATCATGCCACACCTAAACAAAGTCATTTGTTAGATGTCAAAATAATATTCAGATACTTGAAAGGAACAATGGACTATGGCCTATGGTATCCTAGGAATCTGAATTTTCAACTATCAGTCTATTCAGATGTTGATTGGGCTAACTGCGTGAATGAAAGGAAAAGCACGAGTGGAGGTGCATTTTTTTTAGGAGATTCTCTTGTATCATGGTTGAGAAAGAAGCAAGGTTCCATTTCCTTATCAACTACAGAAGCTAAATACATTGTAGTTACCACTTGTTGTACCCAATTGTTGTGGATGATTCAAACACTTGCAAACTTGGAGGTAAAATATATTGCACCGATCCCAATTCATTGTGATAATACCAGTGCAATTAGTGTGTCAAAGAATCTTGTATTTCACTCCAAGACCAAGAATATACCCATCAGATATCACTTCTTGAGGGAACAGGTAACCAACTCTATGGTTTATGTGCATTATATTCCATCAAAAGATCAGATTGTTGATATCTTCCCTAAACCACTTGCACAAGCTCAGTTTGAGTATCTATGCCAGAAGTTGGGCGTGACCCCATTATCAACTTAAGAGAGTCCATTCTGTTAGGGGGAGTATGTGTTGGTTGAACATCTGATACCTCCAAAAAATACTGCAACAACTTAGGGGGAGCATATTTTCTTTGACATTGATGTCAAAGGAGGAGAAAAGGTTTGGATGCTACAGTTGGAGGTCTAAGCAGAATAATGCAGACATTCAAGGTTGCCATCAATGCCAAAGGGGGAGATTGTTGGCATGTTTACAAGCAGAGTATGCTTGTCATTGATGGCAAGAACAATAGTGATGATGGAAGGTTTACAAACATAGTGCACATGGAAAGAACAATAGCTAGTAGCGAAGACATTGAAGAACAAGGTCGAGAAGCTAAGAAGGAATAACGCAGAGTGCAAGAAGGCACTAGGGACGAGGTGAATTCCATTACCAAATCTCAGGAGAGATAGCATTCCAAAAAATGCAGACGAGATCCCATACATCAAGGCTCACAGAAGGATCAAAGGTCGTGGCCTTTGACACTTAGAGATTTGAGAATGCCAAAGCTCAGGAGGAGGAGTGAGAGTGGTCATTGGTTCACCAATCCAGAATACCCAATGTCCATTAGATCAGAGTCCAGACAGGAGGAGGCGCAGAGGAGGAGATTAGACCTTCGCTGTCGGATTGGAGCAGGAAGGACTAGCAACTGTTGGATCCAGCATAATTGTGAAGAGGATAATGGGCAAGAGCCATCCTCCAACTCTGCAAAATATGAAGTCACAAAATGATCTAGGTCGTTGCATCTAGAGGACACGTGGCGAGAGATCAACATTTCGATGACTCACGAGCTGAAGAATTCAAAGGTGAGAGTTGTAGGAACTCATGATATGCGAAGTCGCAAAATTATCTAGGCCGTCGGATCACCGAGAAATATCGACCGTTGATCTGATATGAAGCATTTCAGAGTTTCGTGATTTGTGAAATTTGAGGAAACTCACAGTAGGAAATCATGAAATGCGAAATCGTGATTTGATCACAGTCATCGATCAAAGGGAAAGATCTGGACCATTGATCTGATATGAAGTCAGTTTGAAGTTTTGTGTATCGGGAGTTTGGAGGCAGCTCACAACAGGAGTTCATGATATGTGAAATCTTGAAGCACCCTCATGCTTGGCCCTTGGTCAGAGCTAGTGATCACATCAGTGGAAGAGAAGGGAAGGAGCTAGCGATGCTAGGCTCCATTTCAGAGTTTTTTGAGTCAGGAAAACCAAGGTGACTCATAGTTGAGCACCTGAGCTAAGAAATCACGAAATGACTATTGGTTAGGCATACAGTCACCGCTGATGGTCATGTGAAAGGAAGGGGCTTAACCAGAAAAGATAAATGCCCACTGTGTATTTTTCTCAGGAAAGGAAAAAGCGCCAAAGGGATGAGTGCACAAAGTTTCTCTCAGTAACTGCTAGAGACGAACTGATTGCAACTACATAAATCCACTGATGGTTTCAGCCAGAGAATTCAAAGAGGTTGCAAGGTGATTGTCAGAGAAGATGAAGAGTCTCAAGATATCTGTCAGTGGAATGAAGACTCATCATAGAGATGATTGACAAATGGAAAAGGGGTGAAGACGGTAGCTACCAGAGAAGCCAAAGAGTCTCGACATAATGACCATGGATAAAGAACAGACTGAGTGTAATCGCTAGAAGGGACGAAGCGTTAGGTGTATGATCTGGCAGAGGACTGGGCATGATAGATATACACAGAACAGAGAAGAGGAGGTTTCTTCTGTAGAGATTTATTCATGCGGGTAAAAGCATGCTGTGTACAACTACTAAATTATACAGAAGAAGCATAGCACATAAAACATAAATATGTATATCTGAGAGAGGAAGAAAAATTCGAGGTGTGCATGCAGAGACAGAGCAGAAGAACATAATGCTTATGAAGATGCGAGGAGAAGGACACCGATGAAGGCAGATCAGAGTAGTGTATTGGAACAATGATGAGACTGGTAAGCCATTGATGAATATTGTATCACTGTAATAGATTCAAGCAAGCAAACATTTATATTTCAGAGTGGTAGGGAGGTGCTAGGGAGGACCGTTGACCTCAGAGGTTCAAGTGGGTGCTTGAACATAGAAAGTTGTATCTTCCATCTGGTTGTAGCCAGAAAAAACAGGGTGGTAGGGAGGTGCTAGGGAGGATTGTTGTCCTCAGAGGTTCAAGTGGGTGCTTGAACACATGGAGTTGTAGCTTCCATCTGGTTGCAGCCAGAAAAACCAAGGTGGCAGGGTGGTGCAAGGGAGAATTATTGTTCTCTATTATACAAGTCGGTGCCTGTGTGACTAGAAGTTGGTGCTTCCATCTAGTTGGTGTTGGAACACTTAGGGAGTTGGTGCTTCCTTCTAGTGGGTGCTAGAGAATCCAGAGAGTTGGTGCTCTCAACAAATTGCAGCTTGCAAAACAGAGGTGGTAGCCTCACACTGAATTGGTGCTCATAAGAATGATAATGCAAAGAAAATAAAGATTACTTATCATATCAATAAGAAGAGGTTTTTCCCTTTATGGGTTTCCTCAGGAAAAATCTTTCTCTGTGTATTTCACGTCTGTGATTGATGTTTAATATCCTATTGCTTACTGCCCTACATCATTGTGATCATCATTGAGTGTTTTATGAAGAGTTTTAATTGGTATAACTGTTTAATCACAATAACAATTGATTCACCCCCCCACTCAGTTGTCCAACAGCTCCACAACCAACCGCATAGTGGTTAATGACCATATTCCACCTTTTGTTAATGGATCAAGTGGGGTTCACAATAGATCCATGTATGAGATTCAATCTTTCCTATTTATCGGTCAACGAATAGATCTCATGGATCCATGCCTGTAGAACTAATTTCCCCACTGACCATATCGTCGTCAACACCTTCCTGGGTTATTCCACTCAATCATAAATGATTACACAACGACGATGGTATATCATGTATCAATGGTCCATATCCTACGGTTCGACCTTTGCAAGATCCACATTTTTCATTCAACCTTGGGATCTCATCGTCATCGATACCTACTCTTATCGACACTCTAAACCTGTGTCCAACATCCTCTAAAAAATGGCTAGGATTTAACGATGTATAGATCTGACGACTTATATTATGATCGAATACTTAAGGGTATCCAACCCCCTCCAAGACCACTCCACCTCATTGACGATACAACATATGAAACCTATCACTTGTAGAGACCAACTGACTTCCATACTAACACACCACATTGTCATGAAATCATCATCCCCCTTAGTTCACTTAGAAAAAATATACACCATCCTACAACTGAGGTTTAATTATCTCCCAAGCACCGATCAACAGTTCTCAATCTCTCTCCATCCTTCATCATCATCAATACTCTTTCTCCTTCGACAATCCCATGCAAGTCTCGTGCTCAAATGCTTCGATGATTTTTTATTCATTAGGGTCATTCTCCTCTCCTTTCTCTAGACCCCAGGAACATGACACTGCCACTACCTGCCATCTCACATGAAACGTGGATCTAGGGACTTATGTTGTCCATTTTCTCAAAACTATGAATCACTCTAACATGTGGAACAACTTCCACATGACACATCCATCCATCCATGCCTTAACATGAAGACTGACATTGATATACTAATCATCATGGATACCAAGACTTATGAAACTAGGTGAGACCACCTATCCACTCCATCATCGAGGGCCTTCATCGTCAACATCCCCTTAACCCTACTCTAGGTTACTTTAATGCCTCTTCTCCTTAATGAATGGTCATTATGATATTTCCACATTGATTAAACAATTCTCATTCTTCCCCATAACCTTTATCATCGTCGTTCCTCTCTTTCCCATCACTCATCTTTACTGACTTTCCATCCCTAACGATGATGTGATAAAATCGACGGTCCAGATCTGACCGAGGGCATTCATGCCAGATCAATGTTTGTCATCTTATATCAAGGTTTTGATCCTCGTCAAACTTAATATAAGTCCAATCACCTAGTCATCTCCCAATGATGATGGCTTCCTTGATGAAGGGATGAGATATATTTACCCCGTTGAATCGCTAAATGTAAAATCCTCTGGCTCAACACATGGTTTCTTTACTAGTTAACACCCAACTTAGGGACTTATCCAATTCAGGGGTTCATCTAATTATTTTCCAAGTCTCACCAGGCCTTCAGGGAATCTTCCCTTGCTCGAAATCCACTAAGGCATTCTCTCTTCTACCTCTTATGGAGAATTTTTATCCCACAATATTTCCATACCAAGACAAGGGATTCCATGAAAAAATTAAGGTTTTCTTAATTACACCAAGATCTCCCTTTGATATCGATATTTTCCAATACCTCTTCCAGGGTACCTCCACCCATTTCTTCTAGTATGGTTTTAAATCTTGTGACCATGCAAGAACTTAGAGTCCATTCTTTCTTCGGGTGTAGGATATATCTCAGGCTTGACAACCCCCTCTGACTTCCCTTGGTCCACTCGTATAGTTAAGGTATCATCCCTTTGAGGAGTAATATCATACTACTCCCTTCCTAACTGACCTCTCATGGATTTATTAGTTGATATTCCTAGTTATATTTTCAACTTCATCACACCACAAAAAATACCCAAATGAACACACAAGAGGAACAAACATAGAATTATGTCCATGATTTCATTCATAGTAGGAAACCTCCTACTCATATATGAACTACCCATGCCATTTCACACAAATACTTTACCATTCAAGTATAAGGGCCTTCCAATGGAAAAAAACCAAGCCCATAAATTAGACATACATGTTCATGGTTACAATAAAGGTATCCAACCATTCATTTTAGTCTAATTATACATGGTATAAAGATAATTGTCTATTACCAATTTCAAACATCCAACTGACTGTGGGGGTTTCCTTTCCACCCAACCATAATATTTTCTCTCTCAATAACTTTAGTGGTAGGCCACTCCTATGCCAGACCATGATACCACCAGGAGATTCTCTCATCATTGACTTATTAGTTCAATAAGGTAAATCAGGAGGTTACTCTCCTCCATTCCTCTTGAAACAACATAAGTCTCCATTATTCCCTATTGAGCTCATGATATCCATGGGGTTTATCATATTCATTTCCCATTGGTTTACCTTTACACACGAGAGTCCCTTCATAGTTACACTATCCCTCGACACCCTCTCCTTCCAGTGTTGGTTTACTTCCAACAACATCAAATCCATGGACCTTTTTTCCTCTAGTATGGGATTCAGATCTTCTATGCTCTATCTCATAAATCCCCCTCTAGTTCTTCCTCAACCAGAACCACTCTCTCTCTCCCTTTCCCTTCATTATCTTGTTCCTTAGGTCTTCTACAGACCCCATAACTCATGAATCTCCCATAAGTTCTCTTTCTCCTCTTGTACATGCTCCCCCTTCTCTTCTTCCTCTCATGTCTCCTTCTAATACTCCCCATTCATGCGTCCCCTTGATCCGGGTGGATATTGGTGGCAAACCACCTATTCCAACTAGCTCCTCTTGTTCGTTTTTAGTTTAGCACATTCTTTTGTACTTCTTTGAAATTGTGGGTTCTACACATTTAGGGCTATCTGAATCCCCACACATATTCCAAATGGATAATGGTGGCCTCTCACCTAATCCAATTGGCTTATTTTGTAAGTTTTCATGTCAACACATCTTGTTGTACTTGCAGGGATTTTTTGGAGTCCTAAACAATGTTTCTCTGGCTCACCACAGTCAAACTATAGATGGAGTCAAATTTTTATGGTGCAATGTGTAGTTCTATGAAATACCTTTCCAACAGGCTATCACACACCTAAAACAGAGGTCGTATGAAAAATTTACGACCTCGAGAAGTTGAGGTACGAACTTACCCATAGGGCCCACATGAATTTTGGCATTTCACCTCCCAAGGTTAGGTTTTTGGATGTCTAGGGTTTTGGAATTCATGAGTAATATCAAAAAGGCCTTTAGAGCCTCATTGTAATCATTTTTCTTAGATGGATGCGCGTAGCAGTGACATCTCTTCTCAGATATAGCTACCACCATTTGAGTAAGTGTTTCATTTCTGCATTTTAATAGTTTCAACCTATTTCATTTATTCAATAGAATATATTGTTCACTTGATATCTTTGTTATTCTTCATATCTCTGTGTTTATTGTATTCAGTTTGTTAATCAGTTCATTTTTTTCCTAAATCCGTATCAGTGGTATTAGAGTGGTTTTCTCTTCATTTATTTTTCTTTGTGCATGTCCCCGACAAGATCTGGGTACAAGAAGTTAGGACTCGAACCAATCGATCCGTTGCAAGATCGGTCACGCTGAACCCAACAAAAACCCATGGGAGACAAAAAGAAAGATGATGGAGTAGGAGATCCTATTAAAATGTTGCTCAAGGAATCCCTCGCACGACAAAGGAATGAAATGATGGACAACTTTGCGTAGATCCTTCGACGATTGACCACAGGAGAAGCATATTCATCAAGAGGCCATGCAAACCCCTTCAAGGTACATTTAAATTTTTATATTGCATTATTTGAAGGACTAATAGATGTGGATGTTGTAGATAAATGGTTGAATCTACTCAAAGGGTATTTTTCGTTCCACAAATTTTCCAATAGGGAAAACATTATTTTTTCACTGCTCAAGGTTGTCCCCCATGTTAAGGACTAGTGGGATACTTACTTTGACAAAAGGGTCGTAGAGGAATTTGCAATATTTGTGGTGGCCCCTACATGGAATTCCTTTCGGGAGACCATTAAAGAATGGTACTACCCTATTGGAAGCTACAAGGACCAGTACACCAGATGGACTACCCTGCTTCAAGAAAGGGACCATATAGTACCATATTTCACCAATATTTTCCATACCCTGAACACAAAATTGGGTATCAAAGACTCTGAGTGAAATTTGATGCTCAAATACCACATTTTTTTGCATAGATACATTCAAATAGAAATTGATTTTCTGGACAACGCCTCATTGGGCATGGCTTATAGATACACTTTCAAGATCGAGCAGATATTTAAGTAGAAGAGGCAAGAGTTTGGATCTGCAAAATCCTCATAGCCGAAGCAGGGAAAATATGACCCCAACCCACACAGCAAGGGACCAAGCTGAGATGGCCACTCTCAGGACAACCATTCCAGGTCACAACACAAGAATGGAAATGAGAAGATGAAAAAGGATACGAGAAAATGGTGTGAGTACCATAAAATCCCTTGGCACAACACTGAAGAATGTCGCTCCAAGAAGTCACTTGTGGCTGAGCTAAAGGTTTCCGAGTCAAATTCTGAAGAAGAGAAGTGGATTATCAATGTTGAACGAAGTCCCGCTGTCTCTACCACCAAAGTCTGGCCAAGTGAACCAGAAGAACTAGAGGAAGGGGAATACCTCTTTCACTCATAGATGTGGGTAAAGGGGGCTCTGCTTCATTTCCTTATCGATAGTGACAGTCAGAAGAACCTGATTTTAGTAGAGGTCATCAAGAGGATAGACCTGCTAATGACACTGCACCTGCAACCCTACACCATCGGTTGGCTTCGCCAAGGAAGAGATCTTTGTGTCAGCCAATAGTGTCGTCTTCCCTATGACATCAAGCCTTTCAAAGATGATGTATTGTGTGATATTTATCCCCTTGAAGTTTGTGATGTTATTTTAGGACAACCATATTTGTGGAAGCGTCATGTTGTGTATGATTCTAGACCCCACAGTGTTAATATTACTTTGGGTAGGCAATACGGAATACCACAGGTAGTGCCACCTACCGCTATTTATTTAATCTCTACTAAGCAATGTAGTAAGGTCATTACACAGACCGGGAACTTTTATTCTTTGTGATCCATGCTCACAATAAGAAGAAGGTCACCACTACATATGTTTCCTCTATACAGAGCCTCTCTTTGCAACAGAAGCAAGTGGATGGGATCATGGAAGAATACAAAGACATCTTGTCCTCACCCACTGGAGTACCGACACACTGCCAAGTCAAGCATCCAATTTATCTGACCCCTGATGCACCTCTACCTAATGGACTAGTCTACCATCGCTCACTCATGGAAAATGAAGAAATCAGGCATCAGATCCAAGAGATTCTTCAAAAGGGGCACATTAGACCCAAATCCTCCCCTTTGCGAAAGCCTGATTGTACTGGTACCGAAGAAGGATGGGACTTGGTGACTCTACATTAATTACAAAGCCTTAAACAAAATCACAGTCAGGAACTGGTACCTAATTTCCATGATTTATGACCTTCTTTACCAACTCAAGGGGGAAAAATTCTTCAATGGGATTGACCTAAAGTCTGGCTACCACCAGGTTCCCATCAAACCAACTAATGTATAGAAGACAAACTTCAAATCTAAAGAAGGTCTCTTTGAATGGTTGGTCATGCCCTTTATCTTAACAAATGCACCATCCACTTTCATGAGGTTGACAGATGATATATTGAGACCCTTCACAAACTCTTTTGTGCTGGTATATTTGGATGACATCATCTTCTTCAACAGAACTTGTGAGGATCACATGCAATATATTCAATAGGTTTGGAGCACTCTGCGACAACACGAGCTATATGTCAACTTGGAAAAATTATATTTTGGCATGAACAGGGTCCAATAATTAGGATACATTGTTGATGAGAATGGGGTACATGTTGATCCAACTAAGATCCAAGTCATCCATGACTGGCCATCCCTAACCACACTAACTGAGCTTCGGATCTTCTTGGGACTGTCCAACTTCTATCGACGGTTCATGTTGGGATTCTCCCATATTGCATGGGCCCTCAGCCAGGTGACCAAGGGCGGTGGAAAGGAAACATTCGTGTGGGGAAAGGAATAACAACAAGCATTCTATGATCTAAAGCATCACTTGTGCTCATCTCCAGTACTCTCCTTTCCTGATTTGGAGCAATTGTTCAAGATTGAGATTGATGATTTGACTATGTTGTAGGCACAGTTCTCACTCATCACGGTCATTTGGTGGCATACCATAGTGAGACACTCTCAGATACTATCCAGAAATACCCCACCTATGACAAGGAAATGTATTCCATTGTACAAGCTTGTCGTCAGTGGAAGCATTACATTCCGAGAAAGGAGACAATCATCCACACTAATCACAAACCTTTGCAGTTCATACAGACATAGGGAAAATTGCAGAAGGACCACCATCATAAGTGGTCCACCTACATGCAACAGTTCCATCTCAACATCAAGTATAATACAGGGATGCCAAATCGTGTTGTTGACTGCCTCAGTTGACCTCCTTTGGTTGCACTCACCAATTTGCTCCATTCTTGTGGACATGAGGCATCTGAGTGGCCCCAACTTTATCAGCAAGATCTAGACTTCACCACCACCTATAATCTCTTGGGTACCAATGCGAATGTCACTGATTTTCACATTAAGAATGGACTATTATGCCATCTGGTCCACCTCTGTGTTCCTACAAGAGAACGTGCAATGCTGAGAAAAATGTGGATATTCTTCAGAAACATTTTTATTGGGAAAAACTTTGATAGGACGTCAAAAAGTATATTATATCTTGCACTGCTTGTTCCATTACCAAGCCAACCATCAAGAAGCAAGATTTATAAATACCTCTTCCTAATCCTGAGAAGCCTTGGGAATCTATTTCAATGGATTAAATGTCTGGCCTTCTATCCACCAAGCAAGGAAATGATTGCATATTTGGGGTTGTTGATCGGTTTTTGAAGATGGCCATCCTCATAGCCTGCAAGAAGAATATCACAGTGATAGATACTCCCAAGATCTTCTTTGAATGAGTCTGGGTCCATTTTGGGAAACCACAAACTATCATCTCTTATTGGGACAGTTGTTTCCTCAGCACATTTTGGGTGAGTCTCTGGTCACTGTTGGAAACCAAGCTCACTAAATCCACCGCTTTCCATCCCCAAACAGACAACTAAACATAGGTCGTCAATCGAACGATTGTGCACATCCTATGCATGTACAACTCTAAGAATCTACATACATGGGACGAGGGTCTCCCCTATCTTCAACAAAATTACAACATGACTCTCCATAGCTCCACCAACCATAGCCCATTTCAGGTGGGGCTAGGATTCCAACCCTTGGGTCCCACTTATGTTGCACTACCTCTTTCCACCACACACACAACCTCTTCCCATGTTCAGTCTAAGACCGAAAAAGCCACAAGATTCATTGAGCGGATTCAAGACATCCGCGAACAGGTCTGGGATATTTTTGAGAAATCTAATGCTAAGTACAAGAAGCGTCATGCTCAACATAGGGTATTTCACCAATTTCAAGTTGGAGACAAAGTCTGGTTACATTTACAGAAGGAGTGTCTCATAGATTCCCATCGGAAGCTCCACCTACTTCGCTATGGGCCTTACATTATCACCAAGGCTATGGGTAGCAATGCTTTTGAGCTCAACACTCCACGCTTCCTTGTCCTGCACCCAATGTTCAATGTATACCTCCTTTAGCAATATTTTCCACCATTATTGGACACCTTAGAGGTCCCAGAATAGCTGACACCAATAGAGCTCAACCCGGACTGCATGGACCATGCATCCACTGATCAGATAGTGGACACACAGGTCAAGGGCACTCGCTAGTAGAGGATCCAAATTTATTGATCTTTCAAGGTAGGGAAACTCCTACACCAAGGAAAGTGGCTCACTAGGGGCCAAATCCAGTAGAATTTTCCTCACCTGATGGGGGAACTCAACGCAATGGAGACCATTTCTTCCTAAGGGGGGAGGATTGATCCAAGTGGATATTGGTGGCCACCCACCTATTCCAATTGACTTCTCTTGTTTGTTTTTAGTTCAACATGTTCTTCTGTACTTCTTTGTAATAGTGGGTTCTACACTTCTCGGGCTATCTAATGACCTACACATATTCTGGGTGGATATTGGTGGCCTCTCACATAATCCGACTGGCTTATTTTGTATGTTTTCATGTCATCACATCTTGGTGTACTTCCGGGGCTGTTTTTGAGCCCTAAACAATGTTTTTTTGGATATCCATAGTGAAATTTTAGATGGATTCAAATTTTGATAGCATAATGTGTAGTTATTTGAAATACCTTTCCAACGGGCTATCACGTGCCTAAAACGGAGGTCATATGAAAACGTTACAACCACGTGAATTTGAGGTACCAACTTACCCATAGGGGTCTACATAACTTTTGGCATTTCACCTCCTAGGGTTAGGTTTTTGGATGTCTAGGGTTTTGGAATTCATGAGTAATATCAAAAAGGCCTCTGAAGCCTCATTGTAATCAACCTACTCAGACGGATGCACGTAGTAGACACATCTCTTCTCAGAGATAGCTACCACCATTCAAGCAAGTGTTTGAGTTCTGTAGTTTTACAGTTTCAGCCTATTTCATTTATTCAATTCACTGGATATCTGTGTTATTCTTCATATCTCAATGTTTATTGTATTCAGTATGTTAATAAGTTCATTCCACTCCTAAATCCAGATCACCCCTACACCTAACCACTTGGGAAGGTTCTCGACCTGTCCCCCTCCTTCCGTCAGAAGGAAACTCATGGGTCGATATGGTTGATTGTGAGATGATTCTCTATGGTACCTTTTGTTTTCATTTGATACTATCCTAGCCAAATTTCCATACCTATAATCACTGGGGTGGTTGGTTGTTCAACCACCCACCCATATTGATTAACTAATTTTTCCTTGAAATTGGATAAGGGAAATAACCTATTATTTCCAAGTCAAATATTTCAGCAAGGAGGATTGGGTCATCTTAGAATGATGAACTCCATTTCTAGTTTTCTCCACTCTTTCCTCTAGTGGTATCATGGAGAGTACTTTTAAGGCTTCACCCCATAGTCAACTATTGGAATTTTCAACTAAATAATAATACATTTACAATATTTACATGCCATTGCATGGTAATCATTAATTATTATTAATTATACATAATAAAGGGTTTAGAAAAGGGGTATTGCACTCACATCATCCTTGGATAATCACAAATGAAAGATACTATAGAACTCGATTGTGCTACTTAGTTTGGATTTTATGCCACTAGACCAAATTCTCAATGTGTCGCTAAATGGATTCAAGAAGTGAGCTGAAAATCATCATAAAAATATAACCGAACCGATAAACATATTTATGAATTTTTGATTTCATTGGACTACTAAAATCATATTATAGCTAGGGTCACCCCTCTTCTATGTTCCCATTGCTCATAAGATGTGATCTTTGAAACTAGGGTTTTTCTTTGTAAGAGATAATGTAATTTTTCCACTAAGGGAAACATTTTCAAAACACTAGATCGGGTGACTGTGGATAGCATGCTCACATAAGACTTAACCAAAAACACTTGTAGTATATTATGGAATTCAATTATGCTTCTTGATTTGGATTTCATGCCCCCAGACAAAATTCTCAATGTGTCCTTGAATGGTTTCAAAAATGAGTTAAAATGCGCCATAAAAATCTAACTGAGACTTGAATCAATGAACCTTAAATTATGTTGGGCTCTTTACATCATATTAAAACTAAGGGAACCCCTTTCAGATGATTCCATTTCCCAGAAAATGTTATATTCGATGATTTTGAGAACTAAGGTTTTTCTTAGTAAGAGACAACAAAATTTTCGCACTAAGGGGTCGATTTTTCAAAAAAATGGCTCATGCGATTATGGATAGAAATATCATGTCGGACATGCCCAAACATAGTTTTGGAGATTACAAAAATCAATTATGCTTCTTGGTTTGGATTTTATGCTCCCATACCAAATTCTCATTATGTCCCTGAATGACTTCAGGAAGTGAGTTTCAACTCAACATAAAAATATAACTGAGGATTGGATTGAAAAACCATAAATTGATTTTTACTTATAAAATTATATTATATATACATGCACTCCTCTCCTATGATTCCATTTCCATAAAATGTTTTTTTCGATGATCTCTAGAACTAGGGTTTTGCTTAGTAAGAAATAATGAAAATTTTTCATTGAGGGTCAATGTTTCGAAACACTAGAATTGGTTGTGGCTAGAATCCTCATGTCATCCTTATTCAAATTCACTTTTAGGATCTTAAAAAACTGAATTATGCGGCTCATTTTGGATTGTATTGCCTGAACCAAATGCTCAATGTGTCTTTGAATGGATTTAGGAAGCAAGCTCCACCTAACCATAAAATTATAATCCAAAATTAGATCAATGAAACTTTGATTATGTTGGAATCATGAAATTGGACTATAGCTAGGGTCACTCCTCTCCCATTATTTCATTGCTCAAAAAATATTTTACTTCATGATCTTTAGAACTAGGGCTTTGCATAGAATGAGACAATGCAATGTTTTCACCAAGGGGTTGATTTTTCAAAACCCTATCTTCAAATATTATGGATAGCATGCTCATGTTAGACTTGGTAAAACACACTTTAAATATCTTATGAAAAACAACCATGCTGATTATTTTGGATTGTATACCCCCACACCAAATTATTAATGTGTCCCTAAATGAATTCAGTAAGCAAGTTGCAACTCACATTAAAAATATAACTAGGAATCAGATTGAAAAGTTGTCAATTGTGTTGGAATCCTGAAATCATATTCTATCTATGGGAACCCCTCTCCTATGATTTCATTTCCCAAAAAGTGTTTTATTCGACAATGTCCGAAACTAGGGTTTTTCTCATTAAGAGACAGTGCAATTTTTCAACTAAGGGTCAATTTATTTAAACAATAGATTAGGTGATTTTGAATAGCATTATCACATTGGCCTTGGTCAAACACACCTTTAGGATCTTATATAAATATATTATGTTTATCGGTTTTCCTTTTATCCCCCTTGAACAAATTCTTAGTGTGTCGCTAAATGGCTTGAAGAAGTGAGTTGCAACAAGTCACCATAAATACTTAACTGGGACTTGGATTGATGAACCACAAATTGAGTTGTACTAATGAAATTGGATTGTATCTAGGGTCACCCCTCAACCATGATTCCATTTCTTGGAAAATGTTTTATTTGATGATCTTCAAAACTAGTGTGAAAGAGACTATACAATTTGTGCACTAAGGGGTCTATTTTTCAAAACACTAACTTAGGAAATTTTGGATAGAATGCTCATGTTGTACTTGGAAAAACACACTTTTATGATATTACATATCTAAATTATTCTTCTTGATTTGAATTTTATGCCCCGAGACCAAATTCTCAATCCGTCCTTGAATGGATTCAGGAAGCAAGTTGTCACTTTCCATAAATATAACTGGGAATTGGATTGAATAACCATAAATTGTGTTCTACTCTTAAATTGGATTATAACCATGGAACCCATACATTATGATTCCATTTCCCCCAAAAACATTATTCGACGATATATGGAACTAGGGTTTCTTTAAGTAAGAGACAATGTAATCTTTGCACTAAGTGGTCAATTTTTCAAAACACTAGCTTAGGTGATTGTAGATAGTGTGCTTTCGTTAGCCTTGGCCAAACACACTTTTAGGAGCTTATATAAATAAATTATTCTTCTAGGTTTGGATTTCAATCTCGTGGACCAAATTATCAACATGTCCTTCGATGGGTTTAAGAAGTGAGTTAAAACTCACCATAAAACTCTAACCGGAGATCAGATCAATAAAACATTGATTTCATTGGACACTTCACATCTGATTGTAGCTAGGGGAACCCCTCTTCCATGATTCCATTCCTCAAAAAATGTTTTATTGGGTGATCTCTGAAACTAGAGTTTTTTTCTTTGCTAGTGTGTCTATTACTTGCAAACTAGCATGTGGTTAAAGAAACTGCAACCTAGAGGCATCTAATCCATCAAAACCACCTGGGCATCACATCCGACTTGGGCCACACCAACCCTTAATATGGATGTATTTTTTTTGGTGTCTCATTTTGAGTACTGTGAATTTCAAACCTTGGCCACCTTACAGAACGAAACCCTCAAAATATAATTGCACTAATAGGATTTGACTCAAGAACTAAAACTTTGTTTAGTAAGATACAATACAACTTTCCCACTAAGGAGTCAATTTTTCAAAGCACTGGATTAGGAAATTATGGATTTTGTGTGTTACCCCCTGAGCCTATGGGTAACTAAGGAGATTATGTCTCTAAGGTCATAGGTAGAAAACATGGACTATTGATAACCAGATGGATAAAATAACCCACATATCCCCTCTTATTCACCACGATTCACCATCATCATCATTCACATCAGAGCAACGTCCACTACACCGACCTAGCTCCCAGAGGACAACATGTCTTGCTTCATGAGGTAGCAAGTCTACTTTCATGGTAAGTGTCACATTAATATTTCAATCATTTCATCATGTTGCAAAGATTCATTTCTTCATTATCGAACATTTTCTTGGAAATTATATCTTTTTCCTGATTTCACCTTGGTAGTTGTCATGGTATCCTAGTAAGTTGGTCACCATTGAGAAAAAGGTTTCTACTGGGGGTTTCCTTGAAGGTTCATTGTACCATTAATTCACATGCTTACCAATTTCCACACTTCTTCCCCTCAGTTTCCTCATTTTTTTGGTTTTTGGGTGCATTGACCCCAAGAAGGGATTGTACCTCATTTCTTTCCAAAAGAAGGGGTTGAAGGTCTAGAGATGTTGTAGCTGAAATAATACATAAGTGCTTGCCCTAAAGTCTTAAAAGCCATGAAATGCTTCTCTGAATGAATAAAGTAATTTTACAAATAAATAAAATTGTCCTGCTTGCTGGGGGAATGCATTGTGGTGTTCTTTAATTTCCAGTGCATATAGCACTCAATGTGTTCTAACTTCAAGTGGAATTTTGGTGCTCTTTTTATTTTCATTGCACATAGGACTCAATGTTTTGACTTAATAAAAAGGAAAATAAAGGGCTTGGAAAAATGTTGCATTATAAATGAAGGGAACTCAAGGATGTAGCACACCCTCCACAAAGGAACAAATAAATGAGACAATATGAACCCTTGATATTTCAAGAATCCCATACCCAATAGTCTTTTCCCACTCCAAATTATCTCATTACCTAATCTAGATAGGATCTTCTTGGGAAACATTCCTTGACTTGGGGATTGGCCTACCCCATAGGTCACCATGACACCCCTAGCATACATAAATTTGGCAAAATTTAAAAGGTATTTGAGCATTTGTTTAATTTGAAAAGGGGGATTTAATGCACTTTTTTTGGTGGTTCTTTTATTAAATGTGTCTTACTTGGAATGATTCATATGACTTATGGATCCTTGGAGGGTTTACTTGTTGTATTTGCAATACCTTACCCAATGAAAGTTATGGATGAATGAACTATGCCACTTGGACTTTCGTAGGGGCTTGAAATCCCCCATGGTGGATACCCTACCCCCATAGATGGGAGACCATTTATGATGTGAATTTCACCTTGAGGGTGGAGGGAATTTCATTTTGAGGCACCTTCGTATAATTGGAGGATGATATTGCACCCCTCTTCCACTTGTATGTATCCTTTGGAGGCCTAGGATATCACCCATTGAGGATATACATTACATTCTATAGCTCTATGTCACCCTACTAGGGAATGATTATTGAAACATTAATTAATTATCAAAACATATAAATTAATTATTGCAGGGATAATTAATTATTGAGACTAGTTGTCATTGATGTCAACCCTTGAGCATGTTGAAGTAAAGTGGAAATAAAAAAAAGATAGTTAATTATTGGAGGGATAATTAATTATTGCAGGAATAATTCATTATTGGAGGGATAATTAATTATTACAGGGAAAAGAAAACTGGGAGTCAACAAAGTTGCATGTTTCATGTCATTAAGAAATTTATTTTTATAAAAGGGAGAAGAGTCCATTGCAAATCACTTATGTGTATTCACCTATGAGAATACAAGCTGGAGATATGAGGCACTGAGTCGAAGACAAAGAAGTCAAGTGAAGTAATAAGTTTGCAGGATTCGATAGCATAGAGAAGGGGTTTCATATAGGAATTCCTTGAGTATATATGGGAGTTTCAGGAGGAAAAGCGCAGACATCCATAACCTTCATTAAAGGAAATCACAAATATCCACAAAGACAATACACATAGTCACGAACCTGTGAGGAAAATTTGTGGAAGATCAGGGATCTAAAATCCTAGGTCATATACAGTCTGAAGGCATGTCTTCCTATGTGTGTTAGGGATTTATTTTGAATATATTAGGAGCATGTATGTCTCAGTAATTCATAAGCTATTGATTTGGAGAATTCTCTTATGGATATCTAACATGAGGAATAAGTGGTTGCAGTCTTGATGAGATATTGATCTCAGAAGTAGCAACAACAGAGGTATCAAAAGAAGCAACAACAACAGGTTATCAATTAAAACAACAGAGGTAGTGACATTGTTGTCTACAATTATATTTCAGGGAGGTTGGACAAGGAAAGGAAAGGGGGTTGTATCCTCCTTGTAGTTGGAACCAGAAAATTAGGGAGTTGGAGATTCCTTCAGGTTGCAGCCTGTAAATAGGGGCTTGGAGCCTCCTTCCAGTTGTAGTTAGAGAAATAGGAAGTTGTTTCTTCCAATGAATGTACTCTTTAACAAATAAGAAAATGATTATGTGTTTTTTTCTTGCAATGGGTTTCCACATAAAACTTCAGTGTATTGTGTTTATGTGTTGTTTATGTGTTGTTTATGCATTGATTTATGGTACTTATTCTATATTGAATGTTGATTGAATATCATTGAAGTTTATATTGTGTTTAAAGAAAGAAAAGTGGTAATGCTAACTCACCCCCTCTCTAAGTATTTCAACAATTGGTATATGAGCAGGTCCTTCTAGAATCAGTCTAACCACTGGAAGGAGAACATGGAATATGCTAATATTGGAGAACCAAGGTTTGATGGGAAGAACTATACCTTATGGAATAAAAATATGATTGTTTTTTTACAAACACAAGGATTTGATGTTTGGAAAGTAGTAGTAGATGGATATGCAACACCAACCACTCCCCCAACCGATAGAGATGGAAAGAACCTCAATGAAAACAACTCAAAGTCTAAAGGTACTACTTTGAGCAGTCTAGTTGATTCATTTTTTGTCAAAGTTATGCATTGTGATAGTGAAAAGGATCTTTGGGATAAAATCCAAAATATTTATGAAGGAGATGTCAAGGTAAAGGGAGATAAGCTTCAAATTTTCATAGCTAAGTTTGAACAGTTGAACATGAAGGAAGATGAATACATTTTAGCATACCTTCTACGAGTTGACAAAGTAGTCAACACTATTAAAGGATTGGGATTAGAAATTGATGAATCAATGGTTTTTCAAAAGGTATTTAGGTCTCTATCTATGATATTTTATTCTAAAATATCATCCCTAGAAGAAAGAGAATATCTTAGTACATTAAGAATGGATGATCTACATGGAATATTTACATCCTATCAGATGAGAACATAACACAAGAACCTAGTAAAAAAGGAAGCAGCTTTCAAGGCATATAAGAAGACAAGGAAGAAGCTCAAGAAAAATTCAAAACCAAGTTGCAGTTATAGTGATGATT
This sequence comes from Picea mariana, assembly GCA_032191745.1. Lineage (NCBI taxonomy): Eukaryota > Viridiplantae > Streptophyta > Pinopsida > Pinales > Pinaceae > Picea > Picea mariana. The sequence continues at coordinate 81,009 of JASDQU010101045.1, forward strand.
CGGACGAAGATGAAGAGATGGCTAACTTTGTGAGAAAATTACAGAAAGGAACTGACAAGCATAATGGTATGCTTCCATTGAAATGTTTTAATTGCAGTGGTATTGGTCATTTTGTTTCTAAATGTCCTCATAGGAATAAAGACAGTGCTGAAGAAGAAGTTTATAAAAGGGAAAATAAATTTCAAAATGGAAACAAGAGAAGAAACAATAAGAAATTCTTCAAGAAATGTTTCTACTCAAAAGAGGAGAGTTCCTCATCAGACAAGGAGGATAATGACAGTGACAATGATTCTGAAAGAGTACTCTTCATGGTAGTAGAAGATAATTCTGAAGAAGGTGAATTTGATCTCAAAGTAGAGCTAATTAGTGCATTAGAAGAACTCACGAAGGAAAGAAAGAAAAACAAGTCACTCAAGGTAGAGTTAAAAATGAAAGAGGTATATCAGAATTCCAACTCTAAAGAACTAGAGTAGATGGTCACAAGTCTAAAAAATCAAATAGAAGAAGACAAAAGAATTGAGGAAATTCTTAGAATTCGGTTATAAGAAAAGGAGAAGATGAGCAGAATCTTGGAAGCATAAGTAGTATCTTTAAGGAAATATCTTCAGAAGAAATATATGAAGCAAAAGAGCACCGGAATATTAGATCAAATCATCAGTATTGAAATATCATCAGATGAAATATATGACCTAGGATACAATCAAGTACAGAATGAGAATGGGTCGATCTTAAAGACAATAGAACAGGAAGAAGAACAAAGAATTTATGCATAAATTGTCAAAGATTTTGTCAAGAAGGAAGAATGTATGCCCCCAAAGAAGAACATTCCAAAAGTAAAGAAGATTCAAGAAGACAAATTCCAAAGGAGTGCATCACAAAGAAGATCATCTATTCCCAGGTATCAAATATTATTTTATGGTCATTGTTTTAATTGTGCTAATTTTGGACATAAAGATGTGAACTGCAGAACCTATCCCAAGAAAAAAAGTAACAATGCAGGGTAATTAAATAATAGTTATCCCAAAAGATCTTATGAAGCATACAGCAGGAACCCAAACAGTTTTGGTTCATTGAGAAATGAAGTAGAATTCTACAAATGAAACAATTTTGGTCACATAGCGAAGAATTTCATATTGACTATTCCACCCAGGGAATCAAAGAAAAACATTAGCAGTAAGATATCAGAACCACAAGGGATATGGAAAAGAATGCATAATCAATGCTCGCTTTCTCTACAAGCCCAATACATGAAAAGTGATTTGTATCTTGATAGTGGTTTTTTAAAATATATGACAGGTGATAGGAACAAGTTTCTAACTTTTAAAAAAGAGAAATATCGATCAATTTCGTTTAGAAATAATCATTCAGCTAAAATAATAGGGAGAGACATAGTTAATCTTGGAAGAAAATATGCAATGGCAGAAAATGTTCAACTGGTTGAAGATATGAAGAAACGTTTATTGAGTGTAAGTCAAATGTGTGATCAAGGACACACACTTTAGTTCGACTCAGAAAAATGAGAAATAAGGAAAGAAGGATTAGGTGTAAATGTGTTGAACCTACACAAAACAAATCTAGATAGGAATTGACATACATAGTTCAAGAGAAAATATGAGAAAAGAGAAGCATGAGAGAAATAATGGAAGAATTCTCATTAACCAAATGAATGAATGATAATTTACACATGATATACTCTATATAACTCAACTAATGTGCACTGGGGGAGAATCCAATATGCCATAGTGGTGGTCTAGAGTGATCTAGACAAACACCAGCAGTTACGGGAGTAAACTGCCACCTAGTCTAGTCTCTCAGGTAGTTACGAGAGTGAACTGCCACCTAGTCCGAGTTAATTAGTCTCTCGGTCTTCAGTTAACTAACTAAAATAGAATGAAGTGAGGAGGAGATCAAGGAATCATGATTAATTCACTATTCTAGTGATGATCCCAAGGAAAATGCACATTATTTGGTGATGATCCCAAGGTTGTACGGTGATAATCTCAATGTGGCATCTAGACTCCACTCAACTGATCAAACTGAAGTGTGAATTGAAGAGAATATTCTCCTAGAGGATTATTCTTCCTAAAATATAGGAGACTAAATAATGACTAATAAACATAGGGAAAACCTTAGGAAAAATAAATCCTAGGTGTGTGTGAAGTATCGCCAATACCTCCCTGAATATCACTATGGTGAAAATAAAGAATGGGTCACGGAAACAAGGCACGTTAGGTACCCAAATAAAAATGATACACTAAAATAAATGAGGAAAGAGGGAAAACCTCATGGGAAACCTCCCCCCCTCAAAGTACAATGTATGTAAAAATAAGAACTGACAGCTGCTAGGAAACCGTGTCCTTCACTTCAAGACAACTACACAAAGAATGGAACTTATACTCAGTGAAGGTCTTGGTGAAGATGTATGTAGTTTGTTCTGGCGAAGGACAAAACTGCAGGTTGATGATCCCCTCATGTACTAAGTTTTGGATGTAGTGCATGTGGATCTCGATGTGTTTCGTCTGCTGCCTCTAAAAAGGATCTCTGCAAAACTTCAGAGTGCTTTGGTTTTCACACCATATGAAGATCGACTAATGAAACTAAATGCCCAACTCAACGATAAAATTGTGTAGCCACATAGCCAGAATGGTTATGTTAACTACCCCTATGTACTTTGTCTCAGCTAAAAATAGAGCAATAGAAACCTGCTTCTTGCTTGACCAATAGATAATCCTAGAACTAAGACTGAGTGAGTAACCAAATGTGGACTTCTGATCAATGTTATCTCTAGCCAATTCAGAATTAGTGAAACAGATGAGGTCCAATGTAGACTCTACTGAATAGTGAATCCCAAAGGTGATGGTTCCCTGTACGTATGGAATGATACACTTTGAAACCTTCCAATGTAGCTCATATGACTCCTACATGAACCTGGAGACTGCTCCAGCTGGATAGGAGAGGTCTTCTTTGGAGTGTGTGAGATACAAAGATCTCCCCACTAACTGTCAATACAGTGTGTTGTCAACCAGTGAAGTGTCCCCACCATCCTCAAGTCTGACTCCTGATAGGAAAGGAGTCGGGGAATACTTGTAGTCTGTCATGTGAAATCTCTCAAGGAGATCTCATGCATACTTGGCCTGAGACAGTTTGATGTATGATGCATCCTAAATGATCTCAAGTTTAAGGAAGAAATGTAGAGGAACCATGTCTGTCATCAAGAACCTGTAATGCAAAATCCTCTTGACTACAAAAATCATTGAAGTCGAGCAACCGGTGATCAACAAATCATCAACATACAAAACTAGGAGTAGAAGTGGATCAGTTTTCCTAAGCGTGTAAACATTCGGGCCTGACTTACAACATACAAATTTATGTGACAATAGGGAGGAGTCTATCTTGGCATACCATGCCCTCGAAGCCTGCTTGAAGCCTGCTTGAGGCCATAAAGAGACTTTTTAATTCGATATACCAAAGATGAATCCTGCATAAATCCCTGGGGATGCTCCATATAGATCTCCTCAGAGAGATCACTATGAAGAAATTCATTTTTCGTGTCCATCTGAAGGACTTCCCATCCCTTGGATACCACAATGGAAAGTTCCAAATGTATGGAATCCATCTTCACTACTAGAGTGAAGGTCTCATCATAGTCAATGCCATGCACCTGTTGAGAGCCTTTGGAAACTATCCTAGATTTGTATCTGCTAACCTATCCATCTATTGTGCTCTTGGTCCTGTAGACCCATATGCACCTGACAAGTTTCCTTCTTGAAGGAAGACGAACCAGATCCCAAGTATGGTTCTCGAGGAGGGAGTTGTACTCCTCTTTCATGGCAGATTCCCAAAATGGATTTCCATCAGCCTCACCATAAGACTGTGGATCTGAAGACTGAACCAATAAAATATTCCTAGGTGGCATTGGTTCAATGGGAGTGAGTGCAAGAGGAAGCTCCTCAAAATCATATCGAGTTCTCCTAGTATCAACTGGATCCCCAACAAGATCCCTTGCATCTTGAAGAGTAGTCTTGGACCACTTGGGCCTCTTCTTTGCTTCTACATCTGCATCTAGATGCACTGAATTTACATATGACTATATTGAATTTGATCTAGATCATCTGAATCCTTTGAATCAGATCTCTCATTTGAAGAAGATTCAACATGTGCATCCTCATCATCTTTGATAGGTGGAAGAACAAAAGTGTCTGCATGCGATTGTTGAGGTACATGCGAAACACTTTCGTGGAATTGGACACTACACTCAATGATGAGCCAGTCCAAGGAAATATCAATGAGTCTATATCCCTTCACACCGTCGGCGTATCAAAAAATGATACACTCTATGCTTTTTGGATCAAGTGCTTTCCTCTTCTCAGAGGGAATCATGGCCCATGCACGTGAACCGAAATACAGAAGTGGGTCACTTCCTATTTGAGGCCGCTCCAAGCCTCGTAAGGGGTCTTATCCTTGACATATCTATGGGGAGATCTGTTTTGGATGTAGGTTAAATAATTAAGTGCTTCATCCCATAATCTTTGTGGATGTGACTTTGCATGTAGCATGTAAGATTCCATCTCCTTTAGAGATCTATTTTTCCAGCCAACAACTCTGTCTTGCTACAGAGCATAGGGAATCATGTATTGCAACTGAATCCCTACCTCATGACAAACATTTTGTATCTCATGGTTGACATACTCTCCCCCTTTATCTATTCGGAGGAGTTTGATTTTATTTCATGATCGTGTCTCAACAAGGGCTTTGAAATCTTTGAGGTGTTGAAAGACCTTTGATTTTTTCCTGAGAAAGAAAATCCATGTGAAGTGTGAGAAATAATAAATAAAAATGAGAATGTACCTTGCTTTAATAATTGATGGATGCAGAAAAGGGCCCATGAGGTCACTATGGACAATATCTAAAGGAGAGGAAGCCTTCTGAGTCTTTCCTTTGTCAAATTTCTCTTGAGGGTGTTTTCCAAGAAGAAATCCCTCACAAATTCCTTTGGAGAAGTGGATGTTGGGTAGACCATAAACCATTCCATGCTTGCTAAGTTGTTGCATATATATGAAATTTAAATTCCTGAAACTTTCATTCCATATCCTATTGTTTTCCTCAACATGGGTAAGAAGTAATGCAGAATCTGGTTCAATAAATTCAAAAAATATGTAGAGTCTAGATTGATGATTTACCTCACCGATAGCAACCATAGAATTGGTTTTCATTTCATATATATCCACTGCATTGGGTGTGAATATGACTCTCTTTACGGTGTCAGAGTTTTTCATCTGATACACAGAGAGAAGATTGACGAAAAGTTTTGGAACGTGTAGCACATTCTCGAAGATTCTGTTTGTGAGTTCAATTCTTCCTTTGTCGGTGACCTCGATTGGAGAGTTGTCCCACATCAGAACATGAGGACCTTTTTATGCATCAAATGAAGAATAGACTTCTTTTGTGGCATCAATGTGGTGTGATACACCTGAATCTACGATCCAAGCATCGAGAAAGGAGTTGATGGCAATCAAGGCATGGATAGAATTGTCTTTCTTGGCATTCTAATATTTTGGATTCTTCTTATTGGAACCCTCGGGGATGAGATATCCAATGTTTTTTTGCTGAAGTATTTGGGTCATTAGATCTATCTTTTTTTTCATACATAAGGATTATGGATGGAATCCTTTATGGCAATAAGTGCATTTCTCCCCTTTTTTTCCCTTTCCACCGTTGGATCTGAAGGCATCGTTGAAAGGTTTTGAGTACCCTTCCTTTTTTGGATTTGCAGGATCTTTCCTTTTATATCTATCTTTAGATTTTGATATTGATGACTACTTCCATATTACACAGTAAGTGCATGTGCCTTTGGGGATTTTATTTTTTCCATATTGATGAGCTTGTTCTTCTCTTCTGTCATAAACTCGATAAAGGCCTCAAGAGAGGGCATCATCCAGGTAGATCCAGAGGTGAATATAATTGAATGAAATGTGGAAACAAACACAAAATATTCTAGACCAAGTTTGGAGAGAATGGTGAGAACCATCTATTTCTCCTCCTTATATTTATCAACCCCGCAAGCCTTGAGTTGCGACAACAAATCCTTATATTTGGTAAATAAATTATGGATATTGTCAAAGTTTTTTGGATCCAATGTGAGAAATTCCACCTTGAACATGTGTCACCTCATATCATCCTATTTTCCAAAAATCCATTCCATGTTGATCCAAGATTCATCGGGGGTTTTACAGGAGGATATGTGAAAGAGGATTTCAAGAGAAATGAAACTGCAAATTGTTCCAAACGCTTTATCCATTCGATTTAGATATTTATATTTTTATATGGATGATGTTGGTTATGTCTCTGTGTTCATGGTTAACTGGTATAATCCTATGCCTTGAATATGCATTATCATCTTCTCCTTCCATGCAAAGAAATTGTATGGTGTAAGAATGAATTCTTTTGGAAATTCCATTTTTTTGTTATCTTCAATCTTCAATACCTGCAAAAATAATTTGGTGTGTAGTTTACCTAGTAGTATGTCATCTCTAATAATATTTAAATATGTTGAACATGAACATAATAGATCTATGTAGGAATTGACATACATAGTTGCAGAGAAAATATGAGAAAAAAGAAGGAGAGAAAGAATGGAAGAATTTTCATTAACCAAATGAATGAATGATAATTTACACATGATATACTTTGTATAACTCAACTAATGCACACTGGAGGATAATAAAATACACCATAGTGGTTTTCTAGAGTGATTTGGACACACACCAACAATTACGGGAGTAAACTACCACCTAGTCTAGTCTCTCAGGCAGTTACATGAGTGAATTGCCACCTTGTCTGAGTTAACTAGTCTCTCGGTCTTCAGTTAGCTGACTAAACCTTAGTGAAGTGAGGAGGATATCAACGAATCATGAATAATGCGCTATTCTGGTGATGATACCAAGGACAATGCACATTAGCTGGTCATTATCCCAATGTTTCATGGTGATAATCCCAATGTAGCATCTAGACTCCACTCAACTAATCAAACTGAAGTGTGAACTGAAGAGAATATTCTCCTAGAAGAATATTCTTCCTAAAATATAGGAGACTGAATAATGACTAATAAACATAGGGAAAACCTTAGGAAAAATAAATCCTAGGTGTGTGTGAAGTATCTCCAACATCAGGAAGGTTAGTAGTGATAGCTATAAGGACTTCGAGAAACATATATGTTTTGAATGAAATTGAGAAGGAGAGTTTTTATTTAGGAAGGAGAATGAAATTTGGCTCTGGAATAGAAGAATGGATCACATGAAATTTGACAATATTTTCAAAATCAGCAGAAAGGAAGCAGTAAGAGAAATGCCTGAAATCTCAAAACTAGTGAATACTCTATGTAAGCATTGTCTATAGGGAAAAAAACCCAGGACCAAGTTCAAATCAAAGGAGTACTCAACAAAAAAACCATTGGAGATTGTACACACTGATCTGTGTGGACAAACAAGGACAAAGGGATTAAATGGTGAACTCATGCTATTGGATTATGAATATAAAAGAATAACTGCAATTTTCTTTCTTAATAAGAAGTTAGAGGCATTTGAGCACTTTAAGATATACAAAGAGATGGTTGAAACATAGACAGACTTGAAAATAAATTGCTTGAGATCAGAAAATGGAGGAGAGTTCACATCAAAGGAACTCACGGACTTATGTAATGAACATGGTATAAAGAGACAATTCTCAGCATCCATGACACCTCAACAAAATGGAGTCGTTAAAAGAAAGAACATGACAGTACAAGAAATGGAAATATTCTAAGTTGCATGACATATTTTGGGCACAGGAAGTACATACAACAATTCATATCTTGAATAGAGGAATGCTTAGAAGTAACAATGATAAGACTCCCTATGAGCTATGGAAAGGAAGAACGGCAAATGTGAAGCATTTTAGAGTATTTGGAAGAAAGTGCTACATCAAAGAGAAGATGGGAGGATTTGGAAAGTTTGACTCCAGAGTTGACAAAGTCATATTTTTCGGCTACTCAAGAAAAATCAAGGGATACAACTGTTTCAATATGAGACTCAAAAGAATAGGGAAAAACATCAATGTACAGATTAATGATACAAGTGTATGAAAGATCAAAGAATAAAGTAGAGACTCAATAGAGAAGGAAGGAGAAGAGAACTTGAAACAACAACAAGAAGAGGAAGAAGAGGAAGAGAAACCAGAAGAAGATAAAACGGAATATGACCAACAAAATATTCATATATCTACCAAAACGCCTAGCAAGAGAATACAAAAGAGTCATCCACCAGAACAAATCATTGGTAATATGGATGCAAGAGTTGAAACTCGAAGAAAATTATGCTCATCAGGACAAAGGCATCTAGCACTGTTATCCACAGTTGAACCCAATAGTTTTTAAGAAACCATCACAGATGAACACTGGATCAAATCTATGTAAGAAGAACTGGATCAGATAGAAAAGAAGGAAACATGGGAACGTTTTCCAAGGCCTAAAGACAAAAACATGATTAGTACAAAATGGGTATTCAGAAACAAGTTGAACGAGGATGGACAAGTAACTAGGAATAAAGCAAGGTTAGCATGCGAGGGACATGCTCTGGTTCAAGGAATATATTTTGAAGAAGTGTTTCCCTAGTTTCCAGAATGGAAGCAATCATATTGATCTTGGCTTATGCATGTTCGAAGAGAACTAAAGTATATCATATGGATGTAAAATCATCTTTGTTTAATGGAGAACTAGAAGAAGAAGTCTACATCGAACAACCATAAGGATTTATGTTGTTATAAAGGAAAGATTATGTTTGAATATTGAAGAAGGAACTATATGGACTCAAAAAATCCCCCAAGGCATGGTATTCAATATTGGACAGGTATCTACAACAACAAGTTTTCAGGAAAGTCAATGCAGACAACAATCTCTACATAAAGGTAAATCAAAATAATTTGTTGATACTTGAAGTTTATGTTGATGCCATTATTTTTGGCAGTAATGATGATAGGATGAGTCATACATTTTCTAAATAAATGCATAATGAATTCAAAATGTCATTACTTGGTGAGTTGTCTTTCTTTTTGGGACTCCACATATGTGAGCTAGATACAGGTATTTTCATCTCCTAGACCAAGTATATCAAATAAATGTTGAAGAAGTTTGGAATGGTAGATTGCAAGCCCATAAGAAATCCCATGCCAACCAGTTGCAAATTGAGAAAAGATGATATATCCAAATATGTAGATCAAAGGATCTACATATCAATGATTGACAATTTACTCTATGTGACAACTTCCAAACCTAATGTGATGTAGGCAGTTGGATAAGTGGCATGGTTTCAAACTGAACCAAAGGAATCACATGTTATGGTAATGAAGAGGATATTCAGATATCTGAAAGGTACATAAGAGTTTGGATTGTGGCATCCAAAAGGGAATGATCTATCTCTTACTTCCTATACAGATACAGATTGGGAAGGTAGCATTGATGATAGAAAAAGTACAAGTGGAGAATATTTCTACTTGGGTGATTATATTGTATCTTGGTTGAGCAAGAAACAATATTCAATATCATTGTCCACAACAGAAGTAGAGTATGTTGCAGCAACATCATGTTGTACACAGGCTCTCTAGATGAAGCAAACTTTGCAGGACATATAGGTGGAATATGACAAGCCTATTCCGATATTTTGTGATAATACTAGTGCTATAAGTATCGCTAAGAATCTGGTGATGAATTCCAAGACAAAAATTATCCATATGGATGTTGGTGGCCTCCCACCTATTCCAACTGGCACAATTTTATAGTTTGGTAGTTTTTTCCTAGTTTTCAGGTCCTTGACTTTTGAGGCCGTTTTGAGGCCCTAAACAGTGTTTTTAGGGCTTGTCGCAGTCATTATCCAAGATGTTTATTTCTTGGATAGACCTTTCCAACAGGCTATTGTGTGCCTAAAACGAAGATCATATGAAAATTTTACGACCCTGGGAAGTTGAGGTACTAACTTACCCAAACAGGGCCCACGTGACTTTTGGCGCTTCATCTCCTTGTTGGTTGTGGAGCCTGATTATCTTCTCGATTCATAGGTCCTTAATTTCATACGTGTTTATACCCCATGAAGTATTTACACCCCAGAAGTATGTACACTCTTCCACGCGGGGGAGTGCAGAGGGGGGGTACCCCCTCTGCGAGGTCCAAGGGGCCTATCCCTCGGACTGGGGGCTTTGGGGGCAAGCGGGCCCCCAGCGGGGGTTCAGGGGCAGCGTCCCCCGAAGCAAAAATTGCCTTGTAAAAGTATATTGTAATTTCATTGTAAATCTAGACCGTTCATTATAAGGTCGCAAATCTAATGGTAGAGATTATGTTAGGGTTTTTTGCCCTAGCAGGCAACCCTCTTTAATGAGGGAAATGTATTGTGGCTATGGATGATGGTGAATATTGTATTCTGAGAGAGGAGACTGTGAGAGAAACAAGAGGAAGTTACAGTGGGTTTTGTTGTAGGTTGTATCCCTTCATTTGCTAGATAATAATAAAGGAAGGACCTGGCAATTTCTCTGGTGGACGTAGCCCACACTGGGTGAACCACGTAAATCTATGTCTCTCTTGTATTGTGTGTCGNACAGTGGGTTTTGTTGTAGGTTGTATCCCTTCATTTGCTAGATAATAATAAAGGAAGGACCTGGCAATTTCTCTGGTGGACGTAGCCCACACTGGGTGAACCACGTAAATCTATGTCTCTCTTGTATTGTGTGTCTTCTGTGTTTTGTTTCTACATTTGTTTTATTTTATTGCTCCACGGTCCTATTTTTCTAACACTCCTAGGGTTAGGTTTCTGGATATCTAGGGTTTTAACATTCCTGTTTATGGTAAAAAAAGGCCTTGAGAGCCTAATTGTAATCATCTACTGGAGAATGAATGCAGCCATCACATCTCTTCTCAAAGATAAGCCGACACCATTCTAGCAAGCTTGTTTTCCGCTGCATTTTACAATTTCAACTTATTTCCTTATTGAATAGAAATTGGTTTTACTGTATATCTGTTATTCTATGTTAAGAATATTTTGATAATAATTTGTATTCATTTCATTCTGCTCATAAAATCTGGATCAGAAGCACATTACGATCAAGTTTCACTTTCTATGGGAACATGTTACAAAGAAGACCGTCAAGGTTGAGTATGTTGGTAAAAAAGAGCAGATTACAGATTTCTTCACCAAACCTCTTCCAAGGGAGACTTTTGAGTATCTTCAACAGAAAATTGGAGTAATTTCAACCCCACAATGAATTCTTTTTGAAATACTCGAATGATTTTTAACAGATATGTACACGAGGAAGCACCATCGGTAGAGATTAGAGGCCTACTGATAGGGGGAGAAACCCCAAGGAAAATTCATTCTTTTCCATTGATGTAAAAGGGGGAGAGAAAAATATAAGCATGGAAGAGAAGAGGCATGAAGATAGGGGGAGCCAACACATGAATACAGGGGGAGTCAGCATGAGCATGACTGTTGCCATGGTTTTTTTTAAGTTGTTGGTTGTAGAGCCTGATTATCTTCTTGATTCATAGGTTTGTTTCAGCCATGCTTGGACCCCATTCCCTAATAGGGGGGTGTGGGGGGGCTTACCTCCCCAAAAATTTCTCTAGGGGGAGGGGGAAATGAAAATTTATGTAGCCCCCCCTGGTGGGGGATTTAGGGGCAGTACCCCCAAAGTGAAATATTGAGAAAAAATTCCTTGTGAAATTTGTGATTTCATAGTCAATATGGATCGTTCATTATAAGGTCGCAGATCTTATGGTAGAAGTTATTTTTAGGGATTTTACCTTAGAAGGAAACCCTCTCTTATGATGGAAATGTATTTTAGTTATGTATTATTGCAAATAATTTATTCTGGGAGAGGATACTGTGAGAGAAAGAAGAGGAAGTTACAACGGGTGTGATGTAGGTTGTATCCCTTCATTTTGTTGGATTATAAAAAGGAAGGACCTGGTGATTTCTATGGTGGGCGTAGAACACACTCAGTGAACCACGTATATCTGTGTCTATATTGTATTGGGTATCTTCTATGTTTTATTTATGAATTTGTCTTATTTTATTTCTCTGCGATCCTATTTTTCTAACAACTGGTATCAGAGTGAAGGGTAACTCGCAGGAAAAGAGGGCTTACGGTTTGAGTGGGAGTAATGGAGGAAGAAGGAAATTTTAGGGTAGAGAAATTTAACAGACAAAAATACCAGTTGTGGAAGATGCAGTTGGAATATTATTTATATCAGAACGATCTATTCATACCATTGGGTGAAATAACAAATAATCCGACGACCATGAAGGATGAAGAATGGGAGGTTCTCAACCTAAATGAGATAGCAATGATATGGTTGAGCTTGACAGTGTCAGTAGATTTCAATATTTCAAAATAAAAGATGATGAAGGAGTTGATGCACACATTGGCTAAACTATATGAAAAATCCTCGACGTCCAATAAGGTCTTTCTAATGAAGCAATTATTTAATATGAAGATGTCAGAAGGTGGGTATGTTGGAGATCATTTAAATGAATTTAATACAGTTACTAATCAGATAAGTCATGTAAAAGTGGAATTTGATGATGAGGTCAGAGCTCCTATAATCATGTTCTCATTGCCAAAACGATGGAATGGATTGGTCATGGTTGTAAGTAACTCTATCTTTGGTTCAAACACTCTAAAATTTGATGATGTTGTTGGTGTTATCCTTAGCGATGAAATGTGATGGACAAACACATATGAGACCTCAAGTAATGCATTGACTGTGGAGAATAGGGAAAGACAAAAGGATAGAGGAAAGGGAATAGGGAACTGTGGGAATTATAGGAAGGGAAGATCCAAATCCAGACTAGGAAAGATAGGGTGTTGAAATTGTGGGAAGAAAGGACATCTGAAGAAATACTGTAGAGCTCCAAAGAAACAAAGAGACGGACAACATGAGAAAAATCAAGAATCAAATGTAACAGGTGATGTGTTACAAGATTATTTGATTCTTTATGTAGATAATATTTTCGAGTCTTGGGTAGTATATTCATGGGCTTCATTTCATGCCACACCCCATAGAAAACATTTTCTAGATTATGTTCAAGGTGATTTTGGACAAGTTCATTTGGGTGATGATGCACCATGCAAAATTGTTGGAATGGGCAATGTACAAATAAAGAAAAAAAATGGAAACAAATGGCTATTGAAAGAGGTAAGACATGTTCCATAGCTAAGGAAAAATCTGATTTCAACATGGAAGTTGGCAAGTGAAGGATGCATATCCATATTTACAGATATTGCGTGGAAGGTTACCAAAGGATCACTGGTGATAGAAAAAGTAGAGAAGGTAGGTACATTCTATTTATGTACTGGTACTACTGATTCTTCTATCTCTTTAGATTATACATGAGTGGATACATCACTATTGAATTATAGGCTTGGACACATGAGTGAGAAGGGGATGCAGATACTTCACAAAAGAAATTTTTTGCTAGATCTTAAACAAATTGATTTGGATTTCTGTGAGCATTGTGTTTATGGAAAATAGAAGAGAGTTGGATTTCTCAGATTTGGAAAATCAAATAAGAGTTAATGGTTAGAGATTGTTCATACAAATGTATGGGGACTAGCTCAAGTATCATCTCTTGGTGGATCTAATTATTATGTTACTTTTATTGATGTGCAACTAGAAAAACTTGGGTTTATTGCATTCAAAAAAAATCTGATGTTTTTGACACTTTTAAGAAATGTAAATATTTTGATCCAGGTGGATATCGGTGGCCACCCACCTTTTCCAACGGGCTCAAAACCATTTTCTTACAATTTTGGCAATTTACTATTTTTAGCAGTTTTTCGGGTCCTCAAACTTTTGAAGCCGTTTTGAGGCCCCAAATAAATTTTTTTGGGAAACTGGGGAGAAATATTAAATTTCCTTCCATATTTCCTTCAAAATGAATCTCCTCGACGATACCTTTCAAACGGGCTATCATGCACCTAAAACGGAGATCGTATGCAAAAGTTACGACCCCAGGAAGTTGATGTACTAACTTACCCAAATGG